>CM063507.1:96435693-96560693 GCA_032207245.1 Pardosa pseudoannulata | reverse complement strand
ATGTCCACTTGTTATCAGTGGAGGGCGAGAACTGAACTCTGACGATGAATCTACACAAACAAGAAAGAGGGAAAGAGAGGAAAATAAAGGCTTAAAATCAGGTCCTCTCCAATTTTGCCTTAACTTCTTAAAAAAAAAAGGAAAATGGAAACTTGTTGAAAACATGAAACTGACCTTATAACCGGTAACAAGAAAAAAAAGGACTGTATAAGCAGTGCGCTTTAACACATGTTCCCTGTTAAGTTAGATGGGACTTTAGAAAACTGACCATATAAGTGGGGTGACCATATAGCCGGTACTGACTGTGCATATATATATATATATATATATATACATATATGTCATGTCTTGGATAAAGTAGTCACGAAGAGTCCATTATTGTCCTCTTAAAATCTTTATTGATTCTTGATAGTCCAGACATAAGAGATCTTAAGGAGGAAGTACTGTCGATAGCAAGTCTACTAACTATAAGCATACTCATGACTAGTCTGCTTGATGTAACTAAGTCATGGCTAGGGAGAGAGATGTCTCCTGACTAACTGCCAGAATGACGAGTGTAAACTTCTTACTTAAAAATAATAAAATTTTATCTAAGGGGTTTTTTGGGGGGGTTTTGTGCCTGACCATTTACACTTTTCGAGGACGTGTTTTGGGCATTCTTGAATCTCTTCATTGGCCGTTACACTTTTTTGTTTTGTTTTTAGTGTGGCAGAACAGATAGCGTGGGGGACGCTGTTTTGTGGCAGCAGGTGCTTTGCATTAAGTGTAAGTCAAACCACAGATGTTGGGGGACTAAAAGTTATGTGACTGTCTAGTGTCAAAATGGGATTAACTGGTGTAACTTACGACTTCTGTAACGTCAAAGGGGGATTAAGATTGCTTCTTCATGGCCCACAGGTGGCTCACATGTGTTTTAGCTATGGTCTGTTTGTTAGAGTTGTTTACTTCTCACATTTAGGGGTTTTCTCTATTACTTTTTATTTTCGGGGGTCTTATTCCTCGATCTGTTTTTCTATATTACATATATATATATATATATATATATATATATATACTCACACACACACATATATATACATACACATTTTTTCTCTTTATTTTTCAATCTATCTATTTATATTACTAACATAATAGCTCAGATATGTGATTTCGTAATGATTCCAGTTGTTCCCACCTCCAAAAATGTTTGAATCCAATAATGAAAACCGATTTTATGTTTTCCTTTATATGATTGATTAACTGCTTAGTGAAGGTAAGTGGAGAGAGCAACACTTAACTGAAGTGCATCCTAATGATTTAACACTAGTTGTTCCACTTGGTTCTGGTATCTCACAATAAGATTAAAGAATAGTATTGCAATTTGTAGACATTCATAAGTTTGGCAACCACTGATGTATACAAGAGATGTAACTGAAATGGCTCCCTGTTATAAATTTTATTGCATTACTTCCCTCTTCAGCAGAGCCAATTAAACATTTAACACTAGAATTACGGAAGGGGTCAATTTCACACCTAGGGAACTTTTATGTCTGACAGCTCTTCTGTTTTTTTTGCAAATATCTTAATCTTTTCTGGACTTTTTCTAAATCATTGTGATTTACGAAATAGTAAAGATTTCAAGAAAATCGACAAATGATTATACCTAGAAATGCAGCAGGTATCATTTTGACCCCTTTGAGAGAAAAGAAATGTGAATACATTCCATTGTATTATCTGAACACTGTTACTTCTGTAAACTATTTTTATTTGCACCTGCTAAACAAAATACAAACAAAGGAAAAAATATGGTGGGTATTCGTAGTCACATCTACCAGTCACATGATTTGAAATATGTTCAATACTTTTCTTTGTGGAAAGAAAACAGAAAAGAGATTATTACGAGCTGAACGTTGAGCTGGACGTGTATAGATTTTTCTTAGAAATTTTGTTTATTATTCATAATAAGTTTTAGTGGAAAATTTTATTCTATTATAAGAATTTGTTAAAAAGATGTGAAAAAGGACTAACACATGAAGAAATCGTGAAACTGATGCAAGAACTGTCTGATGCTTATTCCGGTTCTGAAATCGAAAATAATTCTACAGATAAAGATGGAGATGAAGTATCTTGTGGTTCTGAATTTATTATAGAGAGCAATCAGGCAATATCATCCTCTAGCTCAAGTGAAAGTACAAATGGATTTGTTTCTACGAGTTCAAATTTTGCCGTACCTAACAATGCCAAAGCGGGAACTAGTAGACTCTCAAAAGGGAATGTGAAATTCAACGTAATTCAGACTAACACTTGTAAAGAAACTGCTAGTGATGGAACTGTTTGGAAAGTAGAAAATACTTCAAATACATCTGGTCGGAGGTCCTTGCAAAATATATTGCAAGAAAATGCAGGATCGACATCCTATGCTAAACGTCACATTTGTTCTAGTAAAGCTCTTAGTGCTTGGAAGTTTATTAGAGTAGTATATCGTTTAGTTGATCCTTACTAAAATACATGCCTGCAAAGTATTTATATTCTTTAAAATAAACTATAGTTGTCATAATTTGCGTTATTTTAATTTATTTTTTACAAATATATTATATCATATAGAGAAATATGCAGATATTCAAAGACCACCGTAATTCTAGTGTTAAAGGTTAATTATATATTTAATTAAAACCGCAATTTGTAATTCATTTTTTACTTTCCTTTTATAATATGATTATAGTTGTTTTACATTACTTGCCACTTGTTTAATATATTTCTATTAAAATTTTAGGTTAAGAACTTGTTTGGTATATCAATATTTGAAGACTATATCTATGGAACTAGCTTTTATGGGAATGACATCTTAGCTGTACAGAAGTATAATACTTCTTCTACTAGGTTCATAAAAACCAACATGAGTGATCCTTTTGCTATTCGAGTTTATCATCGACAGAGACAGCCTGATGGTAATTTTTATTTCTTTCATTATAAGAATATTTCAGAGTACCATGCTTATTTTATCTGAAATATTGTTCAGTTCAAATAAAAACTTTAAAATAAGCTTCTTTCGAGCAAATATAGTGAATCAGTTAATTTTAAAGCTTTAAAGTATTATATGCTTCTGCATATAGCTAAGAATGTTTAGACTTTTTCTAAAACTGTCTGTGTGTGAGGAATGGGTAGGGGAATTTGCTTTTATATAGATTTGAGGAAGAGAGACATTTTTTGCCATTGATGATGATAAAGTTATCAAATAACCAAAAATAAAAGAGAAGTTAGTAAAAAAAAGCCAAAAAAATATAAGAAAAAACATTATTGAATTTACAAAAATTTTAAACTAAAAATGGAAACACAAAAATTGATAAATAAATTTATGAGTCTGATCTGTATAATAATCTCACCAAAATTTTGAAAAACAAGCGAAAATGATCTATACTACATCTCTACTGGATTGGTTAATCTCAAAAAGCATATTTCTCTATATGCTAGATGCAAATGAAAGGTTGCAAAAAAAAAAGCACTTAATTTTATTTTTGCTAGATTCAGCAAGGGTTTCAAGTTGAAACTGCTGAATGATGGCTGAATCATAGACCTCTGCTCTTCGGTATCAGAGTTTGCAGGTTATAATAGCATTGAAGGCTTTATTTTATCTCATAAACTTTTAAATTTTTAATTTAGTTAGATAATTTTAAAAAATGTAGTTTAAGGGCAGCTATTTTACTTAATTCATAAAGCAGGGAAAAACAGTTATTAACAGGGAAATATTGGAGAAAAATTAGAGAAGATTGGAGTACAGTTTTTGTGAACATCCTAGTTTTTCTTTCATATTTGTGAGTAAGTGGTTGTCTTTATATTTAGTGATTCCAGTTTTTCGATCTGTATGCCTTCTGTGTCTTTTTACTCAGTATTTTAATTTAATAAGAAAATATATGTTGTTGTATTGGTCTCGTTAGCCCTCATGTAGCATTTTAAACCAAAGTAAGCTTCATTCAACTTGTATGCTATATTTTATTTGTGCTGCAGCTGAAACACAATATTCAAAATGTGTGACCCATGAACTAAAATATGAGTACTACTGGTACAGATACTGTAACATCGCAACATACATACACCTCTGTGTTTGTGGGGGTTTAGTAAAACTAAGTGCTTAAAGCCCTAGACTTTGACTATATACAAAATATACACGATATAAAACAACATCATTGGGAGAGAGAAACAACCTTCTTTACCCTCCAGCCTCCAACAACCAACTGCCTTCTTCTTGGAAGACCCCTCACAAAAAGAGGGGGTGGAAGGGCTGAGAGCATGGAAGTGGTCAGCGGACTGGACTCCTCAATGATAGCCGGCATTCCACACAGATGTATACAGGGACATAAAAATCCAAAACCCCTCTGTGTCTGGAACTCCTGCTTTTTTTCAGGGGAATAAATCCCCACGGGTCCTGAGAATGACCGACCCTCTCTGGTTCTCTTGTGATCAGCTGCCACAATAATAAAAGGAGGTAATTTTTATAGAATAATGAATTAATAAATTTAAAAATTTTTAATGCTTATTTTATGATTATTTTATAGTTCCTGCTGAACATCCATGTTCAATTAATAATGGTGGCTGTGAACATATTTGTATACCTCTTTACAAGCTTGGTGTCCCCATAACAAAGTGTAAATGCAAAGCTGGCTTTAAACTACAAGCTCAAGGGAAAAAATGTGCTGGTGAGTTTTTTATTTGTGTCACTTTATTTAATTTTAAAATTTCCATCAATTATATTATAAATTTTGTGTAAGTTTTTTAAATTAATTTTAAGTGGTATTTTCTGCATAAAAAATATTTGCTTTATAAGAATACTAGACACTGTTCAAAGTGGCCACTCATTAGGGAAATCAGGGTATTGTCAGGATACCTAATAATTCTGGAAAATGTGAGGGAAATATGGTACTTTTCAAAATTTTGCAAAAATCTTGGTACTATCCAAAATTTTACCATCTTTCGAAATTTTTTATAACGGTAAAATTATTTACAATTTCCATATTCAGTCTAATTATAGCATCAGAGAAAACCATTTTCAAATTTGTTTTAAAAAAAAAGTAGCTTTTTATTTCATTTAACAGTTTTGATGTTTTTTCTTTTAAACTTAGGTCATTTTGTATTTTCATTTTAAAGTAATGCTATTTTATTTTAATTAATAAAAATTTATTATTATTTATTATATATTTGAAAATAATTATATATTTTTCCAGCTCAATTCAAATTTAAGAAAAATTTTATAATTTTTATTTGCATCATTATTATATATGCTGATTTAGATTTCTTGGGGGAAAAAATACAACAGTAATATATCCACTGCACATGGAAAACTAACACTCTTTTGTTTTATGCGATTTAATTATTTTTCTTGAAAGAGTGGTTACCAGGGAAATTTTGGAAAATTATCAGGGAATATCAGAGAAATATCAACGCACATTTTTGTCTGGATTTTGTGGCCATCATGCTGTGTTACCGCATCAGCATGGTTACCGCAAGTTATTTTTAGCTCTCTATTTTAATTTAGAAAAAAATAAACATGACTGGAAATTACACATGTAAGAGTATCTATTAGCCCCCCCCAAAAAATAAAATCTGGTAAAAGCCGGAAAATAGCAAATGTTTTAAGAAAGTCTAGAAAAAGTCAGGAAAAAGGGCAAATGTTTTTGGAAAATTAGTCACCTGCAAAACAATATTTTTATTGTTATTCTCTCTGTGCCAATCCTATAAATGGAATTTTTTGTTGATGTAACAAGTTAAATTCTGTTTAATAAGCAAACTGAAAAAAATATTAAAAAAAAAAAAAAGTTATAAAAGATTTTTTTTTTTACCAATAAATTTTGATTCTTATGTTTTATATAAAAAGGAAAATTGCTTTCTAACATTCTAAGAAAACTTTAGGAACTTACATTGCTGAGATACAAAGGTTAAATAAAAATATATTTGTATGCACTCTCAAATATTTGTCTATACAAAGTAACATTGCTTGTAAGTATAACTTACATTTATTTTGTCCAACTTGCAGCCGCTAAACAAGGCCAGTTTCTGTTATATGTTCGAGGTCATCCAGGTTCCATCAAAGGTATATCGATGGAATCCAGTGGGAAACAAGAAGATGTGATGGTTCCTATACTTGGACTGAAGAAACCTGCAGCCATTGATTATGATGCTCAAAACCAATATATTTATTATTCCGATGTGGGCAGGTTTGTAATTGAGCGACAGAAGATTGATGGAAGTAAAAGAGAAGTGTTCATTGAAAAAGGTAAAAAACAATATTTTTTGTTGCTTAACCTAGATTACAAACACGTCGATCGCTTTTTTTTGGCTCATAGAATTGAATAATTAAAAAGAAGTAATAATACGTATTTTTTTTTTTTGATGTTACTTTTTTGTCTGGCAGTGTTAAACAAGATTTGTTTTTCTACTTCATGTTTTTCACATATTATTTTAATTATTTTTTTCAGAATATTTTTTTTTTGTATTTTTTATAACAATAAATTTATTTTTTTTACTACTTAATTATAATTTAAAATTATAATTTTAATAATTTTAATTTATACCCTATTATGTTTTGAAATACATTTATTTTATATTATGGATTTACTTTTTTAATAGATTTAAAGAAAATTTTTTAATTTTTCTTTAACTTTTTTATTATATATTTATCTTGTATTTATTTTTTCATAATTCTATAATTTTTTAAATTTTTTTTTTTTTAAATTCCCTTCATCTAAATCATAATATAACAATTTATTTATTTTTGGCCAAATTGCCTTTCATTGTTTTTTTTTTATTTTTAATATTATTAATTCTGTTTTTTTCATTGTAAATTAATTTTTTTTAATATTTTATATACTTTTAGCTACATTTAGTATTTTAATTTATTTTTATTGCTATAATGTGAACTTTTTTCTGACTATATGTTTTTTTGAATTATATAATAGAGTATTTGTGTTTATTTGTTTTTGAGTAATTTGTTCTATTTACTGACTGTACAATTTTGTGAAATTACTATTAAATTACTTGTGTACCTACCTAAAACATATTTTGACTTGAACTTTGAATAATTTAAAGTAAGTAGTTTGTTTATAAAGAATGTCATTGGAATTAGACTTCTCATTAATAGAGTAGAAAATAAATTTTTATATTATTACACGATTCTGTGGTGCTGACAACTGTTTTTTTTTCATGTATAGATTTTCAATTAATAAATATTATTAGTAAATTATCATGTTGGTTTAATACCCCCCTCTCCAACTCTTATCACTCATTAGTACACCAGCCGCATGTTTGAATGCATTAAATGTTAAGATTTTACTAGGTAGATTGCGAAACATATTCAAGAAAAATAGTTGATCCTATATATAAAGAAGTTGGCCACCCCTGCCCTAGATCATGCCTTTCAACTGCTACAGGTTATCTGTGGTTGTTATGAATAATAATAAGTGGTTACTAAATTATGCTTAAGTGCTAAAAAAAAGAGTTTTTTGATTTTTGTGTCCTAATTTCTCTAAAAAAGCATAGCACAAATGCATTTTTTAATCAGCATATATTTTCTATACAATCTAATCTTGAATATCTAGAGCTACAATAGCTCAGTCAGCAAGGGCAGCAATCTTGTAGCTAAAAAGTTATAGATTTGAGGCATAAGTTGACCAAAGTTCTGCTGTATCTATTAATTGCAGCTGGAGCATGTAAAATAGGTTTGTGCTCACAACGTTCTCCAAGCTCCCAAATGATACTTCTGGAGCTGGCAGGCTAAGCTGGAAGTCTTCTGTGTGGTCTTTGTTTCTAAATGATGAAGACCCACTTTGTGTTATCCTAGGGCAGGGGTGTCCAACCCAAATCGGATGGTAGGCCAAAAAACAATTTACTGAACTTAGGTAGACCACACATATAAAAATAAAACAACAAATTATTCAAAATATTTTATTATCGTGCAGTACTTGAAATATGCATTGCCAGCTGCGACTGTACATAAAAGTTGTGTTATATATATATATATGTATCATAACTACAATGACAATAAACATTAACTATATTTATAATCACCCCCAACACCTTACTTTCCTCCCTAATCATGAGGGTTAAAATTATATTATTATATTTAAACCATAAATATATATTGTAGTTTATTCACAAGCATTACCACATGTATTATTTTAAAATTAATGTGAGATTTGTTTTTGTATTTTACTAGAGATTTTGTTAACATC
The DNA here is from genome assembly GCA_032207245.1 of Pardosa pseudoannulata. Lineage (NCBI taxonomy): Eukaryota > Metazoa > Arthropoda > Arachnida > Araneae > Lycosidae > Pardosa > Pardosa pseudoannulata. Next base: position 96,552,492 of record CM063507.1, on the reverse strand, counting down.
AACGGATAATGTAGTTGACACTTCTATCAAGTCTTAACGTACATAATGTGATATTTATTATTGCAAACATTAACAATTAAAATTCTATGTTTCAACTGTATATAGTCAAAATGACTAAAACTATATAGACAGTTGAAGTCTTCAATTGGGCCACAAAAAGTTTTTAAATGGGCCATGGGTTGGGCATGCCTGTCCTAGGGTATAATGCTGGCTGCTTATATGGTGTTCACATAATAAAATGGCCAACAAAATCCAGGGCACTGTATGGGCCAGTGCTTCATAGGAAAGTGCTGTGTTATTTAATATAGATATATTGAATAATTTAAGTAAATTAATAAATCATCAATACGGACAGTAGGCAATTATACAGTGAAAGTCAAACATGCCTTTAAAGGGCAGGTGGTTTAATTTTTAAGTGAAGATGAGCAAATTCTTATAAGGCTTGGTTGAAATATGTACCAAGCACTTTCATTCCCCACTGTCTACTATTCAACTGCCCTTTGGGGCAGATCAAAACCCTCATTGTCAATCTATTAGTCTTGTTTTCATGGTATTATTTTTCACCCCACTCTGAAAAAATCTTGTTTTTTTTCCTTCTATCCTGTTTATGGTTGTACAAAGTAACAATATCAAACCAATTGCCCAAAAGGGACAAAGCACCTAACTTAATAACTCATCTTTATTTACACGAACATGGAGAAACATTCCACCATGAAAAGATTAATGCAATAGCATTTAGACATTTTGATGGATTATGATACACTAACTAGTTGATAAACTATCCAATAATTTTCCTAATTTTTTTCTTTCTTTTTTTTAATAGGTGTCAACAATTGTGAAGGTTTAGCTGTGGACTGGATGGGTAAAAACTTATATTGGACTGATGAAGGTTTATTAGCAATTTATGTGGCAAAATTAGAAGATCCAACCATTAAAAAGCGGTTGGTACATGAGAATATGTCTCATCCGAAAGCCATAGTTGTTGATCCGAAAAGGGGGTAAGTTAAATTCTTCTGTGTTCATTTGAATCCAGTTGATTTTATAATTTCACTCAGTGTTTCTCTAAATGTATGCTCATAAAATTTTTAAAGTTTTGAGTTAAATATATTTTTTTGAACAAAGAATAATAAAATTTAAATTAATTTCATTAACTTGCAGCATTCTGGTATTTAAATATGTTCCCTGTTCTAGCAGATATTTAAACCTTTGTTTTTAATCACATATTGCACCAGAAAAATTTTGTTTAACTTATTTAAAAATTGAAATGTTTTGATTAGACTTTAAAACTAATACTTATATATGATATTCATATTTCTTGCACATTTTCTCTAAAATATCTTCCTGTGTAAAGTGGAACTCCACAAGTTGAGCACACAAATAATTTCATAATTTTTCTTGATAATTACATTTCTCATTTGTTATACACAAGTATGCACACAGATATTTTTTGTGAAGGAACTCCAGAAAATAAGCATTAAGTTTAAATATGGTGAAATATCTAATATTTATATGGCTGCCTAATGTAAATTTATGATTTAGTTTAATTTAGTTAATTTGGAGCATTAGTCTACTGTTTGCTACATGAGGGCTAATGAGACCAAGATATACTTCTTAAAACGTATTCTAAATGGTTACAAACATCGATCCAGAAGCTTGATTTCAACCTGCAAACTAGTATCGATAAGCAGTCTCTGACTTGGCCGTTGTTCAAGGAAAAAAATTATTATGATATACCTGATCATAAAAGAATCATATCAAACTGAAATTCATAAACAGTGGAAAGAACCAGATAAGTGGCAATTTGCTGAATCACCAAATGCAGGTGCAACACACATGCACATTTTAAACAACAACTAAGAATCTGCAGTATTCAATATAATGTGTGTATAACAAATGATTTAATTGGCATTTGCATTTTTTCTGCGCACCTGGAAAGTCATGGAAAATCATGGATTTAGACAATGGATTAATTTTGTCATGGAAAGTCTTGATTTTTCAAGCAAAATGAGTAAAAGTAATGGAAAGTCATGGATTCGCTAAACTACCGATTAAAAAAAAATGCATTGAATTGTTTAATTCTATTTTTACTTGTCATTTGACTGAAGTTACTGAGTTTGGTATTTATGTATTATCCTATTGACCCTATTGCCAAGTAAACTTTGTTCACCAAGGTCACTCAAAGCAAGAAAGATTAATGGGTGGGTAAATGTATATTATTCTGGGTTTTTTCTTAAATTGTAGATTAAAATTTTATTAATATAATAATAATTATTTTTAATAAAAATTAGTTAAGATTTTTGCACAAAATATAAGTTTATCTCTAGGGATGTTGTATATAAACATTATAGGGTTATATTTGGCTATTATTCATGGTCACCTGGATAATACCAAAGTACCCTGAATTCAAATTAGAAACATTTTGATTGAAAAATTGCTCTATGATTAAACTTACATATGTAGATACAACAATTTATTTTAAAGTGAGTTTATTAACACTTATAAAGTAAGTTTATAGTTTTTTTTATGATAAAATTCCTGTAATTTCTCTAAAAGCATATATTTTATTTGTCAATACATCAGGAATTTTATTCATATATACTTTTAACGAAAGCTTTTTAAAGTCATGGAAAATGATCCGCTATATCAGGGAAAGTCATGAAAAGTCGTGGATTTGAAAAATTTCATTTTGGCAGATACCCTGCATTTGTTATTTACTCTTGATTTAATAACAAATTTAAAACGTAATAAATTTTGTTGCTGTGATAAAGTTAGTGCAAAAAGAAAGAACTATTCCATTGAGTATAAAAAAAAGTTTTTAGAAAACTCTTAGGATAAAAATCTTAAATTTGAACAAATGCATTTCTTTTACTTAGATAAATGTGTTCCTTGTACATGAATTAATTATTTTACCTGAAAAAATAAGGCATCCCCTGAAAATAAGTCCTAGCATATCTTTTGTAGAAAAAAATTAATATAAGACTGGGTCTTATTTTCTGTAAAACACGCTATGAATTTACTGATAATCCAAGGAACAAATCATTTATTGAACTAACAACCCAGAAACTAATCATATGTAAGCTGACTTATCACAGAAACAAAATTAAAAAAAGAGTTTAAACTTAGTATTAACTAATTAATTTTAAAACAATATTAAGAATAGGTCTCAAATCAGTTCTTAATATTGTTTAAGATGGATAAATGTAGGTAAAATCTATCATTTTGTTCAGGATATTACTTTTCTGGGATTGGTAATACGTAATACATTTTTGATTTAAGTTTGTATTTTTGAAGTTTCATAGTAATAAATATAATTCACAAAATAATATAATATTACATAAACCTGAAATTATACCTTAAGTCAACTTTAAAAAGTATTTTTAATGCCAAAATTCTAAGTTTACTTTTCTTGCCTACAATGAATAAATAAATAAATAATGGATTCTTTTAGACTTTTTTGAGGTGGTTCATTCAGATGTGTTCTTTACAGGTACCCAGGTTACTACTATTATATATATTATTTGTTATTTACCATTTTTGCAGGATGATGTACTGGTCAGATTGGTCAACTGTCTTGCAAGTTGATGCAGATGGAGAAGAGTATGGTGGGAAAATTGAAAGGGCTTATATGGATGGTAGCAGTAGAGAAGTTTTCTTAACCTCCAATTTACAGTGGCCTAATGGTTTGAGCATCGATTATTATGAAAAGAAGTTATACTGGTGTGATTCTTATCTACATCGAATTGAAAGAGTTTCTTTGGATGGAACGAATCGTGAGGTAGGTTGTAAAGTAATTTAAGGTATCCGTCTATGTTGAAAGCATCATTTTTTTGGAAAAAAATCATAATTTTTTTTAAATTTCTCTATTGTACAATTTCAACTTTTAGGCTTCTAAATCTGTTTTTGTTTTGTCTCTATGGCATTTTAAAGAAAAGTTACAGCTGTGTAAACATTAGTGACAGCTGTCAAAACAAAACAGAAGTAGTGACTTCGGAACCGGAAGTTGTGAATTTAAAGCCTTTTAAAGAGCATTTTTTTGACAAAACTTTTTAAATTTTCATGAGGATTACTTTAAACATTTTTCTAGTATTTTTAATAATTAGCAACTTATCAATTAGAAAGTTTTGAAGCAAAAAAGTGTTGGGAATTTTAAACATGTATTTTTATTTTTTAATAGTTAAAGTTGCTTTCATAAACTTCAAATGCGTTTTTCTCAGAACGGTACTTTTAATAAAATGTTGAAACTTCAAATGGGATTTTTCAAAAAGTTCTTAAAATATTTTGTTGAAAATTACTATGAATGACCTAAAAGCTTTAAATTTGGATAATTTTTAATGAGTTAGATATAAAGGTAATGAAAATTCGTTAAAAATTTAATTTGTATGATTTTTAAGCAACAAAATTTTTTACCAAATGTAAATTAAGCAAAGATTTTAGGTGATTCACTAGTCCAGTGTATAAGAAATGTGTTGCATGAAAAAATATTGGAATAAATTAATTTATCAAAAAATTAGACCTTTTGAAAAAACCAATTTTTTTTTACTAAACTTTCTTCATTTATTAGAAATTTTATAAAAACTTCTCTAGGAATAAATTTTTTAAAGTGCAATTCTCTGTGATAATATAATAAAATCTAAAAATGTAAAAATATGAACTAGTTTCTACGTTTAAAGAAAAAAGTTCTCCGAACGTAGACGGATACTTTAGTTTATTAGTATTTATCTAGATTGTTTTTCACTATACATGAATATATAGTATTTGCTTCTTGGGCTGTCTTTAGTTTCAGCTTTGTTATTGTTTTATTTAAGATCATATCAAATATTTAGTATTTGAAAAAATAACTTATTATGATCATGTTATTTTTTCATTACTGTTATTACTTGTCTTATATGTAACAGTTATACTGATAATACCTATAAATAGTAGCATTTACTCATTTTATATTACATCAATAGTTTTTGTTGCATCTGGGTAACAATTTGGTGAATATATAATGTTTCGTCTTACCTTCACAAGGTAAAAAAATATTAATTTAATTTTTTTTCACTGTAGGTATTATTTTCTGGAGAGCATTTAGGTCACCCCAAGGGATTAGCTCATCATGATAATTTTGTATTTTGGACAGAGTTTCAACATGGACTAGTACAAAGATTGAATATACAAGATAAGACCATAACAAGAGTAATCAAAGAAAATCCTCCATTATATCAGATAAGAGTATTTGATGTTGGATCTCAATCAGGTATTTTTAAAATTTGATTCATATCAGTTGTTTTCAAATTTTTAAGATTTATTGCACCCTTGAACTTTATTATGTGGCAGAACCCTATACCTTTCTTCAAAAGTATAGGTAAGTTAGATGTTAGTTGCACAGAGTGGTCTCATATCATAAAAAAAAGCTGTAAAATCAGGAAAATGTCAAGGTACATTATGATTTTGAAAAACTCAAGATACTTTTCAACATGGTTCAGCCGGGTGCTTAAAATCATTAAAAAGTGCTTATTTCGTAGATCCATTTTTAAGGTCCCTAATAAGTCCTTAAAAAGTGCTTAATTTTCTTTTTGTAGACTTAAAATTTATAATTTTTTCTGAGTGCTTGAAAAGTGCTTATTTTTCCCCAAATATCGGTTGCTGAATTTTTATTTCCCTTGGTAATTAATCGTCAATCGATTCAACAAAGCTAAAGATAAGAAAGAAGAGTTAGACTAATTAAAAAAATGTATAGAAGGAAAGAAAAATTAACTTCAAAATTAGACATATTCTCCCCTTTCCTATATTTTTTGGTTCTCATCTTCTGTTATGAATGGAAATAGTTCTTCAGTTACATTTTTAAAATAGCATTGATAATTTCCTGAATCTTATTTTGAGTATGTCATAATTAAAACATTTTTAGTGCAGATACTGCATCTTCTTTTCTGTCTCCCTGTGTGTGTGAATATATTTACCTGTTTATAATACAGAAGTACTTTTTATTATCTTATTTTACATCTATGTTGCTGTAAAAATACTGTTGCTATGATGTGAAATTTGTTGATTGTCCACCACAGATAGTACTTTCTTAACTTTACAAATATTTCAGATTTTTTTTAGGGAGGGGGGGGGGCATTTGATCAGTAAGGACTATTGCTGTTCTAAAATTTATGTTAGGCAAGAAAGATGTCTTAAAGCATGAGATATTAACAATTGTGTTTAATAAAATTATTAAATTGATCGATATATTATTTAATGTCATTTTACAAATCATTAAGCTCATGAAAAGCTTCAATTTTTAAGCTTTAGCTGTAGGTCAGTTATAGTACTATGAAAATTAAGGTGCTTAAAAAGTGCTTAATTTTTTTTCTGTGGAAAGAGTCTAACCTTGTTCAAAATTTCACAAAAATCAGGGAATTTTCCAAAACTGTTGACTGTGGGAAAGAAGTTTTTTCAGTTTTTAAATAAGCAATTGCTGCTCTAAGATCGAGATTTCAAAATTTTTCAATAAAAAAAGTTCTATATTTTATTAAATCGTTTTAAAGAGTGCTATATCTTTTATTTATGGTGACGTCTTTTACTGTTTTTATTTTAAGGTAAGGTAATGTAATTTAAATTTTTTTAAAATATTCACTATGTAATTAAGTTATTTTGATATTTTTCATTCCACTTTTGTTTAAGAAAAACATTTCTTCATTTCTAGTTGTATCATAGATGTATGCAATGATTTTGACCAGGTATGGACAAACTTTTTCAGCTGTGGGCCAAAAATCAAAAGAAAATAAATTTGGCGGGCCAAGATAAATTTTTCTAAAATTTTAAAAACAATATACAAGTACCTAACAGTTTAAATACATTGATGATTTTTTTTAGTTAAAAAATAATTAAATTTGGGGAGAGGAGTTGCTTAGTGTGAATCTACCTCCCATATTTCACAATTCCCCCCCCCATCTCATGAATTATATGATCCCCCTTCCCATGGAATTAAGATAATCTTAAGAGAAAGAATTTTTCTTGCTCTGTGACAACATTGTGTTTCAGATACTGTGGTGGCATATTTTGGTGCTGTTATGACATATGGTAACTGCAAAGTTGGTATACTTAAATGAAGCTTTGAAAGAATTGTTAGCCATGACTCACTTTTGAATATTAATTACTTTTGAGTTTAATTAAAGATTTATGGTCTAAAATACCATGTCTAGCTGCAGAAAACCAAATAAGGCCTCATATTTCCCATGAAATTATATCCTCTAAAAAATCGAGCATTGTGTGCATTTGTGATACAGGCTTAGTTTATTTAAGGTTTTTTAAAAATTTGTTTTTGATGATAAAAATTTATTGGATTATTAAAAGTACTTTATTTTGCCATTTTTCATTAGGTGTCAATGACTGCTCAATAAATAATGGTGGCTGTTCGGATCTCTGTCTGTCTACTCCTAGTCATGCAGTTTGTACTTGCAGAGATGGTTTCAGTCTTTCAAATGACAGACACTCATGCCAAGGTAATTGATTGTAGTCATTAATTACTTTCAGTGGCAGAACTATAGCTATAGAGGTTTGGTATAGAAATTTCTTCTTGGTGCTCTCCATTTTGTATGAGGATCATTCTAATAATAGAACGATCCTCATACAAAATGGATGGGTTGTCTGGTATGATATCCATCTAAAAGATTTCTCACAGAAAAATAGTTGCCATAGCCTCAAGAGGTTAGATGTTTAAGAATGGGTCCTCATGTGGAAGTGGAAAGATCAAGCAGAAGATTCCCAGGCTTGGCCTGCCATCTCCAGACATATTGCTTGAACTTGGAGGGCATGTAACTATGTGGCCCAACTACCATTAGTCAGCATGAGGATCTTTGTCTAACTTGCGGCCAGAACTCACAATCCTCCAGCAATGATTTCCATGTCTTTGTAGACTGATCTACTACAGATCAATCATACGAAATGTCAACAGAAATATAATTTAGACTTGTAACCATGTCAATATTTTGACTTACTGATATTTTAGCAGTTGTAATTATAACATTATTAAGCTGCCTATACATTTTGATACTATTATTATTATAACAACTAGAATTTTAAGATATTGATTTGTCTGAATTTATCAGTTATAATAATAACAATATTACAATGTTCAGACTCCTTAAATATTATTATTATTACAATCTTTTACATCGACTTAAGACATTTTATTGAAAAATAACTTGTCATATATTTGATGATAGTAATTATTTTTAACAATTTTTGTTATATTAGAAATAATATGATTGGAAGTTAGATTTTACATTACAGTTCAGTCTTACATTTTATAGTTGAAAACAATACTATTTTAATCTAATTTTTTTTTTAATATGTGTTATGTATTTAGCATTCCTCAAACAAATTATTAAACTTTTTAAAATTCAAAGTTTTTAAGTCAAAACTTTTGCAAATTTTATCTTATTTTTGGTAATATTTGAATTATAAGTTGTAGTCAAGTGATATTATTGTCTTTGAAAGATATTAATGTAGAGTGAAATAATTATTGATATTAATTATTGTTATGTTGTATAAAATGATGCTTGCATGATTTTTAAAGTTAAGCATCGGACATTATACACATTATATAAGCTATTAGGGATAGGGTTCAGTTCCCAGGAAAAGAGAAAATATATATTACTTATATCAAGATATTCTGTATATTATTTTACAAACCATAGTTTTCATAATGTTTACCTTATTAATTATTTATAATTTTTGTGAAGTAAAGTATTATTTTTAATGTCTTACAGTCATATGCCTTTTATATACTTGACATTCAATTGTTTAGATTAATGTACAAAGATAAATAAGTGTAATATATTAAATTAAAAAACCAACTTATATTTAGTATTGTAACTCTTTAAATTGTGTGACTGTTAAATATATTTCTAGTGTATATAATAATTGAATTGCATTGAATATCTTTACATTTTTCTTCTGTTTCTTTTTTCTCAGGTGCTGTTAATTATACCGAACCAACTCGTTGTTTAGATGGAGAGTTTGAATGTGTTAAAAACTTGCGTTGTATTGATGAACGATATTTATGTGATGGCGATAATGACTGTGGGGATGGATCAGATGAAGACTCATCTGCCGGTGGGAGATGTGGTAGGCTAAATAATGTATTTCATTTGATTCAAATTATAAAATAATTTTATCAATAAAATAGCATTTTATTAGACACAATAAAGTCTGCTATTTTTTTAATATATAATAGAAAAATGTGAAAAAGCCAGTGTGATTAAGAGAAATCTCTGCTTAATGTAGATCACAAAACCAATTGATGTTTGTCACAATAGAGCTTTTTTTTGCTCTTCTTCTCGAACTGCATGGTTTGTGCCACCCTGTCTAAGTTCGGCATCAAGAAGTCCACTAAGCATCTACACTCAAGAGCCAAAACATTATGACCACCCCTACATTTTGCAATGTACTTGCCTGGATGATGTTAGATGGATGATGTTAGATGATGTAGATCATTAAGGCACGTGTTCAAGTGGAAATGATATTTAACTGCTGGAGAGTCTGAAAAATCATTCTTTCACTTCTGTGTGTGATGGGAAAGGTTGCAGATCTAAGCGATTTTAATAGAGAGCAGATTGTAATGGCTGAAAGGCTTGGAGCACACTGTTCAGCAGACACTGTTGGACACTACCAGATCTCAATCTAATAGAATAAATTTGGGATGTCATGGGACAGCAACTCAGAGTTCAAAGACCACCAGTTTGCAATATCTCAGATTTGTGTAACTGTTGCTTAAACATCTGGTACAATCTGTCTCCGACCATCTACCAAGGACTTATGGCATCCATGCCAAGGCAGGTTGAAGCTGTATTTCGTGCCAAAGGTGGGCCAACTTGCTATTGGCAGGTGGTAATAATGTTTTGGCTCTTGAGTGTAGTAGTCTTCCAAATTCTCCTCGCTCGATAACCCTACACTTCTGTGTTCGTCCTATGATGCTGCCTGTAGTGCTCTGGGTTCTTCAAAGGGTTGACTGTGCAGTGGGGTGGCCCAGTTCTTGTGATCTGCCGACTGCTGTCTGGGTACGCCTGGAGGGCCTATTGGCCCAGTTTGCTGCTTGATTGTCACAGTTGAGCCTGCTATTGGCAAGTGATATTAAACATTAAAAGGCAAATTTGTACAGAATTTGAATTTAGTTTGGAGTGATGTAGTCTACTTTTTATTGATTTATAGGTCTAATTTGACTGGACATAATTCTAAAAGCTGATTCAGAACAGTCATGAACATCTGTGCCTGTAGTGGGATTCTAACACATAGACTTTGGTTTTGAAAATTACTGCCCTACCTCTTTGTTTGTAGTCTACATTTTACTATTTAAAGACTAATTAGACTAGGACCTATCTCTCAAAGCTAATTCTGAACAGCTATAAACGTCTATGCCAGCAGTAGGATATGCACCAATGGAATTTAATTCCAAAAAGCTTTACCTGTTTGGTTATCCTTTAGCCAAAATGTATTGATAAATATGGAAATTTAATGTGGTAGTGAAGTTAAACAGGTTGAAACAGTTGTATTATTTCCAATTTTGTTTAAATTTTTGTGTTTTATTCATGTTGGCTCTTTCATATTTTAACATATAATAATATTTTACTTATCTTGAAAAAAATGGTGCTTAAAAATTTCTCTCATCTTGGTACCTATTTAAATTTTTTTTTCTTTTTAAATAATAGCTAGTTATGTCATTTGTTTTAAAAAATTATTGCTCTTTGATTTATATGTACAATTGGGATAGATCTCTCTTTAGTCAACAGATTTAAAAGATTCAACAGTGTTTAATCTGTAAAAAAATTTTTTTAAATCAGATTTAAATTCTAAAACCTGATTTAAATAAAAAATAAAAATCAGATTAATATTATTAAAAAGAAAAAGTTTTTACCCACCTGGTTTGCATAGACAGGTTTAACTGAGTTTACCTTAGGGCAATCAATACCAGTTTGAACCTCACTGCTTTATCCTTCCCAAGGACAAAACAGTGCAAGCTTATTCAAAAGTCAACTTAAAAATGTTTATAGTATATTTTTCATTATTATTTATCTTTTCAGTTAGTCATTTCTGAGACAGTTAGAATTGCTAAGAGAAGTTATTTTTTATGAGCAACAATTTGTAAAAATCCCTATTATTAGATTATAACTTTTTAAAAAATACAGTAGAACCCCGGTATAATGACCCCCTGTGGGACCAACATCATATGGTCGTTGTAATGAAAGGTTGTTGTAACAAATTGAAAAAATAAAATAAAAAAATATTGAGAAGAAATGATACAACAGTACATACCTAGAGAACACTTCTATTTATTTGTATTTCCATTACTGAATTTTTGAAAAAAAGTCTTTGATTGACGCCTGTTTCAAGTTCATTTGGGAATTTTTCATTATTACTGATTCCATATTCGTTAGATTTTGAAGGAAATCTTCAGAATTAAATTGTCCTTCAAAATATTGACGCAAGGCATTGATTGCATTGAAGGCTTCTTTTTCATTAACTTTTTCAAAAGCTTCGACGATTTCTTCTCTGTTTTCAGAATCGAATTGAAGTTGCACCACAGTACAATAATTTTGAAATAGCCCACTTGCTTATGAGTTTTGCAGACTAAAATTGGCAGTCGCTTTAATGAAAAATAATACGCTTGGTGTCATTGTAATGATTCAATGACTTTTTAAGATGGTCGTTCTAACAAAGTGATTGTTGTATTGTGGGGTCGTTAAAAAGAGGTTCTACTGTATATTGAAAGATTCAGTCTCCTTACTTTTACTTTTCTTTTAACTAGAAAAATTCCAGTGTCGTGATGATCAGTTTCAGTGTGACAACAATCGGTGCATATCTATTCATTGGAAATGTGATGGAGAAAAAGACTGCAATGATGGTTCTGATGAGGAACCCAGTGTTCAGTGTAAAAGTAAGGATACTAAAATATTCTAGAACATTACCATATTTACTTGTCTATAGCATGCATCTGTGTATCATGTGTTTTTTTTTTCTGTATAAACATAAAATTGTTGTTGCTACTCATCCTCCTGGTCTATTCCATATTCAATAGATCCCATTGCAATATGCACTGCTCCATGGCCATGGGTAATATGCAGCTTTCCATTGAGCAAGGAGCGAGGATATCTGAAGGCTAACTTAACCTCAAGAATGCAGGGTTCCCATAGTCCTTAAAAGTCCTTAAGAACTCCTTAATTTTAGCTTTCATTTTTAAGGGCCCTTAAAACTACATAATTTTCGTCAAAGGTCCTTAAAAATTCCTTAATTTTTAAATTGGAAAGCAATTAATTTTTCCATCGATGCGATCCGCTTTTGTCACTTCCTATCAGTTTTTGCCATATTCTCCGAACTTTCTGGTTTTGTGAATTCGGAGTTAAATTTGCCCCAAACCGGTTCTAAGAACGCCAGTACAGGTGATAAGTACTGTTCAAAGAATGTATATATCAAGAATATATAAAATATTTGTTAATGTTCATAACATTCTTTTACATTTCCTAGCCAAAGGTTCAGTATTAATAATAAAGAAAATCTTCAAATACATATATTTTTCAGAGTATTCCTGTAGTAATTTAGAATTCTTTTACTTGATATCCTTAAAAATTGTGAAAATACTTTTATATCATTAGTACTTTTTATGGTCATGAGCTAGAAAACGTATTTGACAAATAATCTTTCACATACTGAAAAGGTTCAAAGAATTAAGTCAACTGCCCTTTCCTAATAGCTAATAGTCATGCAGATTTTAATTAAATGAAACATGGAGAGTGGAGGTGTAGATATTTCAGTTACTTATGGAAGTTTAATTTTCCTTGCATTGAATGTGGTAGAAAATTCTAAAACTTTCTTTTTTTCCAGGCAACGTCAGGTATAATCAGCCAGTCTATATTTATATATATATATATATATATATATATATATATATATGTCATTTTAAACCCATATATATATGTCATTTTTTTAGTACTGTTTATGGTATTGTATTCACAACTTATTTTTCATTTGATCACTCAAAAACTTTTTCAAAATTAGTTTTTCTCAAATAGATTTATCTTATATTAATTTTAGGCATTTTTAAAAACTTAATTTTGAATTATTGTAGGGCATTTATTGAATGTCTTGTCTGGTTCATGATCATTAAAATATCTTCCTCAGGAAATAGGGTTTATGTCGTTATGCCGTGTATTTAAAGTAGGTCCATATAAAAAGTTACTTTGGTCCTTAGAAAGTCCTTAATTTTTGTTCTGGAAAAAGAGTGGGAACCTTGGAATGGGTTCTCTTAATTTAGAAGCAGTAGACCCCCAGTCTTGACCTGCCAACTTTAGAGGTATTGTTTGAAAATTTGGAGGATATTGTGACCTATTTTACATACCCCAGCTGCTTTTAATGAACATGGCAAATCTTTAATGAACATGGCAAAATAATGAACATGGCTGGCCAAGCCTCGATTTTGTTAGCATCTGGTTAAGAGATTGTTCCATTTTCTGACTGAACTGCTGCGGAAAAAATAGTGTAAATGTTTATTTTGTATAGCCTGCACCATTAATTTGACATGCACTTGACATTCCAGATTGTAAACGAATTGATATGGGAGCAAAATGAATTAGCCTCCAGTGCTATTTCAAGATAATTTTTAAGATGATTCCCTTTTTTTAATACACAATATTATGAAATTTTAATCTTTTAATCTGCATTCTTAAAACTGAAGTATATCTAGGTTCACATCAACAAAGCTGAGAATTGCTCATTAGTGTAAAGTCAATGAATAGTGTTACTAGATACTCTTATATAAATGAAAATTAGTAGAAGTGATATAAAGATGTAGCAAAACTTCTATTAAGTAAGATTTCTCATTTTATTTTCTTTTCTTCCTGAATATTTGGCTCGGGATTATCTGAAGCAGTAAAAGTTATTCCACATATTATGCACATTTAGAGTTCATATCCTAAATTTATATATATATATATATATAAAGTGCTTTTTTATATATAAGTAACTTTTGAGTTTGAGGCAATAAGAATCATTAAGTGCTTAAGTATATTTAGAATGATTATTACTAATGAGGTATGATTTTATGTATGTTAAATGTATAAGAATTTATGGGTGAAAGAGATATTAGTTAATGTTTTATCTATTTGATTATGAGTACAGCTTTCAGAACTGTTTTTGTTTTGACTGTGTTGTGACATCAGAACTTACAATTTTTTGTGTATTATAATGATGGGTTAACTGTTTTAGGAGATGGCCTCTAAGGGCCATATTCACCACGATTTTAATACTTGGATTTAACCATGAATCAGCATTTTCGTATTCTTCAATGAGAATCTGCGGCTTTCAACTCATTTTAATACCCTGTTTCTGATCCCCCGAATTTGGAGGATTAATTGCCTAATCCACGGATACTACATTTTACGCATGCTCTCTATATTGAAAACAAACATGGCGGATATATTTTCAGATTTAGAAGATCTGGATGTTTTACAAATGTTGGAAATAACAGAGAGCATTTGCTGCATTTTTTGAAAGATTTGTGCATCCAGATAGAACAAATGATTTAAATTGTTTGGACAATATGGACTTTTGGTCGTGTTATCGTTTTAATAAATATACAGCTGAGTCATTAATTCGAATACTAGAGGATATGATTTCAGCTCCTTTGAAAAAGAATAATGCTGTATCTTCTGCTGAAAAATTTTTGTTTGCATCAAGGTATTTTGCTACTGGATCTTTCCATATTTTTCAGAAAAGATTCTGCCTCGGTTTTATCAAAATTCTTTCTTTTATAGTCTTCCATTCTTATTTTGTGAGCAAATATCAGTAAAACTACAGATCCTTGACTAAGTTTATAATTTCCTGAAATGATATTTATGTCTGGTTGAGTAAATATGTAAATCAACTTAGCATGAGAACTATCCCTGGAGAATCTCGTTTATTGACCAATCAAAACATCACATGCATGTTTGCAATAATTAATCTATAGATCAGGGAATCCACTCATGGTGCATATGACACAAGCTTAAGTCACAGTTAACAGTGTGTGATTGCTGATCTACCGATTCCCTGATCCGTTCTTTTATCCTGGATACCCCGATTTTGGTGAAAATGATCCTAAGAAGAAAAAAACTCATTGTGAAACTCAAAATATATTTTAAAAATCCTTATAATATACTCTTGATTAACTTGGATCAAATTATCCAGTATGGCCAAAAGCATTCCTTCAGAAAACTATAATAGTACTGGTTTGTCGAAAAATTTTAAATTATTTAAAAAAGTTTAACTGTTGTGAAAATTAGGGCAAAAAATCAGTGTAACAATGAATTAAAGATTTGGAATTGAAAATTTATGAAGTTTTGTGTAGTAAAATTTGCTGAAGGAAATTCATAACAAAAATGCACTTCTGTCATTTCATTCCTCACAAAACAGTGACATAAACTACATTCCTATTTTTTTATTGTTCTAAATGTAAATCTAAATAACATTAAAAATTATGTTAATTCACTTTTTTTTATTGGTTTAAATTATTAACATTCTATTGTATAAGAATTTAACATTTCCTATCATTTTTTCAATAATTAAAAAAAATTTTTTTTAAATATTATGAATCAATCTAAATATAAGCTATATATTGTAAAATATTAAATACTTCTAGTTAGTTTTTTAATTTATTATTTTATCCATAGTCATACATTTCACAAATCATACATTTACCAAATTTCTACATCAATTTCCTGGATTTATTGTTCTTCCACATTCACCATTTTCCATTTTTGCCCCCTTGAAAAGTGATTAATCGAGGTTCCATTGTATATATATATTTGTGCTTGAATTGCTTTTTATTCTTCTGAAAGAGAAAGAGATGGGAGAGAAAATTAGAACCAGATTTATGCATGGTTTCCGCACACCTGGAAAGTCGGGGAAAATCATGGATTTAGACAATGGATTATTTTGTCATGGGAAGTCTTGAGTTTTCAAGTAAAATGAGTAAAAGTCATGGAAAGTCATGGATCCGCTAAACTACCAATTAAAAAAATGCATTGAATTGTTTAATTCTATTTTTACTTTTCATTTGGCTGAAGTTACTGAGTTTGGTATTTATGTATTATCCTATTGACCATATTGCCAAGTAAAGTTTGTTCACCAAGGAAACTCAAAGCAAGAAAGCTTAATGGGTGGGTAAATGTATATTATTCTGGTTTTTTCTTAAATTTTAGATTAAAATTTTATTAATATAATAATTATTTTTTAATAAAAATTAGTTAAGATTTTTGCACAAAATATAAGTTTATCTCTAGGGATATTGTATATAAACATTATAGGGTTATATTTGGCTATTATTCATGGTCACCTGAATAATACCAAAGTACCCTGAATTCAAATTGGAAGCATTTTAATTGAAAAATTGCTATATGATTAAACTTAGGTATGTAGATACAACAATTTATTTTTATGTATATGAGTTTATTACCACTTATAAAGTAAGTTTATAGTTTTTTTTATGATAAAATTCCTGTAATTTCTCTAAAAGTTTTTTATTTGTATGTACATCAGAAGTTTTATTCATATATACTTTTAATGAAAGCTTTTTAAAGTCATGAAAAATGATCTGCTAAATCAGGGAAAGTCATAAAAAGTCATGGATTTGAAGAATTTTATTTTGCAGATACCCTGTTTATGTAAGTTATAATGGTATGATTTGTATCTATGCTATAATTTATAAAAGTTTACCCTTAGGAAATGAAATATTAAAAAAGAAATGGATTTTTGAGAAGCTAATTCTTTACTAAAATAATAACTGTAAGGGGTTATTATAAAAATAAAGATTCTTTACTAGAATTAAATTGATAAATTGCAGTTGCTACATGTATTTGGTTCATATGCCATTCCAGATACAACCTGCAGCTCTAATATGTTTACTTGCAAAGTGAGTGGACACTGTATTCCAACAAGCTGGACCTGTGACTCTGATCTAGATTGCGGTGATAATGATGATTCTGACGAACATGAACAATGTGGTAATTATAAATTTAAAATTAGCTGTATTTTTGCTGTTTTAAAAGGATTAAGTTTCACATAAAATTGTTACAATATTTCTTTTAAAATGTATTCTAAATGTATTAACAGATTTCTGGATAGTCTACCCATTGTACCTTGCACTGGCTTTGTTTTACTACAGATTACATACAAGATACAGGAGCTTCCATATTAAAAATTTTTTTCAATAAAAACTAAATTAGTTATTTGTGCAAGCATTTGAATTATTATGCTTATTATAGCATTTTTATTGTTCCAATTTAATAAACACCAGAGTTCACAGCACATCAGGCATTAAACTGTGTGTATATCTTAATTTCAGTTTGGTAAATTCACCAGTAATTCTTCCCTTTTTTTCTTATATCTTCTGTGGCATTATGTAAGTGTAATTGATTAGTGTTCTTCCCCCCCCTTTTACTCTCTCTGCTCGCCTTAGCTGCAGCAGTATACTTTAGGGCTCCTGTTTCGGAGGGTAAAACCCTAAGATTGCTATTAGTTGGTCTTTTGAAATTCTATTGGCTGATTTTTCATCTTCTGGATCCCAACAGTGCTTTATGCTTGCACAGTTTCTGGGAGTTCTATTTACTTTCTGTGCATAATCTTAAATTAAAAAAAAAATTAACCTTCTCAATGTGTTAACTATTGTCCTATTTATCAGACCAGCTTATCTTGATTCATGTTTGAACTCAATTTTTCTTCAGCTGGTATATTCAATTTATTGCCTATTATGCTTTTTTTTTTTCGCCCAAACTCAAGCATTTTCTCTCCTTTTTTCCCCCATACCCATATTTAACTTTTCTGTGTATGTCATGCCAACTCATACTCATAGTCTGATGTAGTACCATTAATAGTTACTCCAGTACTAGAGGGCTTGGCCTAGGTAGTACTGTTGAGAAATCTTCCTGTGAGAAGTGTAATTGATGTAGGCATATCTGAGGGAGGCAGGGTTATATTTTCAGTAATGCTGTTAGCAACATATGACAAAGTTTTTCTCCATTATTTATCTTTTATATGATTGTCTCAGGGAGTTAGACTGGAGTCAGTGGGAAGTTGGTGTCACATTTGTAAAGAAAACTTGGTCTTTCTGCATTAATATTATTTTGTTTTAACATTATGTTTTCTTATTAAAAAGTGCAAAATTTATTGTTTTACTTTAAGTTGAGACTGTAATCATGCCATTTTAAATCATTAATAAAAGACTTTTAAAAGTTTTGATTACATTGGTATTCATCTATTGCCAGCCACATTCTGACAGTTTTGTTTCTTATAGTTAAAGCTCATTTATTATAGTATCCTAATTCACTATTAGATTTGAAAGTGCTTATGATAATTTAAAAGTCAAAAAGGAAACAAATAATCAAAAGGTACATCATGGCATTATGCCTTGGTCTTTATTGAACTTTAATTGTTAAATGCTTAGAACTATAAAAGTAGTTAATGTAAAATTTATAATAAAATTACATGCACTCACTAATAACCTACAATATAAACCACCATATAATTTTCTTTTGTGCAAAATTAAAGGAAAATGCAATTAAAAATGGGACCAAAGTAATACAGCTTCCTGTATTTGTCAATTCTAAAGTATAATTATGGGTAAATGCATTTTTTTCCAATATATGTTTTTATTTCATTTATATTTATAATTTAGTGTACCCTGAATGTGGTGCTGCTGAATTCCGATGTGACAATAAGCGTTGTATTCCTCTGGAATATGTTTGTGATGTTGATGATGACTGCAGGGATGGAAGCGATGAGCGGTTTTGTAAACAGAAATGTGAGGGAGCAAATGTCTTTTCATGTGACGATTCTACAATCTGCCTAAGTACAAGCTTTAAATGTAATGGTATTCAAGATTGTGAAGATGGAACTGATGAAATGGATTGTGGTAAGTTTTGTTTTAATTTGATCTTCAAAAAATAGGAAAAATTAACTAACATATATTTTCAAATACAATTTCATCTCTGTATATGGTGAGAATGTGTTTTTTCTTTCAAAAATTTACCTAAATTCAAAACATACAAATTATAAAGAAAAAAAACCCCTGCAATATTTAAACTTATTACCAAGAAGCCACAAATATTGCTAAGCAAGTAAAATGAATGCAATATTTTCCAATAAAAGTACTGTAAAGTGCTAAGCCATATGACCAGTAATATTTTATTCTTGTTAAATGCCAAAGACAATAGTTTTTACTCTGGTAACCTGATTAAGTTTAAGTAATACAAATTAAAAAATTTACAAAGTTCTATTTTTGGCAATTTATTGCTGCCATCCAGCTTACAGGAAAATGCTTTTGGCAACATAGCCAATCTGGTATAGATGTGATGTATGTATTCTGGGCACATTTTTCATATTTTGACGAGATTATTGCTCAAGTAAAATTCTAATTTTAAGTTTGAAATTTTTTTTTCTGATAAAAATTTTAACTATTTTTCTAGATTATATATTTTCTTTTTGTTATTTTTCAATTTTTTACACCTGTCATTTAATTTTGCTGATTTGGCTGCTTTTGGGCCACCAACAGCAAAAACATTGCTAAGAAGGACTTATTCTATACCTGTTCCACTGATCTATATATAAGTCAATTACACCTCTTTATTCCACCCCCCCCCTCAAAAAAAAAATTGACTTACACATGGAAATGTATGATATAAGTAGGTTTGGTAATTTTGGTAGATTTTTCATACTTCCTTTTGGTTATGAAATTTTTAAAACATTTTCGAAAAGTTGATGCAATGCTCTACAATTTTCTCTTCAGAGAATCTTTTCTCCACTTAATTTTAATGTAATATTGAATAAAGTCATAATTTATTCTAAGTTTCCCAGTGTTGTTATTTGAAATGTTTGTCATAAATTGGGTATGCTTTTTTAAAATATTAAGTATTTTGTTAAGTTACAGGATGCATAATATAACGACAGAAGAAAAGGCAATAATGAAACACTACAAATTTAAATGTTTTCCATGTTATACATTACATTTAACTTTAATGAAATTCAGTACTTAGTTAAAGCAATAAATGAATATGCAATGCTCATAGCACATTTTGAAAGGATATTTTAAGTAAAATTTAATATTAATGAAAAAAATTTTGTTTTAACAAATAGTTCTTTTACTTCATTTTATTAAAGGTTTCAATCTCCTTTATTTTTTGTTTAATAGTATTTGTATGTGTGTTATTAAAAATTGAATAGTCACTTAAATAGTCAAGATGTAAGATCCTTTGCCTCCTTAATTTTCTTTCTGTTTGAAAGTTTTTAAAGAAGCTTGTGATTTAATTTGTACAATGAGATAGAGACTTAATAATTGGTGTTGTATTTTTTAATATAAAAATGCAATTTTGAGATTTAGATGATTTTGAAAAGATTAAGGGGTTGCTGTCCTGGGACCCTAATTGGCCCATAATCTTTTCGGAGACATATACAGGGATTATTTACTACTGAACAAGGAAACACATTTACTGTTTAATCCATTTATGCCCAAATTATTTTTACAGAATCTGTATTGATGAATATTTTAAATCTAAGTTATTATTTACTGCATATAGTAAAATAAATAGGAAAATTGCAAAAACATTAAAGCCTGCTTCATTAGTGATCTGCTGTCATTTTTAACATCATGAGAAGCCTTTTTATTTTAAATAAAAAGAAAAACCACATAAGATAATTATTTGGTATCACAGTACTGTAAAGTGAAGCTTTATGATAGCTAGAGCTATTTTTCATGATTTTACTTGAAGTACTTGCCAAAAAAGTAAATTTATGTGTGAAGCTTGGGCAATCATAAAATTTTTATTTAAATGACAAAGTTATAAATGATTGCAGGTTGTCAAAAGATAGATTGTTTATAGGATTGCTAAAAAGAAAAACTTGTTCAGAGAAAAATATAAAATGCTACAAATTATTTTTTAGTTCTTACTGAATATGGATGCCAAGCATTATTAGGTTAAAGCAGTGATTCTCAACCTTTTTGGACTGCTCCCCAAGTTACTTTAAATTTCTGATGCCTTGACATGATGAACATATTTAATAACTGAGGATCATGTCATACCACCTAGCTTGAAAGTGTTAAAAATTTAAGTGCCCATTGAAAAACTATATGTCTCACATTGCGAGGTACCAAGTTAAATGTTAGTCCTTTTTCATATTTATCTATAATGCAGTATAAATTCAAAAGTTGATGTTTTTCCTTTTAAGATAAACCAAGAAGGAAATATCTTTGTCATAAAGATGAATTTTTGTGTCATGATGGCATGTGTATCCCTCAAAGCTGGAAATGTGATATGAAATGGGACTGTATTGACAAGAGTGATGAACTTAATTGCAGTAAGTTAAAATTTTAAATTTATGCAAAAATGTGATTGACTTTGAAACCCCTAAGACTTCTATATTTTATCATTTTAAATGTTTAGTATTAAAATCCTTATTCAAGGATTTTTTTCATTTTTTCATTCTGGCATGTATATATTGTACAGTCTAACTTGTTTATAACAAGCTCGAATTTAAAGAGAACTCTGATTTACCAAGGGATGCGAGAATATTTGGTTGGATCCATGTGAAGTCTATGGAACAGAAGTCGCTTTTAATGAGCAAGACCTGGTTTTAGCGAGCAATATTTTTCTGTCTTGCAGTCTTTTTTTCATCTTTCTAGTCTTTCTCTCTTATCTTTTTTTTTTCTACTCCGCAGTTTAATACTTTTGTAAAAAAAATTACTCCAGCATTCCAATGTCAATAGGGAGGGTTCATAAATCAGGTGCAATTGAATTTTTGCCACCAAATTCTACATCTGTTATCCAGCCTATGGACCAAGGAGTCATAAGAAGTTTCAAGTGCTACTTCCGTAAGCAACTGATTTTGATGATTCTGAATTGAAGAGATAGAAGTGGAACAGCATCAAATACCAATGTCAACGTACTGGAAGGGATCTGTTTGATAAACGATGCATGGGAAAATATCACATCAACATGCATCATCAAGTGTATCCATAAGGCTGGATTGGAGAGTTGTCAAGACGGTCAATCCACTGAGGAAGAAGAGGTTGACAATTTCATACATACTGCAAATTTGGAAATGACCAAAGAAGAAATTCAAAACTATCTATTCATTGACGATGAACTGATAACCTCAGATGTACTGACCACCGAAGATATTGTAGCTGACGTACTAGCAAATTCAACAGAAAAACATGACAAAAGCGATGAGAACACTCATGAATATAAAGAAAGTGAACTACTCCCAACTTGTTCTATGAAGTGGAAGTTCGCTGAAAAAATGCAGACCTTTTTTGAAGCGAGGGATGACAGTGATGATGTTTTCCGAAACAATTGTTATTGTTTCTTTTCTTTAAGACTGTAGCGCAACTAGAAATTTTTCACTGGTTGAGGGGGATTAATTGTCATTAAATTAAGAAAAGTATTTAATTAAATTAATTAGTGTATTTAAATAAGTATCTTAATTAAATTTTAAGTAAACTCAATCATTTGATACCCCTCTTCTTTGCATGCCTACCTTAAGAACCCATTTATTACGAGCACTCGGATTTAATTAGTAAATGCTACGACTCCTTTGTGCTCGTTATAAACATGTTCAACTGTATAGGGAAAATATTGTAAACATATGAAAATTCAACTTCGAGATTTAGATGGATCTTCATGTTTTGAACCTACCAGAGTTCAAAATACCATTTTTGGAATTATGTCTGTATGTGAGCACAGTAAATACTAGAGTACATTTTGATTTAGAAAAACCAAATTTTAAATATGTACAATATGTAGGGTTCTAGCAACCAGGAAAATTAAGAAATTTAATAAAATTAGGGAATTATCAGGGAAATTGTGAAAACTTTTTTTAAAAATCAGAATTTTTAGATTTGTTTTTTGAAAAACAGCAAGTTTTACAAATCAAAATCAAAAGGTTAAAAAAAAAACCCTTCATTCACAGACTTTTTGTGCATTCTTTAAAAAAATGTTTGCTGTTAAATGAGAATAGAGAGAAACAAAAAAGGAAATCTTCAGAAAATGAAACAATTGAAGCTCAAGAGAAAAAAATCAAAATTCATTAAAAGGCAATTGAAACAAAAAATGTCAATGATAAAAGAAGCAAACAAGGAAATTAATGCTATTAGGGGAGCAAATTAAATCTTCAAATATTAATTAAATTTGTTAAATTTTATACAATTATTTAATTACAACACATTATTTAATACCAAAAGTACAAAAAGTAGTTTCAGACTTGCTTTTCTTTATTATGAGTATACAAGAAAGTCTAGGAAAGGCTGCTCCCAATTTATTATTTTTAAATTTTTATTTCTGCTCTTTGTTATCTTTTCAAATTGACAGAAGAAAATTGCAATTTCATTATCATCATTTTTTTTTTTTTTTTTTTAAAGAAAAATACTTTTTATTTTGTGCATTTTCATAGATTTTCTATCTAAAACTCTTATTTTATTTGCTTTAGATAATTTTAAAATATAAAATATTCTTGCTTATTAATATAATCTATGTATTCAAATTATATTAATAAGCTTTTGTTTATAATTATGTTCAGAAGTATATAAATTAAGTGCTAAAAAATTTCATCTGTCTTTAGTATTATGACCTCATTTCACAGATTATTTTATCAATGGATTTATTAGTAATATTTATCTGTTTATATCATTGCATGACAATGTGGGAATTAAATTATCAGTTGTATGCAGAAGCCTTGAATCAAAAGAATTTATATATGTTTTTAATTTAAATATTATCTTGCACTCATTAATGATAACTTTGATATGTCTTTTGCTAATAAATCTATATTTAATATTTGCAAAGTGTTGATTAGATTATCTTGTGACAGGTATAGGGAACAATTGAAAAGTTTCTGTTTGATGGTATGGCTACAGAATATGTGCAAATTAGTATATACATGGTTTCTGCGCACCTGGAAAGTCAGGGAAAGTCATGGAAAATCATGGATTTAGACAATGGATTAATTTTGTCATGGAAATTCTTGATTTTTCAAGCAAAATGAGTAAAAGTCGTGGAAAGTCATGGATCCGCTAAACTAGCGATTAAAAAAAATGCATTGAATTGTATAGTTCTATTTTTACTTGTCATTTGACTGAAGTTACTGAGTTTGGTATTTATGTATTATCCCATTGACCATATTGTCAAGTAAACTTTGTTCACCACGGAAACTCAAAGCAAGAAAGCTTAATGGGTGGGTAAATGTATATTATTCTGGTTTTTTTCTTAAATTGTAGATTAAAATTTTATTAATATAATTATTTTTTATTAAAAATTAGTTAAGATTTTTGCACAAAATATAAGTTTATCTCTAGGGATATTGTATATAAACATTATAGGGTTATATTTGACTATTATTCATGGCCACCTGGATAATACCCAAGTACCCTGAATTCAAATTGGAAACATTTTGATTGAAAAATTGCTATATGATTAAACTTAGGTATGCAGATACAACAATTTATTTTTATGTATATGAGTTTATTAACACTTATAAAGTGAGTTTATAGTTTTTTATGATAAAATTCCTGTAATTTCTCTAAAAGCATATATTTTATTTGTATGTACATCAGAAGTTTTATTCATATATACTTTTAACGATAGCTTTTTAAAGTCATGGAAAATGATCCGCTAAATTAGGGAAAGTCATGAAAAGTCATGGATTTGAAAAATTTTATTTTGGCAGATACCCTGTATATAACTAACATGCGTGTATAAGTATTGACATTAAGGCATGGGATTATGTTCATTCATTTATTTCAAAAGTGTGTGTGTAAAATGCTGAAATATTAGCAATGCGGAAATTCAAGAGTCAGTCATTTACTGTAATGGTTATGTTTATCTAGTTTTTTGACTGTCAGGGTCTATTGCATTCTGATTTTAAAGATCCATGTGTCTTTATCACTGGAGAACATTACTGTTAAATGCTGGAGAAATTATGCATACAATTAAGGTGAAATATCTGGGAAAGCTGGGAAATAGGATGATTCTGCTTCTTGATAACACACATCCCCATATTGCAAGTGATTTAATACAGAAGTTACATTTACTAAGTATGGAGATTGTGTCTTCAGTTTCCTAAAAAAGTTGTTGAAAGGTGAAAAGTTTATATCAGATTTAGAAGTGCAGCTGGCAGTTTCAGATTTCTTCAAGCTGCAGAATGAGGAGTTTTACCAAAGGGGTATATTGAATTTAGTGATGCTGTAGAGGGATTGCCTCAATGCTCAAAGCCATTATTCATGACTGGTATGCTGAATTCATACAATACAACCTATGAACAGGAACTTTTTGATTTCCCCTTATATTACAGATTTTGGCATATTATTTACTGTAAATATTTTCAGATAATGTCACATGTGCTCTCAATGAGCATGTCTGTGATTCTCAAGACCAGTGCATCCCTAAGACATTTTTATGTGATGGACATGTCGATTGTGAAGACAAATCAGATGAAAAAAATTGTGGTAAAGTATTCTGAGCTTTTTTCCCCTCTTAAACATGACATATGTCTTAAGTTCACAAATTGTGTTTTAACATATCCCCTATATAATAATAGCCTAAGTTGTCTGTCCGTGAATTTATGAAGCGGTTGTACCTGGAATGGATACAGGCATCCATATTAGATTTTTTATGAGTTAGGGTTAGCAAAATTCAAAGCAAGTTCGAAATCCACCCCATCGAGCGTTTAATGGTATTATTTCAAGTCTTATTCTCCCTCTTATTCTATACTAAATTCATTCTTGATATGAATTTAGTATAGAATAAGAGGAAGCAGCGAGGGCAGAGCATAATATTTAAACTGTACTGTGTTTACTCGACCCTCATATACTCTAATTAGTTCCTTTATCTGGTGTAAGCCTAGCACGTTTGGTAGAGGGTCTGCCCATTTGATCAGCATATTCCTCGGATTGACGGTTCTGTCCCCGATGCAGCCAAATTTTCTAAATGTCTAATTAATTTAATATTTTCTGATTTTCCTTTTAAATTCTTATTCCTAAAATTGTTTTATTATTTTAAAAATTGTTTTATTAAATGTTTATTATTTTTTCAACTTTTTATGACTTAAACTTTCTTTTCGTAATGTAATAATAGCTTAAGTTATCTGTATCTGTCCTCGAATTTATGAAGCAGTTGGATGTGGTATGGATAGAGCATCCATATTGGATTTTTGATGAGTTAGGGTTAGCAAAATTCAAAGCGAGTAAAGTTTATTTTCTCCTAAACTATAGATCTGATTCTAAAATAAATTGGTATGAATAAGCATCGTATCACAGCAAAAAATACTGTCATATTTAAAACGTTCGAAATCCACCCCGTCCCCCTTATTAAGCGTTTAATGCCATTATATCAAGCCTTATTTTAGGAGCAGGCTATTAAATTTATCAATTTATCACATAATAAATAGGTAAAAATAACAATTTTTTCTAGCATTATGACGTCATTCCTTTAACTATCTCATTTAATCATTTATTTTAGATTATTTAAATATCTTCCGCATTATTTTCCTACGTTTTATCCCTAAACTTAGATATTACCTAAATAATTTTCTTTTATATTTGGCTTAAATAATAGATTAGTTACACAAGTGATAATTTTAATCGATTACTTTTGTAGAACGATAATTCTCAGCCAAAAAACAAACCATTTTTTTACCTGCCTCATAGGGTACCTTTACAATACTGGAAAATTAAAAATTTTACTGATCCCATCATATGACGGGCTATATGCTAGTTTAGTAAATAGAACTTGTTATTTCTAAAACATGTACATATATTTCTAATGAAGCTTGTTGAAAATCAATATTCCTTTGTCTCTTTTAGATGAAAAATTGAACTCTTGCTTATTTCCTAGTCATTTATGCGATAACAAAACCAAATGCATCAATGTTACTCAATTTTGTGATGATGTTGCTGATTGTTTGGATGGATCTGATGAAGGTGGAATGTGTGGTGAGTTAATTAACTATATTAGTTATGTTTACAAACTTTTACAATCTTTTCTTCCCTGAAAAATTGTTTTCTAAGTGTATGGTAAGACACTTTACTTTGGTAAGGTATGATATGTACTCCTACAGATTGTACATTTGTATAAATAACCCTCTTCCTTAATCCCTTTTTAATGGTGTATAGCATTATAATATGTTAGCAGAGCATAATCTGCATGAAATACCAAAGCTAGTGTAAATTAAAAAGGCAGAAAGAATACTCCAGAATTTGCATACTGTAGTTTCATATGTATTGTCTGTACCATTGTATGCTCAGCGGGCACGATTTTCTATTTAAAAAATTTCATAAATAATCAAATAGTTCACACTACTAGATAATCCATAGACTATATGTGCAAAAATATGTATTTTAGTATGACAATATTAAATCATTTCAAGAATAAAAATCTAAGTATACAAGACTGACGAAGAGTCTGGATTAGACTCAATTAATTCCACCTTTAAAATTTAAAATCATTTCCTCTACCATAGCCTCAGAGATAAATTTTAAAGGAAGAAACAGAGCGGCCGACATTTCTCTGTTCGAGAACTCAGCAATGTAAATCGTCTTCTAGTGCAAGCCAATGTATTTTTCCATGACGATTGGATCGCTTCTTCTCATATTTTTAAAACTTTCTTTTGTTTGCACCAATTTCTTACTGCTTTCTCGTCGACCTTCTGAATTACTTTCACCTTGAAATCAGCAGTAAAACTGTAATGATGTTTTAAAGATATAATGAATGACCAATATTACCTGAAAACAAAACACCTGTACGAGTGATCTTCGTGGTGAAGTGACCTTTGACCCTCAACCTTCGAACTTGAACCCATCCAGTCGGTGTTGTCAAACGGAGTTGTAAATAGTGACTGTAGATATTTTCCTGTACTTCAGGACACAGTTTAAGATTGCGCTACTTGCTACTACTGATTCGATCTGCTTTATGGGTTGTATTTTTTACATGGTTTATTATCAATACAATATGATGTTTTCTTGGCATCTCATGAGTTTTGCTTTTGTTTTGATCACCGTCTGTTCACGTGATGTTCTTTTTTCTCCCCTTCTTCCAATTTTGATGATTTGAGCAATGAACACCCACAGATAGTTTGCGACTGTAGAAATTTGCTTTTTAAACACAGATAGTTCACGGATTATACGTGCAAAATTACGATACATTTATTTACAGAATGACAGGACATAAGACTTTGTGATGACTTTAAAAACATAAAAGCATGCCAAACATTTACCAATGAAATTTTAAATAAAACATGTCAAACTGCCAGCAAAAAAGCACTGCAAAAATTTTCCTTAAAGTAACTAACTCACATTTTCAGTTTACTGCGAGTATGCCTGTTAGTTAGTGGAGTAAAAAGAAATCATATAACTTACTGCTCTAAAAATGAACCATTCAAAACTCATAGCCATATATAAACTGGAAAATTTACATACTGATATGCATTACTGCTGACAGCAGTAGAAAATTTTTCACAAAATCCATATATTGAGAGATATATTTTAAAAACTAAGGAAGTAATTATAACATAATCCCAAACAAAATACATTTATTTGGAGAGAAATCAACTTGCAGTTATCAGGAATCATTGTTCTGGCAAAAAAGTGTAGATGTTGATGACCACAAATTGTTCAGCAATATAATTCCAGAAATAAATGTTAAGGTGTTTTTAAACCCAGTACCTTTTTTGTTTATACACCCCCCTTCCATCAAAAAAAGCTAAAAATGGAATGTAAAATACTATATAGACTAAGATATTTGTTCAGTGGTTAATATCTACAAATCAACTTTTCTAATTCTATACCGTTATGGCTTCAATAAAAAAAGTAAAAATATTTTTTTATCTGTATGGTTTTTATAAATAATAAATAAAAGACGATGATCAATCAAGAAACCTTAGAATTAGCTAAGGAGATATGAGAGTTTGAGATTTGTTTACAATCTGAATGACTGCTCTCATCTTTTTAGTGTTAAAATAACATTGTTAGTTAAAGTTAGTTACATGTTATAAAGTTTTATATAATTGATAACTTTAGTTACAAATCTGTCATCCATAAAAGTTGTAATAGGGGGTGAAAATTTCAGATATCTGATCACTAGTTGTCTATAAGGCTGATATTTATTTTATATTGATGATATCTTTTATGTATGGTAACATGTAAACACTTGTCATTTTCTTTTAATAGATTTTGATCGATGTTTGCTCAGTCATTGTGAATACAATTGCCGAACAACTCCAAATGGTCCCTTGTGCTATTGCCCTTCTGGCTTATCTCGTACATTGGATGGCTATTCATGCACAGGTATATATTTCTAATGTTCTTCAAACTCATTGGTATGTGTTATACATGCCATTGTAGTAGATTTCATATTATCACTTTCTTCACTTTCTCTAGAGACAACTCTAATGGGTCTACAAGGTTCCCACCAACCTTGAAAGTAATGGAAATTCATGGAAACTGTAAATGGTCTGGGAAAGGCAGTGAAATTGTAAATAGTCTGGAAAGTTGGGAATTAAAAAAATAAAATCGGGTCCTGATCTGTCTTAAAATATTCCAGGCTTGCAATTCCATCACTTTTTTTACAATTGATCACTTTTAGTCACTTTTTTAAGTAAACAGTTTTTTTTTCTTATGGTGTATCACAGCAAAAGTCTGTTGTTAAAAAAAGAAAATCTGAATTAATAACAAAATATTTTAATAAAAGACCAAAAATGTGATGCTCTAATCTTATTTTTCTTATTAAAATGTAATTAGTCATATGGTTTCCAGAATTTAGTGATTTTAAAAAGTCGTAAAGAAGTTCCTGAAATCTACATTTGTACTGAAATGTACATTTAATACAAATAATTTACGTCAAAGCACACCTTTCTCTTTTTCTTTTGTTTTAGATACTCTAATCTAGCTATATACATATTTCAAAACATCATTAATATATGCAGAAAATTGTGATTATAAAATTAATGTATTGTATGTATTCAAATCTAATTTATAGATTTTCTTGAATAAAAAGCAATATTGAGTTGTGTTAAACAAAATTTTTAACCTTTTTTGTACTTGGGGCTAAAATCATGTCTTGTCACTTTTTAGTCACTTATTCTGTATTATTTGTCACTTTTCTCACCTTTTTGAAAGTACCTCAGCAGTTGCAAGCCTGATATTGAATTAACTTTCAAATAATGGTCCTGCCTGAATGTAGCTAGCATGACAGCAAAAAAATTGAGCTAATTATAAATTGCCAATTTACTCTTAGCTCTATTTCATTTATTTGCATCCTATCTATTTTGCCAGAAATCCTGTTCTCTTAATTTTTAAGGTTTGTGGGCACCTTATAAAAATGTTTACCAATTGAAGCTTTCTGCATAAAAGATATTATATGGGGAGACGTTCTATTGATATTGAGGATTGTAAATAACACTAGGATGTCAATACATTCTTTTGCAGATTTTACAGAATGAGCCTATAACACTAAAGATGTTAATGGTGTCAGAAGTTCTTAAAACCTTTGTAAAGGTTGTCTTTAAACTTCAATACTATATTGTTTCTATGGAGAAATATACTCTATGAGTCCTATTTATTAGGAAGTAAATATAAAAAGACGATTTCAAAGTCGCATTAAATCGTTAAATCTTTATTATTAAATTTCCTTATCTCTGATAGTTCATTTTTTCTCAGCTTTTATTGTTTATTATTATTATTATTATTATTAATTTCATTGTGTATTGCCTATTATTATTAATCATTTAAATCTATAATGCCTTTGTTCAAGTATACGAACCACCATAATGATTATATTATATAACTGATAATTAAATAAACAATATAAAAAGATAGAGTAAGTTGTATGGCTATGGGAATAGTGGGGGCTGTTAAAATTTTTAATTCTACAAAGGTTGGTATAATTGAATCTTAGTAGGCTAGGAAAATTTCAGATAGTTGGTAATTTATTGAAAAGATAGGAAATTTTGTTGTATATTTCTGTGGGAACCCTTGTTTCATAAGTGAAATAATTAAAATGTATATGTTATGTAATATTAATTTAATGATTTTATAAATATCAGATTTAGTATTATCCTATCAGATATAATATTAAATATAAAATATTATAGTATAATATCACAAAAAGCAATACCAGGGTTCCCACAGTCCTTAAAAACTCCTTAATTTCAGCTTTCATTTTAAGGACCCTTGAAATTACTTAATTTTCGTCAAAGGTCCTTAAAAACTCCTTAATTTTCATTTACTATTAGTTTTCTTATATGACAGTTTTTTCTTAGTTACTTATATGACAAATAAATAATCTTTTGCATACTGAAAAGGTTTAAAGTATAAAGTCAGCTGCCCTTTCCTAATAGCTAACAGTCATGCAGATTTTAATTAAACAAAGCATGGAGGATGGGGGTTTGTAAATATTTCAGTTACTTATGGAAGTTTAGTTTTCCTTGCATTGAATGTAATAGAAAAGTCTAAAACTTTCTTCTTTCCTAGGGAACGTCAGGTATAATCAGCTAGTATATACATATAATATATATAAATATATATATATATATAATATATAAGAGTCATTTTTAAACCCTCAGAAAGTACTGTTTATAATGTTGTTTTTATTCACAATTTATTTTAGTTTGATCACTCAAAAAACTTTAGATGTACTTTTTTCATAATTAGCTTTAATCAAATAGATTTATCTTATATTAGTTTTTAAGAACCATTTTTAAAAACTTAATTCCGAAATATTGTAGGGCATTTATTGAACATGCCTTGTCTGGTTCATAATCATTAAAATATGTTCCTGAGCAAATAGGGTTTGTGCCATTAGGTCACGTATTTCAAGTAAGTCCTTATAAAAAGTTGCTTTGGTCCTTAGAAAGTCCTTAAAAAGTCCTTAATTTTTGTTCTGGAAAAAGAGTGGGATCCCTGAATACAAATTTTGAATGTTCAACTGCAATGATAAGCTTTGAATATACCTTAATATTAATGTTATAACTCTTCTTTTTTACTATCTAGAAATACCAGCTTGTGAACAGTGGGGTATCTGCAGTCAAAACTGCATGCAACTGAAACATAATCACAAATGTTTTTGTCAGTCAGGTTATGTACTGGAACCAGATCATTACACATGCAAAAGTACAGGTAAATATATTTTATTCAACTAGATGTAGTTAACCTTTGTTAGCTATTTTGAATATTATTATTTTGTAATACCATGGAAGTACTTGTCTGTTAAATATTTCCACACACAATACCACAGAATTTGTTGGCCATTTTTATTATAGGTGCACCCATATAGTTAGCCAACAAAATACCTTACGGTAACACAGATAAAGTGGGTCCTCGAAATTTAGAAGTAGGGATAAAGCAGAAAATCCCCAAGCTTGGTCTACTGCTTTCTGAGATATTATTTTAAAACTTGGAGAACATTTTGACCAAGAGCCTATTTTTACGTTCCCCAGCTGCCATTAATGACATGGTTTCCGCACACCTGGAAAGTCGGGGAAAGTCATGGAAAATCATGGATTTAGACAATGGATTAATTTTGTCATGGAAAGTCTTGATTTTTCAAGTAAAATGAGTAAAAGTCATGAAGTCATGCATCAGCTAAACTACTGATTAAAAAAAAAAAATGCATTGAATTGTTTAATTCTATTTTTACTTGTCATTTGGCTGAAGTTACTGAGTTTGGTATTTATGCATTATCCTATTGACTAAGTAAAATTTGTTCACCAAGGAAACTCAAAGCAAGAAAGCTTAATGGGTGGGTAAATGTATATTATTCTAGTTTTTTCTTAAATTGTAGATTATAATTTTATTAATATAATAATTATTTTTTAATAAAAATTAAAATTTTTCCACAAAATATAAGTTTATCTCTAGAGATATTGTATATAAATGTTATAGAGTTATATTTGGCTATTATTCATGGTCACCTGGATAATACCAAAGTACCCTGAATTCAAATTGGAAACATTTTGATTGAAAAATTGCTATATGATTAAACTTAGGTATGTAGATACAACAATTTATTTTTATGTATGTGAGTTTATTAACACTTAATAAAGTAAGTTTATAGTTTTTTGTGATAAAACTCCTGTAATTTCTCTAAAAGCATATATTTTATTTGTATATACATCAGAAGTTTTATTCATATATACTTTAACGAAAGCTTTTTAAAGTCATGGAAAATGATCTGCTAAATCAGGGAAAGTCATGAAAAGTCATGGATTTGAAAATTTTTATTTTGGCAGATACCCTGTAATGAACTTAACTGATATTTTGCTGGCTTGAGTCTCATTCCCACAACCCTCTGGTTATGAAATCGATGCCTTTGCCTACTTAGTTTCTGCGGCTCTTTCTTTCTTTTTTTAAAAATCAAACTAATTACTGATTTCTACTTGGATTGCTAATTTTGTCTCTTTCTTTCCAATTTTCAAACTGAATGTACATATCTTGTTTGATTCATAAACAAATAGACAAATATAATGTTGAAATTTTTTATTTAGGACTCTTGTAACATCTAGTTTAACATTTCCCATTTTGAATGGAGTCAGTATAATGAAAAATCAGTGTTGGAAAAAAGAAGTTATTTTTGTTTAAAATGTAATTTTCTCTTGCACAACATAATTTCGATTATTATAAGCAAAAATAAATAAAAAAAAAGTCTTAAACAGGAAGAAAAATTAAATAATAAATACCAAATACTAATTAATAATTAACTATTAATTGTATGCAGAAACGTTTACTTACTAAGTGCTTTAAAAAGTTGGGTAACCTTATTAACTTGTAACTGGTTTCTAGTTCTACTTTATACAATGCTAAAAGTAGAAAACATTATTTCTAAACCAGTAGTTGGAACTGTCTAGTAGTAACCTGTGTAGTAGTAACCTGTCTTTGGAATATAGGTTTTAAAGAAAGTTTAAAAAAAAATGATTTAAATCAATGATTTAAAAAAAAAATCAAGTGATTTAAATATCAGCTGATTTAAATCATAAATTAAATCAACTGATTTAAATCATGCCAACTCTGCATTTACTGTTGACAACAAAAAGTGACCAACGGCAAATATGTTGCCAAGGGCATACACAATATCTGTTCTATGGATCCATACAGAAACCAGTAACCCTAATTTAGTGTTATAAAAAGCCCTAAAAATTTTTGGCTTATACATGGAAATATAAGGTATATACTATTCATTGTAAAATACAATTGTGTTCAATTAATATTGTATACATTTTTGATATGATTGAAAACTAATATTCCAGAAATTGTATAAATGTCCATTTTATAAAAGAATTTGAGGATGTCATTTCCCATCCAAGCCAAATAAAATAAGTTTAAATGAAGTACAGTTAAAAATGTGTATAATCCTATAGGTAAACAAGGAAGTCATAGGATGTCTACAGTATATATTTTTATATTTTTTAAATTGGAATTTGTCCATTGCCTTTAGTAGAAATTAAATCCTAAAAATCTATTTTTTTAAAGATCCATCTGAACCATACATTATATTTTCCAATCGTCATGAATTAAGGAGTGTTGACTTGAAAACTATGGCTGTCAAGGCATTAATTTCTGGATTGCAAAACACTGTTGCTGTTGACTTCTTCCATTCTTCTAAAGGAGACTTGATATTTTGGACTGATGTTGTGGAAGATAAAATTTATCGAGGATATGTCATTTCTGGCTGTAAGTAATTTAACCCTTTCGGGTTTGAATTTTATTTTTAGCTCAAAACCTTTTATTTCGGCTCATTAAATATATATATATATAGCTTCTAAGGGGCTTAGATCAAGTTTTGTCTAATTTTGTCCCTTGGATTTTACAATATGTACTACTATATACATTAGTTAAATTAATGTTCTTAAAGCTGTTGCTTTAAAATAACATTAAAAACTGATATAAATATAATAGATTAAATGTTCATTTTAATAAGTAACCATAGTATTTTCTCCAATTTTAATTCTACATCATGATGACTAAGAGCCTTAATCCAAAGAGTATTATTATTTAATTTTCATAGGAATTTTCCAGATCACAGCAGCAACTGGGAATGCCAACATGGCTGCTTGTATCTGGAGAGAGATCAATAACCATCTTGATATTCTTTATATGACCAAGAGGGCATATTTAGAAGTTCATTAACAAGGGCCATAAATATTTTTGAATATATCTAACCATTATTTTTATTAATTAAAATCTATCTTGATGATTTTATGAATTACAATACATCAAAAGGTACCACATTTTTTATATACATCCTCTATTGTATTATGTTTAGTATATCAGAATTTGTTCATTTGCATTTAGTGGTACATTATTATTGTTGTATCACAAAAAATTGGCTTTAAACTCTGGGTTTGTTTAATTTGATAACCGAATAGCTCACCAAAAACAATAATCCAGTTATATATATGTAATCGTACAAGGGGACTAACCACCCCAAATTTACACTTGAATACTTCTTTTGAAATTGCCCCTATTATTTTCCTCATGCTGGGCTGCCAAGTGTCCCGCTAATCGTCTGTTCGAAATAAACACATAATTCGTCATGGCCGAACGTAATTTTTATTTCATCCGATCAAAATAGCACAGAATCCAGAGGCGTCTGAACCGGACGGTTGCAGAACGCTCTCTCTCATGTGTGTGGTTTACTGTAGTGGGAAAATGCTGAGGCAACTGTTTTAATTGCTTCTAGAGAGTAACCTTTGTTTAGAGCCATCTGCTAAAGTGTGGCGTTTCAGAGGAGCATTATTGCTGATCATTACAAATTTTCCTGGGTGAGTTATTGCATCCTCATTATAAAATGCCAGCAATATCATTTTCTGTTTTGGGAATCGAGGGAAGAATTTCGGGGTTCGGCTGAAGGAATAAAAACTTCCTCGTTCAATTTGCATGGCTGGGGAAATATGATTAATATAGAGAGGAGAAATTAAGATCTAGAATAGTGAATGGGGAAAAGGGATAATTTTGGATAGACTCTAGGGCTTATATATTGATATTATTACATATATGTAGGGTTTGAAAATGTAATATTAATAATTTAGAGGTTAAAAGGCAGAAAACGCAGCACATTCTTTAACACAGGTGTATAAAGCACTAATAACTCCAAATAAAAGTGCTTGGCACATAATAATTGAGAGAGATTGTCTTCAAAAAGGGTTGCCAAATGTAGCTTTTTTGTTTGGGTGTGGATACTAGCCACTCATTGCCATGTTTGATGGCTGACTGTTAATCTGTTCAATAGTCATGAATAAGGCATTATCAAGACATCATTGGCTGTTTGAATTCTCATAGGCATGCCTTATATATATATATATATATATATATATATATATATATATATATATATATATATATATATATATATATATATATATATATAACTATTTTATTTTTAAAAGAAAACTTTTTGCATTGTTTAGTCATATATAAAAGCATAGATTCTTAAATAAACTTATCATTTTGCTATTTCACTCTAGCTCTAACAAACATTGAAGTTGTCGTACAAACTGGACTGGCTACAGCTGAAGGACTTGCTGTGGACTGGATTGGAGAGAACCTATATTGGGTTGAGAGCAATTTAGACCAAATTGAAGTAGCAAAATTAACTGGCCAGCATAGACGAACTTTAATAGCAAGTAACATGGAAAATCCTAGAGCTATTGCACTGGACCCAAGATATGGGTAAAATTATTTACCACTTTTCATTTTCATAAAATTTATGCTTCTTTTTATGAGAGTATCAATAAGTAACAGCCATTTTGTACACAATAGTAAAAAAAATGCAATTAATGAGAGTATGAAACAAAGATAAAGTGACTACAAGTTTATTACTTTTCAATGTAAGTTCTATTGAAGGATTTGTCCCAGTATTGGCATAGTTTGAAAATCCTGGTTTCATAGAGCTTTGGGCTGCGAGTAGAATACTACTTGTTAAAGATCATAATTAGAAACAGACTTCTAATCACTGAGAAACTATTGTTCATTCATCAAAATTTTCACAGTTTGAGGAAGGTACTGGCCTCCTAGATCTGTCTTCATTGTTTAAAGTCATTTATCTGTTTTAAACAGTTTACATCATTCAAGGTAAATGATGTTATCACAAATGCAATTTTAATGGGGAATAATGCATGGTGTATGCAGAATCTCCAAGATCTTGGTAACATTGCCGGTAATTTTACCTCTATTTTGATCATTTACATTTTTAACAAATCATTTTATACTGCATAGAAAATTTGCATGTGCACTACTTATTGATACCTTCTCATATTTCTAATTTTTTTTCCCAATATAAAGAACAGATGTTAATCCTGAAATATGTTGAAAAATTAAACAATTCCTATTACATTAAAAAAGATAAAAATATTAAACAGTTGAGAAATCTTAAAAATTATATGCATATATATATATGGAATTTAAATTACTCTGAATTAAAGTATCAAAAGTTTTCTATAAAAATCAATTTTTTGGATTTTTAGTGAATATCTCATGAACTTTCAAGTTATTTTCATTAAAAATTTTAGAACCTTAAATCCATTGGGTCTCAACTCTTACTCAACTAAATATACTGTATATGGTAAATTAATTCTTCAGTGTTTGTATAACTTTGAATTATAAATAAATTGAGTTAAATGGTAAAAAAACTAAATTATAAAATATATTTAAGTTTGTAGTTAAAATAATAAATTGTCCAAAGCTGATAAAGAACTTTAGTGTGCAATAAATTACTTTTAAATGTGAAATCGTATGTTGTACTTGTCTTTCCTTGTTTTAAAATGTATTATAAAAAGTTTTCTTTCACATGTAACTATGTCACTTGTGAACAACATTTGACCAAATCATTATAGCTTTCTATAATTAAGAACAAAAAGTCTCTTACTCAACTAAATAGACTATATTTTACTAATTTTTATGTATTGTTATAAATTTCAATTTATCTTTTAAGATGTTTTTTATTTAATTGCATAAAAATCACTTTATTTACCTTAGTATGCTATTTTGGACTGACTGGGACACATCATATCCTCGAATTGAAAGAGCTTCTATGAGCGGTGAAGGTCGATCTGTTATTTGTCGAGTTGATGACATAACTGATGGCGCTTGGCCAAATGGACTGACTCTTGATTACATTGCTCTCAGAGTATATTGGATTGATGCAAGGTAAATAGTATTCTTTAAATAAGGTTACACAGTTAATTAGGAAGTAAAATTAGCTCTAAATAAAATTTTAAATTTTAATCAATTTAAAAAATGGTTGAAGAGTATATAATTACATTTTTGAGTCTTAATAATTTTTGGTATAAAAAGGTATATTCACAAACAATACAAATATAGTTTGATTTGATTTAGTCACATTTTCTTTAGTATTTTTTTTTCCAATTTAAAATTAAAAAGGTCTCTACAAGTCTCTTATTATCAGCTATTTATATAATCAGATAAAAAAAATTGTACATTTTTAAATTCAGGAAAAAAATATCAAGAAACTAAAAGGTGGTTTTGTAATTTTTTTTTTCTAAAGTTATCAGATTAATAAAATGATCATAACCTCTTACAAGATTAAATTTCAGTATCTTTAAAATATACAACTGTAGTTTCTATAGAAACTTATAATTATAAAGCATTACTATTATTTTTATAAAGCATTTTTGTGAAAGGTACATTGATTTCCATACACTTTGCAATATTTTATAAGAAAACACATACTTTTTTTTTTTAAGATTTGTGATTTACTTAAATGTTTAATAGACAGATTGTATAAAATTTAAAACCATCACAGATAATTTTTTTTAGTAACATAATTTTAAAATCTTTTTCTCTTTCTTAAATAAAAGGCTATAATACAGCTGTGCGCTCTTTGGTTTTGCTTTTTGTGCCTTAATTATATTGGCTTTTTCATATTTTTGATAACATTTTGGTACTGTATGAGTTCTGAAAATCATGAAATTAAATGTAAAATATTGAATAGAATGTGTGAATTGCCCAAATGTATTTAAAGTCATTATTTTTCTTATTTTTTAATTTTTAATTCCTTATTTGATTGTTGATTTACCAGCAAAAAGTTTTTATTTCCTGAAATATTTAAATGACTTTTTTTAAAATCAAATTTCATTTCACTCCTTTCAGGTCTGATTCTATTCATACGATCACATATTCTGGCAAAGACCATAGAGAAATACTTCGAAATCATGAAAGCCTCTCTCATCCTTTCAGTATTACTCTGTTTGGAAACTATGTATACTGGACTGATTGGAGAACTAATTCTGTGTCTAGGGTAAGAATTCATTAAAAAATTTATGGAAATAACAATGAAGAACAAACTTTGATCAATATATTAGATAAATAATGAAATAAATCTTAGGTTGTTTAGGCCTCATAGGAAAACTATTGACAGTCTTTCAGAATAGTTAAAGTTGTATGCTATGCATCACTGACAATACAAATCCTTGAAAGGTTTTGAAAACTTTTACTGGTACAGCTCTCAATTGTTTTGTCACAACAGCTTGATTATACTTAAGGGACATAGTACTTTTGGAGCTGAAAAGTTTTCATTACAATAGCTGATTTTTGATTTACTATAAAATGTTCTGCTCTGTTTAAAATACAATTTTTCATAAATCCCCTATATAATAATATAAAGTTATTTAGTTTTATTTTATGAAGTTGGACCTGGAATGGATGAGGCATCCAAGTTAGCAAAATTCAAAGAGAGTAATGTTATCTTTTCCTAATATACTGCTAGAAAGAATTGACTTAACGCTCAATTGGGTTCTTATAAATAACAGGGAAAAGCAGAAGACCCCCCCCCCAGGCAGACCTTTTCCAATGTTAAAATTATTGTCAGGTACCTATTTTATTCCCTGGTTGCCACTAATTAACACAAAGATTTATCATACCTCAAATTAAAAAACCTTTTGATTTTGATCACAAGGTCTTTATACCGAACTCATTAATCATAATTATTTATAAAAAATTAATTTATA
This sequence comes from Pardosa pseudoannulata, assembly GCA_032207245.1. Classification (NCBI taxonomy): domain Eukaryota; kingdom Metazoa; phylum Arthropoda; class Arachnida; order Araneae; family Lycosidae; genus Pardosa; species Pardosa pseudoannulata. The sequence goes on along the minus strand of CM063507.1, from coordinate 96,512,496 downwards.
TCATTTTATACATACACCAAGTGAAAAAAAAATAAATTTACTTACTGCAAATATTTTTTGAAATATATAAGTTAGAAACAAAATTATATGTCAAATGAAATTTATTTTATTTGTATTCTTACAAAAAAAAATAAAAAATTGAATTTTATAGCGCAATATTATGATATTTTTATTTCAATAAGCGCTGATATGTTTTATACAATTTTGAAAGTTTTATTTTTACTTTAGCTTTAAATGCAGTTTAAAAAGATTATTTATCTTAAATTTGATGTAAAAATTTAGTTTCTGTTGTACAAATAATTTCAAAAACTCTTTTGTGGGTGTGTTAATTATTTTTTTGAAGTTAGGACTTTATAAAAGAACTTGTGAAAAACTTCTTGGAATAGAAGCAAAACTTTTTATTTTATAATTGAATATTATATATAAATTGAATTATTATATATTATTATTATATAAATTGAATAAAAGTAGTTATAGACTTGAAAATTTTGATTTCTAAAGTACTGTTTCTCTTTAATGTTGATATTTGGAAATATAATTTAAAAAAAAATAAAAATATGGTAATATAGTGATCATATCATGTAGCCAGAATAAGGTGCATATCATATTCAAATTGATTATCTGTTCCATTATGTGCCACATAATAACTACATTGATAAAAGTCTATTATAAATTTATCAAGACTCATAAGTACATGAAACCACATGATACAGTTAACTGAATATTATGGAGTGTTTTGAAGATACCATTGAAAATTGAATTGTTCCTATTTTCAATTTAAGCAGACATTTCTTAATTTTACTTTAATAGCTTTTGTTCAGTTAGAAATATCTTAAATGGAATCTATGTTAATTAGTTTTGTACATAATCAACTCTTTTGAGATGAAAATTATTTGTTCGAATTATGCTTGTATAAAGCTTGTGAAAAACTTCTTGGAATAGAAGCAAATATATTTTTTTTATAATATATATTATATATATAATATATATATATTATATATATATAATATAAAAATGAAGATTTTGAAATTAATTAACTTTAATATCTTCAAAAAGTTTTAATTCTAATTCATATACATCTCTTTAGCCTCCAAATTGTTTAATTCAAAGAGTATTTTCACTTAACATTTCTGTCCTTAAACTGAAAAATTCTGTCAAAACAAGCAGTTTCACAGCTGTTGCAGAACATGAATTTTTCGTTTTGCTGATATTTGCATTTCGCTTATTGATTGTTTTTTACTGTGGGAAAATTTAACTTTCTGTCATGCTTTTTTTCCCAGTTGTATCAAAAAATTGTGGCTTTGGTTGTATGTTTCCAGAAGATAAGAATGTGCGTTGTGCCTTGGAATAAAGTTTAAATTAGACTGGTGGTGTTCTTTCAATGTTGGTGAATGCAATTTTATTAATCTATATAAGTTTCTCCTGTATAATTTTTATAAAAATAGATTACATATATATAAATTAAAGAGATTCTGAATAAAAATAGCTTAAAGTTTTGTTTTTTTTTGGACTACAGTCTGCTTTTTTGCAAAGACTAATGAGACCGAGACCTACTGCTTAAAGCCGATTCTGAAAGGCTACGAACATCCATGCCATAGTGGGATTTGAACTCACAAACTCCGGTTCCAAAGGCCAGCACCCTAACCATTCGGCTATCGTTCGGCTTAGCTCAGTAAGCAGGTCAATGATCTCATGACCAGAAGATTATGAGATCAAGGCTGGAGCTGGCCAAATATCCACCACATTCGTTAATTATGGCTGAGGCATGTGAAATAGGCTTGTGGTCATATTGTCCTCCAAGTTCCCAAATAATACCTCTGGACGTGACAGTCCAAGGTTGGAGGTCTTCTGTTTGGCCCTTGCTTCTATATTATGGAGGAACACTTGAGCAAAAGGGCTTTTTCACCCTTGTGGTGCTCTTCAAATAAAAGAGGTACTCCTTTGCCTTTATACAAGAAGCCTCTCACTCATGTTTTTGGCTTGTCCAAGTGGCATTAGAAACAACAACAACAAATGAGATTTGGAGAAAATAGAATTTAAGCTTTATCAGTTGCTAGTTTTAGCACAAAATACTTTAAAATAGTAAGTTCAGAAAGTGATTGTTTTTTTTTCATAGTTTGTAGATTAATATAAAAAAATCTAGACATGAAGATGCTTTTGTAGATACACTTTTAAATAATGATTTTAAAATTATTCTTCATTAATTTGAAGGCAAACAAATGGAATGGAACAGATGTGCGAGTAGTGCAGAGAGCGATCACACAACCATTTGATATAATTGTTTATCATCCTGCAAGACAGCCTAAAGGTATGTATTTTTTTCTCAATTGAATTTAGGATTTGTGTAAATATATTTATTTATATATTATTGCTTCTTTGTGTGTGTATATATATATATATATACATACAAACATAATATTTTTATATACACTTATACATATATATAATATACATACATACATATATATAAAAAACACTATATAAACTTATATATATATATATAAATATATATATACATAAATAAATATATATATACACACATATACACACATACACACACATATATATTATATACATACATATATATACATATATATATATATATATATATATATATATATATATATATATACACATACATACACACACATACAAAGTATCTGGTTTATGCACTGTGGTATCATTGATACAGGAATTTACAGTAAAATGAATTTGAAGCTGATAATTATTCTAGATTATATGTTTAGAAAGTGAAAAATAAGAAATTCACTAATGAAACACATTTCAAATTTGGCTGAATATTTCTGGAAAATGTATCAGAACAACCTGCTAATATCACAGTGAATCTAGGGTGGGTACAAAGACAGCTGTGCTTCTCTTCACAGCTGTCCTCAGACTCCACTTCAGTTTTTATTCTTCAGTTCATTGACCAGTCTCTTTTAGAAGTCTTCTCTCTCTATTTCCCAAATCTCATTCTGCCTATAACTATCTTCATCTGCCCCCAAAAGGAGCTCCTCTTAACAAAAGATGTTATGTGATGGCCAGCGGTTAATGTTATACCCTTGACAGAAAGAAATATGCTGATCCATATTGGGTATTAAGTTACCATTACACAAAAGATTTTACTGTAATTGGAATAGAGCAGAGACTGTCAAACTATCAATCACAAATGAAAATGGTGAACATTTCAGTTGGTCAAAATGTTACACTTAGGTTGGCTAACCTGTAGTTACTCCACTGAGACAGATGACTCACAAAAACTGATAATTATATATTCTTATGCAATTGTCAGTGTAAGTTTCATAATTAGTGATCTTTCGGTTCATAGTCAAATGATGTCCAATTAGGTAGGGTGTTGCTCTTTAGTACCAGAGTTTGTGGGTTTGAATCTCACTGTTGGAATGGATATTCACAACCATTGAGATTTATCTTAAGCCATAGGTTTTGGTCTGATTAGCAAAATGGTGTTGCAAAACAGTAGACCATAGTATGCCAAACCCACGAGCGTAGTTAATTGTGTAATACATTATTTATATATATATATAACAGGACAGGGGGACCAAATGTAATCGATGGGGAACTAACTGTCCCGAAATTAACTGTAATACTTCTTTTGAAATTGCCCCTATTATTTTCCTCAGCCCGGGCATGTTGGGCTGCCAAAAGTCCTGCTAATCATCTGTTGGAAAGAAATGCATAGTCGTCATGGCCGAACGTAATCTTTATTTCATCCGATCAAAATAGCTCAAAATTCAGAAGCGTCTGAACTGGACAGTGTCAGAACGCTTGCTCTCTAATGCCAACCTTCTGCGAGAGACGACCAAAATCCGTGTGTGTTTTAGTGTCGTGGGAAAAATGCTGAGGCAAGTGTTATTTGATTATAGAAAGTAACCTGTGATTAGAGCCATCTGCGAAAGTGTGGCATCCCAGATGACTATTATTGCTGATCATTACAGATTTTTCCTGGGGGAGTTATAACTTATTAACCTAATTAAAATGCCAGCTGTATCATACTTTTGCCTTGAGAATCAAAGAAAGCATTTTGGGGTTATTCTGAAGGAATGAAAACATCCTCGTTTAAATTGGATAGCTGGGAAATATGGTTAATATAAAGAGAAGAAATTAAGATTTAGAATAATAAATGGGAAAAAGGGATAATTTTGAATAGACTTTAGGGCTTAGATATTGATATTATATATATATATATATATAAATGTAATGCAGCAGAATTAATTCTCAAGTCACATAAAATTAGCCCCTATTATTACTGTACAATGAGAAGCCTAAGTCATGGCTCCATGAAAAGAAGTAGTGACTCCATGTAAGACTTAATTTTATTTAAGATCTAAGAAAAGACATTTGAATCTGATGAACTCTCTCCATCAAGAGCAGAGAATGGGATGATACTCTAAAAACACAATATTGGGCCCCACATTGAGAGACACAAAGAAAATTCCCAAGAGAGAGAAGCTTAGTCAGCATTGTTAGAAATCAAACAGTAACTTAGATTACTGGAAAAGAGAACCATTCACCTGGGACAGCTGGATAAGGTGGTGAGTGGACAGAAAATTTGCATTAATTTGAGAGTTAGCTTTGGGAAATGGGTAGAAAGAATTTTAAACTGGCATACACTCCGTTAAATAAGATATTAGATGGCTGGGAAAAAGAAAGGAAAGAATTAAAATGGGTAGAAGAGAATCTTAAAGAAATATTTTAAGTGTAATAATTTATATATATATATATATATATATATATATATTAATCATGCTGTCCTATATTAAATTAAAACAGACTCTTTGGTAGCTCATTGGTAACAAGATTTATTAAACACAAGAAATCATAATACTAATGCCTTAGGGCCATTAAGCACAAATATTAAAGCTCAAAGTACAAATAGAGGCATAGCCTTACCTTCCAATGCTCCCATTTTGTGGTGCCAAGGAATGCCTCTCCTCCTCCTTCTCTCTCTGTGGCATATATATATATATATATATTCCTCTTTGTTAGATCGAGGAAAGAGTTTTAGAAGAACCCAACCTTGTAATAAATCGATAACAATGATCTTGTGCTTGGTTATCAATCATCACACGATCAGGGAACTTTCCAGGGGAAGCATTCACTTTGCACGTGCACAGTTTAAATAGTCATGCAGTATTTACATGATTAACCCTATCTAATCCTTTCGACTCCCAAGGTGGTCATGAGCTGTAATGTCATACAAATGATAATGTGACATGAACAACGTCACAATTATATATATATATATATATATATATATATATATACAATGAGTGATACATTTGATAGTATAGTTTTATTTCCTCATTGATCTAAGGTAAATTTGTTGCTAATGATCATGAATTCCTGCAAAAAAATACCAAATTATATCCAGTTTGGTCTAACAGTGAAGGCAAATGTACTGCTTTACATATCTATGTGAGGTCTCTTTCACTAGTATGAAATTTGTAAATAATAGTTACTTTAAAATTTTTTAATTATTAAATGACAAAAGGTTTATATCTTTGTATATACTTTGTTACTTTATTTTTCCCATTTTAACCTCTGAATTTCTTTTGCTGTTGTTGTATTTGTAGATTGAATTTTATTTAAAATAAACCAGAAATAGAATATATTCACACTGATAAAAATTGAGAATTCAATCAATTATACTGATTAAATTCAAATACAAATAATTATTTGTAAGTTTTTGAATTTAAATAGGAGAAAATATGTAAAAGATATATAAATATAAATTTTACTAAACATACTTCAGTATTATATTTTTAGAAATACTTACTCAAGAACAGATGGATACATACCACATTAAAAACAGATTTATTTAACCTTTTTAATATCTTTTATATCAAAGATTTAAGTATATAATTTACTGATATGCTTGTTTTGTGTCTCAATAAGTGTTCCCCATATTTTTGGTTTTGTGTATAGCTATATGTCTTTTGTTCGTGCATTTTTTATTACACTGTGTTATTATGTAGTATATATTCTTTAAAGGTGATGCTGTCAGTCCCTGTAAAAATAAGAATGGTGGATGTTCTCATTTATGTTTGTTAAGTTTCAATAATACCCGAACATGTGATTGCCCTCATCTGATGAGTTTAGCAGAGGATAAAAAAACTTGTTATAGTAAGTATATTTATATTCATTTCTTTGTTTTATCTGCAATGATGAGCAACTTGGCAATGTGGCCAGTATAAGTCAAAAGTTATGATGCCTGGGGCTAATTTCTGACGGGACCACCGCTCGACTTTTTTTAATGCATCCCCCTTTTTATATTTTTTAAAATTATTAATTCTGTATTTACGTCTAGTTTTTTCACCCCTAAAAGTAATACAAGGTTTCAATGGGTATTTTTGAGCAAGCTGAGTTATGGGGGCTGTGCAGGGTTGATCAAAGTTCCATTGTAATGACTCACGAGCAATGATTCTGAGGCCCAGGACTGTGACTGTTGCCTCACAAAATTTCCAGCTCCTCCTTTAGGTCCTCTCGATTCCATTTTGAAATGCAGCGAGCAAAATTCGTCAAGCTTCAAGGTTAGCCCTCTTTTTGGTTTGCTTGGTTTTGTGCTACCCACACAAACTCCAGTGTCAAGAGTCCTACTAGAGCATCCAATAGTCTTCCAAATTCCTCCGATATAAATGGACAGTTATGGGGCTCCTTAGCTAGAAGGCTTTATCCCTGGTTCTTAAGGTAAACAGTAAGCAGGGTAAAAACTGTAAGGTACTATTAAAATTTAGAAAAGGAGTAATTTAGAGGTGCCAGTCATTAGAAGGTGGATAAGGAGAAATCAGTGAGAGCTGTGACTTAAGTTGTAACTACCTATAAACATACAACAATATCTGATTAATATCCTGAAAAGAAAGTTGTGGTTAGTATACATGGTGTGAAACACTAGATGGAGTTTTACGGTCAAATATTAAAAATCAAATACAGGTACACTATCCTGCTCCATAATAATAAAAATACAAATAATATTTTTTAAAATATTTTTTTATTATTTTTTTTATTATTTTTTTAATTTATTTTTTTACTACAACACATCACTTTATGGCACAACATATAGCGAGAGGTAATTAAGGTTCCTCTAACAACCACTATTCTGTTGCGTCCACTCACGAGTGGTGCAATAGGTGCACACTGGGCACTTTAAAGTGGCTGGTTGGCTGGTGGGGTGGCCCAATACTTGTGATCTGCTCACCACTGCTGGGATAAGCCTGGAGAGCTTCATGGCCATATGGGCCCAATTTGGTGCTAGATTGTTTTATCTGACTACTAAATTGGTTAGCATTGGCCCAAAATATCATTTTTTTGCTTTTGATTATCCTAGTTGAATATTGTTCTAACCAGTTCAGATTAGGGTTTCTTTCTTGGAAATCAGGGAAGTAGTAAGATCATCATATTTTTTGTATTCCTAGGAATATAAAAAGTATGATAATTTTACTCTGTAATATTCATACTCTATTCCCAGGAATTCATAAGAATAAAATTATAAACTGTAATAAAATTAGTATATATCTTTAAATATTTTAATTATTTTTGCCAGGACAAAAACTAGAGCTGAACTGAAAAAATACTGGTTTAATTTGTTTTACTTTAGTGATGCATGCATGCAGCCATATCTCCTGTATGGGCATACCTTTCAACTGTTATGCATTATCTGTAGAAATTATGGAAAATGCAAAGTAATTACTGAATTATGTATGCATCAGTGCTAAAATAATACAGATATCACAATTTTTATGGTGTATTGTCTCCAAATAAGTGTGATGCAAATATGTAAGGTTTTCTTTTCTAATCCGTTTATATATATTTTATAATATATGGTCTATTCTTGAATATCTTATAAGAAATCATAACCAGGCCAATTGTTTGTTAGAGCAATGTAAATAGTTGCTTACTTTTATTTATATAGATACTAGCTGCTTCGCACCCAGCCTTCGGTCTGGGTTTTCAAATATTTCGATGAAAGATTTAGAACCACTATTAAAGATAATAAGATGTGTTGATAGAAATACTGAATAAATTTCGTATGTTTTAGATTGTTGACGATTATAACAGTTTATTAATAGCCAAATGTCCAGTAAGTGCACTGTGTTGCCCGTGAGCCGCTGCATAATAATTCCCAATTCCAGGACTTTTTTTAATGTAGGAATCAAATTTCAAAATACTGTGGAGAGTAACATATATATGTACTGTTCTGAATGGGATAAATCATTCCCAACCGTCTTTTAGTACTGTTTTACATACATAAAAATTAAATTTTAAACAACAAAACCTAAAATGAAAACTTTTTCTTTAAAAAATGGCAATTGTGAAATAAAAACAAATATGATAGAACATGGTGAATTTGTAAGTACTGAATATAAAAATCACGACAACATATAACAGAAAAAATGTTAACTTCTTAAAAAATTTGAGAAAGTAAAATAAAGATTTACATATTTTGATGAAATACAAAATTTAGCTATAAAAAATAAAATGATTTTGATACTGGGATATTTCAAAGAGAAAAAGTTATTGAGTATGAAAAATAGTTGTAACTATAGGCAATAAATGGCACCACTCATTACATATTTTAATTAATATATTTTTAACTGATTCTAATTACGATATTTTGATGATAAAATAAACTAAGCACATAAGGTCAAAAGCCAAGAACTTAAAGCGTTATCATAAGAATGAAGTTACATAAAGGATTTCAATTTTTATAACACGAAACATATACCATAAAGTCGCCAAGCTTATTTAAGAATAGATGAAGTACAGAGTGACGTCTTAAAATTGGATTAATAAAAATGGCGCAATTGAATTTAAAATGAAAGAAATATACCAAATTAATATTGATAAAACAAAATAAGTATATAAGACTAAAACACCGAAAACAATTATATTATTTGAAATCACATTTTAAACTTTATTCAAAAGTGGCTACAATATCTCAACATTTCACAGTTTCAAATTTATTTGTTCCCTGTATATCACTTGCCAATTTCTTTTATCTCTAGTGTAGTTGAGTTTTAGATAACAAAACCTATAACCATATGATAGTTTTTATTTAATAAATGGCAACTGCGAAATGAAAACAAATTTGATAGAACATGGCAAGTTTTTAATTATTGAAAATAAAAATCTCGCCAAGCTAATAAAAGAGAAAAAAGAAGTGATTTCCTAAACAAAAATGAGTTTATCGTTTATCAGATAAGAATAGTCTTATATACATAAATGCCATCATATATTTCTATACTTACACTGGAATTTAAAATCGCGTAGATACGTTTTTATGTTTCCCGAATACCAAATATCTGGAGATAATAATGCCAACAATGAATAACACTGCCATATTTAGACGCCAACTCAATAACGATAAAAATTAAATTTTAAACAACAAAACCTAAAATGAAAACTTTTTCTTTAAAAAATGGCAATTGTGAAATAAAAACAAATATGATAGAACATGGTGAATTTGTAAGTACTGAATATAAAAATCACGACAACATATAACAGAAAAAATGTTAACTTCTTAAAAAATTTGAGAAAGTAAAATAAAGATTTACATATTTTGATGAAATACAAAATTTAGCTATAAAAAATAAAATGATTTTGATACTGGGATATTTCAAAGAGAAAAAGTTATTGAGTATGAAAAATAGTTGTAACTATAGGCAATAAATGGCACCACTCATTACATATTTTAATTAATATATTTTTAACTGATTCTAATTACGATATTTTGATGATAAAATAAACTAAGCACATAAGGTCAAAAGCCAAGAACTTAAAGCGTTATCATAAGAATGAAGTTACATAAAGGATTTCAATTTTTATAACACGAAACATATACCATAAAGTCGCCAAGCTTATTTAAGAATAGATGAAGTACAGAGTGACGTCTTAAAATTGGATTAATAAAAATGGTGCAATTGAATTTAAAATGAAAGAAATATACCAAATTAATATTGATAAAACAAAATAAGTATATAAGACTAAAACACCGAAAACAATTATATTATTTGAAATCACATTTTAAACTTTATTCAAAAGTGGCTACAATATCTCAACATTTCACAGTTTCAAATTTATTTGTTCCCTGTATATCACTTGCCAATTTCTTTTATCTCTAGTGTAGTTGAGTTTTAGATAACAAAACCTATAACCATATGATAGTTTTTATTTAATAAATGGCAACTGCGAAATGAAAACAAATTTGATAGAACATGGCAAGTTTTTAATTATTGAAAATAAAAATCTCGCCAAGCTAATAAAAGAGAAAAAAGAAGTGATTTCCTAAACAAAAATGAGTTTATCGTTTATCAGATAAGAATAGTCTTATATACATAAATGCCATCATATATTTCTATACTTACACTGGAATTTAAAATCGCGTAGATACGTTTTTATGTTTCCCGAATACCAAATATCTGGAGATAATAATGCCAACAATGAATAACACTGCCATATTTAGACGCCAACTCAATAACGGAAAGCGCGTGTCGCAAAATTAAACTGCCAGATTTCGAACGTTACAAAATTAAACTGCCATTTTGTTACATTCACTTTCTTTTGTTTGCAAAATGTTTAGGGTTTTTTTTCTTCCATTGTATGTACTTTCTTATTTTTAAGGTAAAGTTTCTAAAATATTAACTAGCATTTAAAAAAATCTTACAGATTATAGTAGTAATTTGATGTTATCAAAATTTTTATGGTTTATTGTTTTTCTCCTACTTTTAGAAAATGAAAAGGTCCTGTTGTTTGCAAGACAAAATGAAATAAGAGGAGTTGAATTGACTATGCCTTATTATAATATGATACCTCCAATTAGTGTGCCAAAAGTATGTAATTTTTTTCTCATAGTTAACTTTTTAAATAAGTGATGTGTTAATATTTTTTGGAAATTTTCATGAAAACTCTTAACTTCTTTTTAATTTATGTTTTTTAATTGTTTTAGGTTATGAAAGTTTATCAAATTGATTTTGTTGCCTCACGCAATCAAATCTATTGGTCTGATGCAGATATGAATGAAGTTAAAAGAGCAAATCTATCAGCTTCTACTGTGGAAACATTAATTGATACAGGTTAATTTTTTTTTCCCTGAAAAATATATAATCGCATAAAAAATTATTTATGAGCTGAAGTTTTAGTATTCTACCTCAACACTAAAAAGATAGAAGCAGTCATTTTAACTGCAAACAAATTTCAAATTCTCATATATCTCTTGTTTATTATTTAGTTTTTTGCTCATTAACTTTTCCTAATTATTCATAAAGATCATGCAGATAAAAATTATTTATTTTTGCTAATTATTTAAGCTATAAACATGTATACTTAGAGAGGCTGATTAAGTCATTGTAACTGCTAAAGAACTATCTCTATATTGTGTTGCATTTCATATTCTACTTTTAGTTCTTTTTGATGGAAGGGTTATAAACAAAAAGAAAAAAAATAGTTTGAAAAGATTCTTATCTTTTATTTCTGAAGATATTTTAATAAACAATTTGTTGTCTAGAAACATAGGGTCTGAACTTTTTCACTAAATAACAGCTCATGATAACTTCAAAGAAATCATTAAATATTTGTGGTTTGATTAAAATTTAACAAAATCCAAAAGACCTCAGATAAATTTGTTTTAATATCAGAAATTTGTAACATGCTTATTGAAAATAATTTCTTTTAAAATTAGTAAAATCATTACAATAGATGTGAAACCATACTCATCTAAAGACTCCAAAATAAAAAAAAATTTTCTCTCCCCATTGAGGACACCAATTCAGAATATGCAGTGTACCACTTGGGAGAGCCATTTTATAAAACTTACCACAATAATACAATAGCCATTTTTTATATCCTTATTTCAAGCAGAAAACATAAGGATTTTTAAAATAAATTTATACCACAGTAAAGCACACAATAAGAATTTTTAGAGACTGTAAAAAGGGAGGATACAATCATATCATAATATTTGGTTTTAAATAAATAAGTATACACACACACATACACATATATATGTATGTGTGTGTTTAAAACGATTATTGTGATATTAATTTATAATGTATACAGTTCAAAGAAGCCTTTGCAGAGTGGGCAGTATTTTCAATTATTGTATTTTATGAATAAGAGACTATGTGTATATGGCAAGTTCATGACCATAAGAAATATATATAAATCATGAACAGTGTGCTAAATTAATGTTATGTTAAATTTAATAACTATATACCAAAATGCTATTTACTGCTGTTCCATCACTGACTGCTTTTTTCTCCAATTTAAGATGAAATTAATTGAGTAAATTTTGGAGAACATCGGGTTGAAAATTTATTGACGAAAAGCAGTTTACAGTAAGAATCAGTACCAGCGGCTATCCAGAATTATCTATTAGGCATTTTCCATATCCCATGTAATATGAAACAAAAAAGGGAAAAAAGCTGTAGAAAGTGCATTGTTTTGTTTCACAAACCTTGCTAAAAAAAAAAAAAACCCAACAAACATTCATTTATAGAAAGTGGTCAAAATGACTGCTCCTTATTCTGCTACGTATACAAAAAATATATTATTTATTTTTGTAAATAGCCCTTGCCGTATATTTTTTTATTAATTTGAAGTATATTAATGTTAAAGGCAAAATTAAGATATATATTCTGTGTATGAAATATAAATCTAAGTATTTACTAGATTTGATAATTAACTCTGTTTTGTGGATTAAAATAAATATTTTTGTAGATTCTCAGTCTAAAAATTATTGATGAAATAGAATTATTTATAGTGTTTACTTTAGTGCTCTTTTCCTTTTGTAAAGAAATATCAATCATTTGCCCTATTTTAATTTCAGCTTTCTTTTCTTATTAATACACATTCAAGTGTAAAACTGCAAATTTAAATTTAAACTGATAATAAACTTTAGAAATTTTAATATATAGCCTGTAATATAGTACCTTTCACTTCTGCTTCGTTCTGAGCGTGCATATTAAAAATTATAATTTTTCTTTAAAAAGTGTTTTCTCTTTACCCTAAATTTTTCTTTTTGAACTCATCCTAGTGCTGGAAGTTCCTGATGGTTTTGCTGTAGACTGGATTTCTGGGAACATGTTTGTCACATCATCTGGATCTTCTAGTCGAATAATTGCTAGCAATCTTGATGGAGAATACATTGTGAACATCATAACTGAGAATTTATATAGTCCTCGCTCCCTTGCTATAGACCCAGTTGACGGGTAATTATTATGTATTATTTTAAAAAACCTATATCTTGGATTAACTCTTTGAGGCACAGCTTGGTAATACATTTTTACTCATAACATTTGTAGATTGGTATTATTCTTACTTTACTTAAGTAGAACTAAAATTTAAGTGATATACCGGTAGCAATTACAACATTTCAAAGCACTTATGCAACAGGAAGTTTGGAGGTTTTAATACTGCCATGTATCAAAGATTTAAATTTAGTTATCTACATGGTTTCTGTGCATCTGGAAAGTCAGGGAAAGTCATGGAAAATCATGGATTTTGACAATGGATTAATTTTGTCATGGAAAGTCTTGATTTTTCAAGTAAAATGAGTAAAAGTCATGGTGGATCCACTAAACTACCAATTAAAAAAATGCATTGAATTGTTTAATTCTATTTTTACTTGTCATTTGACTGAAGTTACTGAGTTTGGTATTTATGTACTATCCTATTGACTATATTGCCAAGTAAAATTTGTTCACCAAGGAAACTCAAAGCAATAAAGCTTAATGGTGGGTAAATGTATATTATTCTGGTTTTTTCTTAAATTGTAGATTAAAATTTTATTAATATAATAATAATTATTTTTTAACAAAAATTAAGATTTTTGCACAAAATATAAGATTATTTCTAGGGATATTGTATATAAACATTATAGGGTTATATTTGTCTATTATTCAAGGTCATCTGGATAATACCAAAGTACCCCGAATTCAAATTGTAAAAATTTTGATTGAAAAATTGCTATATGATTAAACTTAGGTATGTTGATACAACAATTTATTTTTATGTATGTGAGTTTATTAACACTTATAAAGTAAGTTTATAGTTTTTTTATGATAACATTCCTGTAATTTCTCTAAAATCATATATTTTATTTGTATGTACATCAGAAGTTTTATTCATATATACTTTCAACGAAAGCTTTTTAAAGTCATGGAAAATGATCTGCTAAATCAGGGAAAGTCATGAAAAGTCATGGATTTGAAAAATTTTATTTTGGCAGATACCCTGTATCTATTCCTAGAGTTTGAATAATAATTGTTATAAGGACTAGACCAGTGTTTCCAACTTGCATCTTGCAAAGATAGTGCAGCCTCCAAAAAAATTTTTTTTTAAACAAAGTAAAATATTTCATATTTCTATAGTGTTTTTTCATTGATAATATTTAGTTAAAATCAGTACAGAACCTGACTTGCAGTTTTTATTCTTGCTTCATTTTATGAGATTAGCATTAAAAAAGCTGGTGGTGTGCATCTGTTTATTGATTGATGCTGGTGATCATCCACAATGCTTCCACTAAATTATCTTTTTTAAAATTTTATGTTCATTATCAATTTTTGTTTGTCTTTTAGTTACTTTTACCTTCTTGCTATTTGTCAGTACTTATTCAAATAGACTGACACTGTTCAGTGATCATTTGCAAAATTCAAGTATTTGGGGTGCAAATAGCTTTTTGTTTATTTTTAATTTTAATCTTTTATGCAATTGCGAAATAATTAGTGGTATAAGAGCTTTAATTATTTTGCTTAAACTGTTAAAAAGCTATTTTCTTATTTTGATTTCCTACTTTTCCCTGTTTATTCTTATATTTAAAATAGTACAAATAGTCATGAACATCCAGAAATGTATTTTATAACACAAAATTTATAACACATTTAAAATAATTAAAAATTATTTTAAGCAACTGAAATGACTAAACTTTTATTTAAGCTATGCATTATATTTCATATTGGTACCTCTGTTCTACTTTGACCAAACCTTTATAAATGGCATTTACTAGGTATGTGTCCTGTTTGGTTTTCGAAATCAGAAGTATGATACTGAAGTAGTTCAGAAGTATGTTCTCAATGGCGTTAATTAATTGCTCATAAACAATGCAGTTTTAATATAAAACACTTTTTATTATATTTACGTATGCAAGATCTTTAAAACACAGAAAATGTCATATAGAAGAATTTATGGCGTAAATAATATTAATATATCAAACACAAAAGCAACTCAAGAGCCATTTTTCTCGCATATGAAAGAACAACCATGTTTTTACTACAAAAAATCGTTCGTTGCCACTCGCAACTTACAAAGAAAAAATAAAATAAAAAAGATATGTGGGTAGAACATCAATTTTAACAGATGATGTGACAGTATGACCCTGCTACTTGCCATAACAGAGCACTAATGTTGCTTGACTAATCCTTGAGGGCTATTGTGACATTTTTTGGCACTTAATTTTTTAAAGAACTTTCTTAATATTTTGTTAAATGAAAAATGTTGGTTTTCTGTTGCAGGTTATTATTTTGGTCTGATGTTATAGATAATAATTCTCATAGCGTAATAGAAAGGGCACTTATGGATGGAACCAAACGGCGTGTAGTTGTGACTGAAGCCCAAGACAATCAACTTAGCATGTTAACAAGTATGTTTTGTAAAATTTCTTTCTTTCTTTTGTAATTTTTTTTTTAAAGGGCTAAGACATAAATTATTTTACTTTATGTAGCATACTTAAATTTAACTGCTGATATTTTTAAAATGAATTTTACTTTTAATCCTCGCTACTGTCACCATATGTGCCAGCAAAACGCACTATTCTTCGTGCCAGAGTGTTTCTCGTCACCTGATACATATTTAGTGTTCTGGAACTTTTTAAAAACTATAACTTTTGACACAAGATGGCATTGTATGTCCATATGGTTTTAGATACATGTAGATTTGACCTTGTACTCAATATGAGAGTAGTACGATACACATACACATGGTTTTTGATTATATAAACATCAGGGGAAAGGAATGTTTCCGAATGATATGTTTTATGACGGCTCTTTAAATTCGCACATGGTGTTTGTTTATGTAAGCAAGGGAGTTTTATTTTTGCTAAAGCATTGTTTATTTTGGTTTGCAATCCAGTTTTTAGTGGAGAATTAGATCTGACAGACATGATCTTTTTTTTTTCTCTTTTTATTGTTAGACTTTCGAAGTGTCGAAAGTGTTTAACCAAGCTTGAAATAGCTGAAATGACACAAAATATTTCAGATTTTGATTCTGAAACAGATTAGGATAGTAGTAATAGTGACACTATAATATATTTGGATTGTTCTTTCTGTTCATATTGGATCTAGTGATTCTAATGATGAGCAGGACATTCTGACAAAGATGGTAATGATGCTTCGTTTTTTTCACATTCCCGGAAAAATCCTCCAAAATGGCAAATGAATTACAAAGAGTGCAAGGACTGTACCGTAGATTTGTGTGTAAATCCTTGTTTTTAAAATTTTTCATACAAAAAAATAAGTTTAAATAACATAGTATTCTGTTTTATAACGTTAAGTCATTAAATAGTAAGGAAAGAATGAAAAAAACGGTGTAAAATATATATTTAAATAAGAAATAGCTTAAGTAAATAAAGTATCTATAAACATATAATATAAATACTTTACGCAGCATTATTGAATAACGCGTTGCTACTTTGTTAATTTCTTGAATTTAGACTTAATAGCAAAAAAACCCCAGGATACTCACTTGCGAAAGTGAATACTGGCCTCAGAGAAAATCACGCGTTTGTGCTTCCCGTAGCAAAAGGGTTAAAAGCATTTTTAGTTTAAGACAATCTAATGCAGAGATGCCAAACAAACAACCTCTCCTGAAAATAAGGGATAGTTTTGGTAGATCACTATGTCAAGGTTAAGCTCCAAATCTGATTTTCAAAATAACTTATCTCTAAAATTGCTATCAAATTCTGATTCCTAAACAGCTGAATGCTGGTGAAATAGGTAGGGCACTACTCTGTGATTGTAGAGTTCATGGGTTCAAATCCCACTGTTGGAAAAAATGCTTATTATTTTAAGGAATTATCCTTAAGCAGTAGGTCCCAGTCTCATTAACCCATTTGCTGACAAATAATAGGCCATAGCATTCCAAACCAAACCATATTTCTAAAGAATATTTCTGTAATTAACGTTTTATGACTTTTAAAATACATTTCTAGTACATAAATTACTGAAGATAAATAATAATTATACAATTCAAAAAAGAATTATCTAAGAATTGTTTTTTAATCCTAATCTCTCCTCATTCATTATATTATTCTAAATTATATACATGAACAAATTAATAAAATTTGATTTTGTCTGAATTTTAGGTTTATCAATTGATTTTCAGTCAGATCCTAAGTATTTATACTGGATTGATAGTGGTAACAGTTTAATACGTCGAATGGATTTAGTGGATTTCAAGGTAGGAACTGTGCCAATTGATCAAGCCTTTCTCAACAAACCCAGTGCTTTGACCGTTTATTACAACACTTTAATATATGCAACTTCTGGGGATAACAGCTGTATTCATTCTGTTGATAAAGTCACTGGAGGCAATCATACTTTCATGCGAAATGGAACTGAAGGAATTTTTGGTCTCAAAGTTTATGATAAAGATTTGCAAAATAGTAAGTAGTACTTTTCTCTTTTCATTATAAATTGACAAAAGAATCATTCTTTTTCACTGAAAATGTTTCTAAGTTATGTTTATGTGTATGTTTTTACAGTATATTATGGGTGTTTTTATTCCAGAGTAGCCTCATAATTCTGGGGCTCTTGTATTACCATCTCTGGTTTTCCAAAGAAATAAAATTGCACACTATTTCCTTTTATTCCTTTCTGCCTACTTTGAAAGTGTATCTATTTTTAAATTGAAAGGTTGCTCAAATTGTATCCTTAAAAAAAATTACAAATTAATCAGAAATCTACAAAGGGAAAAAAACAAATTTTTATCATCAAAACTTCAGTAATTTTTTTTTTTTTAAAGGAAAATAACAAAAGTGAAGAATAAAAATATAAAAGGCATGACTGTGAGAACTTGTATCGTAAGTTGTACCACATATTACTTAAACACATAATACTTGGAATAATGCATAAAGACATTGTTTTAACCAAATAGCTTCTTAATGACTACATAATGAATATCTGCCGAACGATGGCCAAATGGTTAGAGTGCTGGCCTTTGGTACCAGAATTTGTGGGTTCATAACCATTCAGAATCGGCTTTAAGCAGTAGGTCCCTGTCTCATAAGCCCTCGTGTTGCAAAAAGTAGACCGTAGCACTCCAAACCAAACCTAATGAATATCTGAAAAGAAATATGCTCCAACAAATAATGTACTTAAAAAAGCTAATAATATACATAGAAAATTATAAAAAGCTAAAACTTTTTATAGTCTTTTATAGAAGGCAGACATTTTTTCTTGATGACCATTGTATAATATATTATGGCTAGGTTTAATATCACATTTTTAGATTTTTCTTATGAAAAATATTATGGTATGATTTCAGTTTTTATTTTTAATTTTAATTTTTATTTTACATTTTTAAGACAAAATCTACATAATTTATCAATGGGATATTAAAATTCATGTTTTTAAATAATTTTTTAACCTTAACTTATCAAAAATCCAATATGGATGCTCTATATTCCAGTAAGTTCATATTCGAGGACAGACGGCAGATAATGTATTATTACATTATGAGAAGAAAGTTTAAGGATACACAACAGGAAATGTATGTGGGGACATCCATAAAGCAATACAGAATTTAATAAAACAGAATAATAAAAATTATAAAATGTTAAAAATAGTAAAAATTATTTAAATTAGTAAAACAACTTTTAATAAAATTTAAAAGAAAAAGCAGAAAATATTAAATTTATTAACATTAAAAAGAATTGGCTTGTCATAGAACCGTTAATGAGAAGTATAACGAAAGTGGGCGAACTTTCTACCAAACGTATATGTCTTACAAATTAAGTATAAAGTCAGGTAGTCAAGTAGAAAAGTTGGATTTAAATATACTTTCCTGTGCCATCCTATCAAGAATATTTTTGTATAGAATAAGAGAAGGATGGCTTGAAATAATAGCATTAAACGCTGAAAAGGGGGATTGGATTTCGAATGTTTCAAATTTGCTACCTAACTCATGAAAAATCCAAATGGATGCTGTATCCATTGTACAACCGTTTCATATTGCAGACAGACAATTAGGCTATTATTGGGATAAACAATATATTAAACATATAATTACTATATTATGTATGTTAAAAAAAAAAAATTTTGTCATAGCATAACTCACTACTTGCATAAGATCAGCAATGTTGAAAAACCTTTATTGTGCATATTTATTTAAAACTTAAGTTTATAAATAGAGTTTTTATATAGTTTAAAATTCAAAAAGAGTTAAATTGCAATTAAAATCTTCTGTAGAAAATATTTTAGAATGCAGTTATATTATATTAATATTGTGTGGACCAGTTTGTCTGAGAATGATGCTATTATAAATTTTATTTCAGATACCAATATATGTTCAAATAACAATGGAAACTGTTATTTATGTTTAATTTAAGAAGAATTTTGTAAATGCACCCTGTTCAAGTCATCCAAAAATGAAACCAATTGTATTGGTAAGTCTAGCAATTCCTTGTTTTATATGACTTGCTCTATTTTCTTAAAATCTACAGTTTTTTTTTTTCTTTTTTTATAGGAACAAAAATTTCTTGCTCTATTCATATTGGGAAATTCAATTGTCTTTAGATAAATAAAGAGATACTCCAGTTGGCTATTTCTTATATCAATCTTCAATTTTGGATTTCTTTAAGTTTGAATGCTTTATTCATTTTTTTTTTTTTTTGATGTGTATATGCTTTAAGGAATTTTTCTATTACAAAAAAGAGATCATTTTATCTGATGCTGTTTATCCATGAAACATTGTTGAACAAAAAAAAATTTTCTAAATGAACAGAGTTTTATTAACATTCACATCATTATGCAATTCAAATAGTGTAGTATGGTAGTTCACCTGTGCATTCTGCAGAGCTAGCTTTATGAAATTGCATATATGATTTTCAGCTGAACATTTTTTAATAAAAATGATTTGTATAAATTTAAACTGTACATAGTTTTGTATTTTGTTCAGATTGTTATTCTGGCGGTTTTTTATGCTCATGCTGTACTGAATAAATCATGTAAACAAACACATTTTCTTTAAACTTTAGATGTATATTTTGTCCATTTCTGATAGCTCTCCAAACACTTTTTTTTTTATAAAAACTATGTGGTGCTTTTAGGTTTTATCGTCAGTTTTGACAGTTTTCATTGTTTCAGATATATTTTGATTATTTATAAGCCTTGATAATTATTATGGTAAGAAAATTATAAATGACAAACAGATGATAAGACACTTAGCGATATAGATGAAAGGATGATTAATCACTTTTACATTATTTCATTACAACAAAAATTAAGACATAGGAAAATTATGACACAACATTCATGTTTTAGTATTCAAAAATTATTCTTTTTTGTATAAATAAGCATTTTCATGACAAAAAAACAAAAACATTCAGGGATGGAACAGCTGCTCCAATTGCGCCAGACTGCGCCAAAACGACATCTTTGCGCCATTCTGCTCCAAAACTATCATTTTTTAAGTAAACTGCGCCAGACTGAAATTAATAGAAAAATTCAAGATATTCACTAATATTGCTAGAAAAGGATGCCAGAAAATTATTTTAAGATAGACATGATAAAAATCATTTTCCCATCTTTTGTAACAACGATCCCGCTAAGCAGAGTTAGTTATCTTTCGTCAGCGTACAATTTATAGTAATTTCCCGTTAAAGGAAAGAAAAGGGGAGGGGGAATTTGACATTGATTGGTGAGCAGTCGAAGGTGATGTAGGCTAATCATCAAAGAATAGCTGTAGGGGGGGGGAGTGCTCTTCTGTCCACAACAACTGACCTTGAGCGAGTATCCAGAAACTGATAAGTACCCGAAGTGGCTGCTGCACCCCAGGGGGGAGGGGAGGTGCATCGGATTTGGAAATGTAATTTGGAGCAAAATTTGTTAAAGCTCCAATTACAAAAAATAACGAACGAAGTTCCTCATTCAGGGATGATTCTAATACGAAAATTTTTGTGGGTTTGTTCAAAAAGCAGAGATTGTTAAACACAGATTTTTTTTCGGAAATTAAAAAAAATAAAGGAAGGAGCGATTTTTTTTATTTCACATATATTTAAATTTTGACGATAATCTGAAAGATTTCTTCCCTTTTCTCATTTTTTTACCTCTTTGCCGCGTCCACAATTTTATTCTGACAAAGAGCAGGAGAAAAGCGTTATCAGTTGATTCTCGCAACACGTGCTTCAAGGTCAAAAAGCCGTGTGACGCGGTATAAATGAAACATAGAACTTGTGTGGTTCTATTTATAACAGTACAGCTAAACCGTAATTGTAAGTTTTTGGTGAAAAACAACCTTTTTTGGATTTCGGTTCCGGAAAATGCGCATTTTTTAATGGATTAATACTGCGATCATAGTACGGGGCTCTCGGTAGAAGTATGTTTTAACAACCTACGTACTTTATACATTACCCCCGAAAGCACGTGCGTGTATACAGATCGCAATACTGTTTTATATATCGATATTTTTTTAATATCGCGGTAATAGTATTAAAATTTCAATCCCTCCTATAGTTATTTCTAACGATACTTCATCTTATTGACTGAATTTTTGTTCCATGGACAGTGTCTGTGAGAAAATGACACTGTTGCAAATAACTTACGGAATTTTGGATATGCACGGAAGTTAATTATTGTTGAAAAATCCGCAACTTTTTTTGTTAAGTTTCGCATGTGTATTGAAGTTGGTGACAAAATTTGCTAATGAAAAATCTTTACTTTTAACGGCAATACCGATAAAAGTCAGCCCTACAGCTGAATCGGTAGGACGCAGCCACGGGTTCGAATCCCGCTGCTTTGTTCGCAGCCGTTCAGAATCGTAGTAATTAAGTAGTAAATTCCGATGTCTTTAGCCTTCGGGTAACATAACTCTAGCGCTCTCAGACCAAACTAAATGAAACTAAATGGTTATAAATCTGTTAGTCTAAAGTAAAATTCGAATCCACTTTCTCAGATACCGAAAGAAAGCTCGTCCTATTCGATCATCGTCCTGAAATTTTACTATTTAAAAAAAATTTTTTTTAATCGTCCACTTAAAAAAAATAGCCTTATACAGTGTATATGTTATTTAAATCATGCGTTTCTAGACATTGATTAAAATTAAATCTAATGATAATTATTGTATCTTTACAAACTATTAAGATATAGAAATTCTACAGTCACAAAATTAAAAATTTGTTTATAGAAACCTTCTAAAAGTTTTATATCTAAAATGCGCAGGTTAAAATTATCATTACAGGCATATATATGTAATCAGCGTTCTCACTACATTAGGATATTTGAGAAATTTCTGATTTGAATCGTGTTTTGAACATTTTTTTATTAGTAGACTTGAGTAATTGTTTATATTAGTAAAAATTATTTAGCTTCTGGTATATTTCATACTTAGGTACTTGTTTTTTCATTATGTAAATCAAATAAATATTTTAAAATTGTTCTTTACTTTCTGTTTTTCCTTCTTCATTTTCCTCCTTTTTTCCTCTAATATTTAACTTCTGAATCTGCTACTATTATAAAAAAACTTTTTGAAATTGTCCTAAAAAAATTAAACTTATACTGTATTTATAAACATTAATTATAAATCAGTGTAAGAAAAAATAGTAGAATTTTACAAACTAGTTAATAACAAATTTTGCTGTTACAAAGTTTTCAAGTTCTGTTTAGAAGTGCATTTTTAAAGCTTTGCTATTTGATACAACTTTTAAATTATTGATGTACTGTTGAAACTCCTATTTTAAAAAACCAGCTTATAACAAATGAAACTTTTGATCTCATGATTTTCCTTTTGTTTACAATGCTAATTTATCCATAAATGGTGAATCTCCATTTTATACATTTATAGTGAATCTTAGGAATGAGGTAGAAGGATCCTTTCTTTCAGGCATTTACTAAGTTTTTATTAATTCATTTTTTATAAAACTTTTTTGCAGTTATGAAAACAGATTTAAATATGTTTCTAGATTTAAATAAAAGTAAAGTGCATGAAATTAATAACATCTTGTCCAGCCACTCAAGGATAGAAAATGTTTTTTGCTGTACTGGACAAAGAAATTTCTTAAACTATCTTAATACTGGGATCATGTCTGTAGAAGATTATAAATTAATTCAGTATTAAAATAGTAAGCAATAACTAAAGACAAAACTAGTTTTGAATTTGTCTACATTTTTGGTCAGTCTATATTCAATCGTTCAGTTGTTTGGTTTTAGTCAATTAAAATCATTAAAGATACTATTTTTATAAATCTTATATAAGATAATATGTAATCTTATGTAAATCTTATACAAGTTATAATTTTCTGAGATCTAGCATTTTTCTTAAAGGTTCAAGTACAACAAACAATATGGTTCCTCAAAATTTATTATAATAAAGTTCAACTGTGTTGGTGAATTTATTTATTTTTTTAATTAGGCACATGGAAGAAGCATCTCATTTGAATCTATTTTAAATATTTTTTTTTACTGGGAAACTTGAGTACTTGTTTATATTGATAAAAAGTTATATAGATACTTCCATATTTCATATTTAGGCACTTGTTTTTGCATTAAGTAAATCAGAATATTAATTTTTAATAATTATTTAACTTCCTCTTTTTTGCATTTTTCTCATTTTTTTCCTTCTTTTTTCCCAAAATTTTGACTTCTGTGTCTGCATTGTATATAACTTTTAAAAATTGTATAAGAATGTGATACTTTAAAATCTTTATTAGTAGAAAAATTACATTAAAATGCCACGTTTTTAAGGAACAAAAAAAATATTTAAATGCTGACTACTTTAACATTTGCAATCTGACATTGGGGACTTAAGTAGGTGAATTATTACTATATCTTTTATAAGTGCTATATAACTACTAAAAACTACTTACATATACCATTTTTTACATATTAGCTCGAAAAATAAATACAATTGAAAATTTTCTTTTTTTTTTTATTAGAATAACCTCATGAGATAGAAGTTTCATTAGCCCAAATTGATATTTATATTTTATTTATTGCATAATGTTTAAAAAAAATTAACCACCCTTTCGCCAATTGCTCCAAAAGCCTTAACTACATCTTCTCAAAATGCTCCAAAATCACTAACTATGTCTGCTCCAATTGCTCCAAAATGCGAAATTTACTGCTCCAAAATGGCATTTTGTCTGCTGTTAGAAACACATGTATTCTTTTATTTCCTCACTTTAAAATAAGTTTCTCAGAATGCTGGCAGATCTATGCTGTATGGATATCCGATTCCATCCAGATTTCTAAGTCAGGTTAATCAAATAAAGTTTTAAAATGTATTTCTGTCTCAACTCAAAAATAATCTTTTTCCTATAGTTTACAAGTGTAAATAAATTAGGCATGTTATAATATATATGTGTGTGTTCAGGGATCCAAATTATATTAATTGGGCCCTGTACATAGCATATATTGTTATTAAAGTCTAGTTTTAATGTTATAAGAGAGATTAAGTAATCTAAAATGCTACCAAAAATTACAGTGGTAGGACTTAAACTTTATTATTTGCGATTTTTTTTTCTAAATTTAGGCCTAGTGGAGCAAAACACCAATTAACATTTTGCAGCATAACTATTTTTGTCCTTATGTATTTCTTCACATTAATTGTGTAGATATCCCCAAATTATAATGGAATATTTGACTAAGGTTTTCCATTAAAATAATTATTTTAAACCCTAAGTGTTGCCGAACGATGGCCGATTGGTTAGGGTGCTGGCCTTCGGTACCAGAGTTCATGGGTTCGAATCCCACTATGGCATGGATGTTCGTAGCCATTTGGAATCGGTTTTAAGCTGTAGGTCCCGGTCTCATTAGCCCTTGTGTTGCAAAAAGTATACCGTAGTACTCGAAACCAAACCAAACTAAACCCTAAGTGTTTATCATTTAATGATACTTTGAAGTTATTATTTTTTAAATAGAGTTCTATATATGCTTATAATGTTTTTGTTATTTTTTAAATATTGTGTTTTTACGTTTTTGGCAGTCTGAGATTTAACAAAATTGCAAAGATGCCCCATCGTGAAAAGGTTAAAGCAATTCCTATCACTGACATCTGTCCAAAAAACATGTACATCTTGATTTTACTGCTGTATGGGCTAACCAGTCAGAAGTTTTAATTGTATGGCAATATTCATACTTCATCTTATAATTCATTGAAAAGTTACACAAAAAAAAATTAGTTTCAAGAATGTTTTTGAAAGTGTCATGAGCTATTTATTGTTTTAAAAATTTTTAATTTTTTGCTATGAATAGCAGCTATAAACTATCACAATTCCAAAAAATTACATGATTATTACCATGTATATATAGTTTGTTGTTAAATGTATATAATGTTCGTAGTTAATTTTAAGCAGTAGTGTTTTGTATGAAAATAATAATAATAAACCAAACCTGCCATGATTATTCTAAAAAAGTTTGTAAAGTACTAAGATTAGCCCAAATTATTTTATGAAAATAATAAAATAATTGTTTCTATTTTTCAATAGATTTAACATATTAAGTGAAATATCTATTTAATATTATCAAAGTCACCTTGTTAATGCTGTTGTTTATTTCAAGGTACAATGTAAAATAAATAAATAAAACTCTAAATTATATTTTATGTTTTATGTTTCAAGATAGTAAAATTTTACATTCCTTAAAGCAAAAATATCATACATGTTTTTAAATTTTATTTCCTATAAAAAATATATTAAGAGCATATACCTTTTGCATTGCTTGAAAATCTTTTATTGGTATCTAATGTATATACCTTATAATTCTAAGCTTTTTAGGGTAGATAGTAATGCAAATAATATTTTTGCAATTCTACTTGGACTAGGAAAAAACTGTATGCAGTGAAAACAACCCAAAAAAATTGCAGGGGTGGGAGGTAACTAGTTGAGAATTTCTGTCCAATCAGAAAACTTTACATACTAACTTCCCGCTATTTAGTGTTTATATTGAGGTTAATTAACGTGTTAGACTAATAAATTGCAATACTTTTAAATGCAGCTGAAGATTATTTATATTGGACTGACAGTGAAGCAGGAACTATCACAAGAGTTAAACATGATATGACACACAGAGAAGTTGTAGTCCAAGGTCTGGAGTCAATTGAAGGTTTCAGTATTGACTGGGTAGCAGGTAAAACACTCTATCTTCTTATTTCCCACACTGCATTCTGAAGGGTGATAGATCTACTTTTAGAACCCCCACTATAAAAGAGTGTATTTATTTATTTTGAAAAGTAAGCAATGCATGTATGTTTTCATTGTGTATTGGAAACAGAATAAAAAAACTTTACCTGAAATGACAATGTTTCATAAATAAAACGTTCCTAAAAATTGTAGAAGTGTTTTTAAAGTATGTGGCTGCTACAACTTTACTGGATACTCTGGAAATCATTTGCTTCAAATACAGTTAATCCAATTGATTTTTTATTGGATAGATGTTATTATGTTAATGTGGTTAAAAACTCATAATCGTACAATTTCTTTTATGTTTTATGTTTCAAGATAGTAAAATTTTACATTCCTTAATAGCACACAAAACAGTAGCTAAATATTATGTTTATTTCCTGAAATCATAAATATAAGTTAAAAATGCTATTTTTTTATGTTAAACAGGAAACATGTATTGGATTGATGCATCTTTTGGAGTCATTGAGGTTGCCCATTTAAATGGAAGTAACAGATATGTTGTTGTATCTGGTAACATGATGAAACCAAAAAATTTGGTTGTTCACCCATATCGAGGGTGAGTTGTATAATTATTCTTTTCTGCAAGCTTTCTTAAGTTTTCTAAAAGAGTTTAAAATTAGAGTTATGCAATTATTTATATTAAACCTAGTAATATTTCATAGTGTACCTTTTGTTAATTTAGTTCTTTAGTTTCCCACGTAAATTCATTAATTCTACAGACAGCTACCAATACAGAATTTTAGTAGGACAATCACACATCAGATGCTTATAATGTGGTGAAAGTAGGTTTATATATATATGAAATGTTGTCGTTGTCATTAACTTGATATAAGAAGCATGAAAGCTCACCGAATTATAAATATTAATGTAATGTATAAGCACTTGTTATGATACTTGTCATGGGAAATGCAGTTACTTTTTAAAAATCACATGTACAGCTAATATTAATTTTACACAAATTCAATACACACATTGGGTGTGTGTGTGTAACATAAAAAAACATTTTATCAGTACCTTTTAACTCGAATTAGAATTAGAATGTGTTATATTTCAGCTCCCTATTACACTCCAATAAAAAGATTGGAATGATATATGAAGTTATTGATTTTCATTATATAATTCAAAACAAAAGGTCCTAGTGCTAGAGAAATAGTGAGGGCAACCACCTCAAAGCACACATCAATTAAAACCATATCAGTAATGAAATATATTTTAAACACTTTCCAGGTGTAGGAATTATCAGTCATTCGGTAATTAGAAATTTGAATACCAGTTTACCAGTAACTTATTGCCAAAAATTAAAAGATTATTTTATTATAAGAATGATAGTTTTGTGTTAGGGAGTAAGTATATAAAATTTTTGGTATGTAAAAAATTCTTTCAAACCTATAAAAAGTGATAAACAGTAAAAAAAAATAATAAATAACAAAATGCTGAATAATAATCAATGCAACATGTAAATGTTTAAATATCATCAAAAGAAATTGCCGAAATCTCTAGCTAAATAATATAGATATAATAAAAAATTTTATAGTTTTACCTTTTTTTAAAAAGTATGTAAAAAATAATTTACCCAAATTTCTCTGTGAATACAACTTGTAGATAGTCACGTAACAATGAAACAAATGCAGTTGTGAAAAACATTTCATATATTTTATAAATCGCATGCATAAATTTGACATCTTATTTGTGTGAATTCAGATTTTCAGTATTAACCAACATAAAAATGAAAAAAATATCGAGACTGGTAAATGCAGATGATATAGGAGTAGCATTGTTATTTTTACAACCAAATATAAATGAAATTATAAAAAAACATCAAGCTCAATTTTCTCATTAAAAGCATTTTTATAATTAAGTTGTAATTAATCCCTTAATAAAAGTACTGTTGTTTTTGTAGTACATATTATTTTATTTTTATTTTGTATTCATTTTCTATATTTCAACTGTTTTCTTTTAATTTTTATTATTAATTTTGTAATCTCACCTTTAAACTACAGTCTACTAACTATGTTTCAGATAAACAACTAAGTATAAATCCAGTTAAACTTTTGTAAAGTAGTAGTTTAGTTTTTCCTTTGATCATATTTTATTTTAAATATTTTTCTATTAAAAAAACTAACAGTAGATTTTTTAAATTTTTATTTTGTTTATTTTTTAAAAATGTTTAGCATGATATTTGTTGGTGTTGATTTCAGTGCTTAAATAGCTAAAGTTAGTATCTTTTTCTAAAAATTTCAAGCTTTGCGGCTGTATAACAGTACAGATTTAACAGCTGTTTCATAAATTTGTATTTTAAGGGGATTTACCTATATTTTAATATATAAACTTTCCAGAATTTTCACTGCTTTTTACAAACTATCTATTTCTTATCATTTTGTGACTCTACTCTTTTAATTTAGATTGATGTTTTGGTGTGTTTGGGAATCTCCTCCTAAAATAGAAGTTGCTGCCCTTGATGGATCCCAGAGACGATGTGCCCCTTTATTTCTTATATATTTAAGATTTTTATAACATCTGGTTGACCACCTCTATTTTTGATTGTATCCACACTCTATATAACAAAAAATTTCAATATAACTTACAATAATGCTACCATTACACAACAATGAAAACAAATGATATTGATGTGAAAGCAGATTTACAATGCTCCTTGCTCGCAAGGACATAAAAATAACTTAAATATAATTAATGCAGATTATTTTATCTATAATTTTGTTAAAAAAATCATGTTTATCACTAAAAAAGATCTCAAATATTTATTTTTTTTGTATAAACTATCAAAACATTCACTCTGTATGGCAAAACATAGCAAGTGCTAATTCCAACATAACACTGTTCATAACAGTATCTTGTATTTATTATTGTTAACCAACATAAAAATGAAAAAAATAATACAACAAAAATACATGTAAGAAGGTGAGGAATTCACTTTTCCTCAATATAGTTATATGATATGCAATGCAGGTTGTATCATTTTATTTTGTGTCAATATATTTAAGAGAACTTGGAGTTTTCTAAAAATTTCAAGCTTTGCGGCTGTATAACAGTACAGATTTATAATAAATGCTTTTGTTTTTTAAATTAACTTTTTTAATATAAACTTTCCGCAGTCATTATTTTAATATTGCTTGAAATTTGCAATAATTGAAGATTGTCATTAGTTATTTCTTGTTTCAGACAAAAAGAAGGTGGTAAAATCATAATGCATATATATATGTATAAGATTTTCTTAATTCTTCTTTGCAATTAATTCATGACCTTGCTATTGATTTTGAAGAAGACAAATTGTATTGGACTGATGCTCGGGCTCATATTATTGAAAGAATTAATCTGGATGGCAGTACTCGAGAAGTCATTGTTGGAGATGATAAACTGGAAAAACCATTGTCTGTTGCTGTTTATGGTAACAGTGTGTATTGGACTGACATGTAAGTATATTTGACTGAAATATGGGTGACTTAGAGCAAGTCTGTTGAAACTTTTAGTTTCCCTGGGTCACACTGACAGTATTTCTGTTTCTTTCAATTTCATTTTTGCCACACAAAATATACTCAATATTAACAATAACTGATAAGGAACACAAAACACACACAGAGTTGACAGATTAAAGCTGTCTGATTCAATTTAGGCTATTTTTAATGTTATGTCTGTATGTACTTATGTACAAGGATACTTTGATTTTGAAACTTTAAGTATTTATTTTGGCCATCCCTGAGTAAATTTTCACTAGTTTCTACTTAATGCCTGTTTGTACAAATAGATATATAGTTAAAATTTTATATTTAGGATTGTTATAACATCTAGTTGTTTACTTCTGCTTTGGATTGCAATTTTCATTATATATATATATATATATATATATATATATATAATTTAAATAATGTAATTAGGTATTTTCATGTTAAAAATCGTTTTTAAAATCATAATTTCTTTTAATTTCTCTGTTGTAAAATCAACTTTTAGGCTTCTAAATCTTTTTTGTTTTGTCTCTATGGCATTTTAAAGAAAATTACAGCTGTTTAAACTCAGTGACATTTAAACAAAACGGAAGTACTTTTTAAATTTTCATGAAGATTAGTTTAAACATTTTTCTAGTATTTTTTTAATAATTAGCAACTTATTAAAATTTGAAGCAAGAAAGTGTGGGAAATTTTAACAAGTATTTTAATTTTTTGATAGTTAAGTGCTTTTATAAACTTCAAAAATTTTTTTTTCTCAACGGTTTTTTTTTTAGTAAAATGTTTGAAACTTGAATGTGATTTCTCAAAAAGTTCTAAAATATTTTGTTAAAAATATTATGAATGCTTTTGATAGTATTTACTAGTGAATGGCCTAAAAGCTTTAAATTGGATAATTTTTAATGATGTTACACTCATCTTAGATATAAAGGTAATGAAAATTCATTAAAAATTCAATGTATATGTTTTGAAAGACCAAAATTTTTTACAAATGTAAATTAATCAAAGATTCTAGGATTCACTAGTCCAGTATAAGAAATGTGTTGTATAAAAATATTGAATAATTTAAGTTATTAAAAAATTAACCTTTTGGAAAAATCTGATTTTTCTAAATTTTCTTCATTTATTAGAAATTTTATAAAAACTTCTCCATGAATAAATTTTTTAAGTGCAATTCTCTATGTTAATATAAAAAATAAATCTAAAAAGGTAAAAACATGAACTAGTTTCTACGTTTAAAGAAAAAAGTTCTCTGAACGTAGATGGCTACTTCAAGGCTACCTGGCATAACTCCAAAACAATTAGTTGTAGAATGTTGAAATTTTGGGAGGGATTTGGGGGACAGTTCCCCCCCAAAGTGACAATGTCCCACGTGTGTTTATTAAATAATTTACTCATATTTTATCATTTGTAGAGGAATAATAAGGTTTAGTGTCCTTTAGTAATGTTTAATAAACTTAAAAATTAATCAAGGAATATTTGTCTTGTGCTTACTTCAATACTAGTGCTTAAAAACATATTAATAAATTAATTTATGATGCAAAAAGGGAGATGAATAAGCCAAACGTATGACATCTGACACTGACCAAGAAAGGGTTAAAGATAAATCATTTGATTTGCTGTGGTAGAAGTAGGTATACATTTACTTTTGTCTTTACTTTTAGAAACACACAAGTCAAGACCAGGGTTGGAAAAAAAATCAATGTTGTAATAAAAAAAAAAAAAAAATAAAAAAAAAAATCAGATTTATTTGATTTAAATCAGAGGTGTCTTCAGAGTTGACAAAAAATCTCTTGATAACATTGAAGTTGTGCAAAGCAATTTGGGTGACTCACTGAAAGATATTGTTGTCTATCATAAGAGACGATCATCTAGTAATATTCTTTTATTTAGTTTTTTTAATCATAATGCATATATATATGTATATAAACTGTTTGCTGTAAAAGATAATTTAGTAGATTTTGCTGTTAATCTGTCTTGAAGACAATTTTTAATTCTTTAGGAAATCCATTGAGCGAGAATGCAGTCTCTTGCTAATCCAAATCCTTTCAAAGTCAGTCTTCATTTATACACCAAGACAAGGCCGTAGGCAGGGTATTTTTATGCACAAAATTATGGTTTAATTCTTTGAAAGACCATTTTGTTGATAGCTACATACTTTCTGATAACAACACCTGTAAATTCTTATGGGCTATCTGCCTAGCTGTTAATGAACAAGGACAGTTATTCTCTTAGAAAAAAAAAACGCTGAGACCATAAAAGTTTTGCTAGGCCGCTGGCCGGAAATACAACACTGTATTTTCGGTATTGTATTCTGAAAATGCAGTGCTTTTCCTTACATCAATTGAAGTATAATTCACAAATAAAGATGTCTTTCTCCCTTGGTCCCCCTCTGAAAATAATTTCTGGCTATGGCCCTGCACCAAGATAAATAAAGTAAAATAATGAAACGTGATAAATAGTATCTTATGTTTTGGAAAACTATAATGCAGTTTTACTTTTACACAGAGTTATTTGATCTATATTGCCTTAATATAAATCATAATTTAAATCACTGGATTTTTAAATCATTGATTTAAATCAGGAATACTTGCTTTTTATTCTTTGTAAAATTTTTAAGCATGATTTTTTTTTTGCATGAATAAAGAATGCTACCAACAGCATTAGAAAGCCTAGTATTTTAAAAGTGAAAAAAAAAAAAAAAAAAAGATTTAAATCAATGATTTTTTTTAAAAAATCAAATGAAAATGATTTAAATCATGATTTAAAAAATTTCTAGCCAACTGAAATTCCTTTCTGTATTTCCTCTTAATCTAACATCAGATCTATAATATTTTCTCTTATCATGTTGGTGTGTGTCAAGCAAAGTGTGTAGGGGAAATAGAAATAGTAAGAGTTTGTTGAGGATGGATAAACAAATATTTCAGAATTTCAATATTGAATACATTGCGCTCACTTAATATTTTCTACACTTTGATGCAAATGTGGCATGTAAGCAATGATTTTATGCAGGCTAAGATTAAAAAAAAAATCTCACCTACCCCCAAAAAAGCATGCCTGTAATGTTTCAAATGCAATTTTTTTCACACTAAGGTTGATCAACATATTTACCAAAATATTAACTAGTTGAAAATACTGCACATTAAAATTATTGTGTGGGTTTGTTGATATTATAACTTTTGTTTTATTTCATTTTAGTCATGCATTAAGATAGAATTTTTAATATTTAAAAAAAATTAAATCTAAAACAAATTTACGTTTGTCTTTATTTTTAGAAACAAATCCATGTCACAGAAAGTGCTCGAATGGCAAATGTGAGCAAAATGAACTATGTAAATCCAATCTGTGTTTGTTTCGAGGTGAGTCGTATACCTGTGCTTGCTCACATGGAGAATTGGCAGAAGATGGCCATTCATGCAAACGTAAGTCAATGTAGTCTTGATAGTAAAAAATTTTATAACTTTGTTACTGTTGTCCAATAATTATTCTGCTTGTGTATATGTATATTTAAAAATGAATTTTTTTTTTAAATTTTTGATAGATTTGGACAAAATTTGGTATTCTGGAATTTTACAGGAAATAGATCAGCATTGTAAACTTTATTTCATTCAAAAAAAAACCCTTAAAAAAAAAAAAAAATCCTATGCCAGATTTTGGCATGACTACCAATAATCTATTCTGGGCACCCACTACAGTTCACTAACCTTTAAAAAACAGTTAAAGTCATTGCCAGCATTAATAGCTGCCATGTCACATTAGAGAACCCCAAGCCTGATTTTTCATAGATATTTTCTTGGTAATGGGCTTTTTTTAGCTCTAAGGATGATTTAATCGCTGGAAAAAATCTGCAGCCAGCCTTGGCAATAGTGTCTGCAAACTTTTTTTTTTATTTTTTTCTGAATAATTTTAATTGTTGTTTTTATGTTTTTTACAATATATATAGAATAGTTTGTTATAAGATGTAACATCTTATCTATCTAGTATATTCTGCACACTGATTACCTAAACTTAAATCTATAAATTTTAATCTAAATACATTGTATTATTTTGTAATTGGATAGTGCAAACTAAATTAGATGTATATTAAAAGAACAAATTAAATATTCTTTTTGCTGTGTTAGGCATTTCTCTCTTAAATCACAATTATTTCAATTTATTTTGTCCACACAGTCCAAAAAGTTTATTGTTTCAATAAAAACACTAGCTTTGATGCTTTATCCACTCCTAATTGGTTATAAAGCTAGAATGAACAATACAAAAAGAAGAAAACTGTCTTTCCATTTCAGCAGATGAAGCCACGGCTGTTGTTATTTGGTAGACAAACTGGATTTCAAGTTCTGTGATACTCTCTTTACCCCCCATTACATAAAATGAATTCCACCAGTCATAATCAATCATTGTACTACCCCTATAAAGCATATTATTTCATGCTTTGTTTTTATGTATAAATTCTAATAGTTTTTCTACTTTTTGTAGTATCACAATGCAAGTATAAATTTATTCCAATTAAAAATAAGAATATTTAGTATGTTAATTAGAAAGCACGTTATCTATTGACACTTATTGACTTATTGGTATTACTGTGCTGACTGATTCCCAATTCTCCTGTGTTTGGAATATAGGTTTTAAAAGTGAAAAAAAAAAGATTTAAATCAATGATTTTTTTTAAAAAATCAACTGATTTAAATCATGCCAACCTTAGTCAAGACACAAGTTCAAATGATCTCCCATCATGTTGGTGTGTCAAGCATAGTGTGTAGGCCAGAAAGTTCATGAGTCCAAACCTAAGGAGATGTTTTCTCAAGTAGTCATGTTTAATCCTTATTCTGAGATTGGCAACACCCACTGGTTTAGGCAGATTAGATGAAATAGGATTCACCATTAGAGAATCCCAAGCTTAATCTCTCACAGACTTTTAGATATTAGGTAATGGGCTTTAAATTTGGCTCTAATGATCCTTTTAATGCTGTGATAGCAGATTGGAGGATCTTGCTGGGAAAATTTTGTGCCAGCCTTGGTGCAGATTTTTCCCCTTTGGCATCTGCAAACTCATTCTTGCTACTCTACAATGACTTAGATTCCATTGTAGATCAACATTGATAACTTTGAATAAGTAAAAGAATAACTAATTGATTATAAAGAACAGACCAATTTGTTGAAGGAATTAATGATGAAACTGCCCTAATAGTTGTCTGGGAATCAATAAAAATTGCTGTGTTAGGCATTTCTCTCTTAATGATTTCAGTTAAAGCTATTCAAAAATATTCCATTACCAATTTTCAGTGCTCCAGTTTTTTCCATTTTGGAGCTCTTTTCATTTGCAAATGTAAAGCAAACTTTATGCTGTTACTTCAAATAGGAGAATATATTTTGTGATGATATGTGTAGTTTGGGTGTACATTATCTGTTTTATTTTGTCCACACAGTCCAAAAAGTTTATTTACCTTATTTGTGTGCATATATTTATAAATATTGGCAAGTTTGAAAAATTTTGTATTTTTAAAGCTTATTGTATTGCATTTTTTGCTGAATAAAGCATATTTCATGCTTTGTTTTTATGTATAAATTATAATAGTTTTTCTACTTTTTGTAGTATCACAATGCAAGTATAAATTTATTCCAATTAAAAATAAGAATATTTAGTATGTTAATTATTGTAAATTATTCTATATTTCCAGCTCATGATGCTTTCCTGATGTTTTCGAGAGTTGTGAAAATAGATAGCATTCATATGTTTGATGAAAATAATCCCAATGCACCTTATCCAAGTATAAACAGTGCAGTGCACATGAGAAATGTTATTGGGTTGTCATTTGATTATGAAAGTTCAAGACTTTTTTATTCTGATATTCAACGAGGAACTATCAACAGTGTGTATTTCAATGGAAGTGATCATGTTGTTATTGTAGAAAGTAAGTTAACGATGTTTAATCTAAATTTTTATATTTAGTAGGAGGAGAGATTGTTTATTTATGTAAATTTTTTTCAATGCAATTTTAAAGTCTAAACAGACCTACCAATTCTCCAGGTTTAACGTAGCAACACTGGATTTTTTTTTTACCATTTTCCAGGTTTTCAGTCTAAAGTATGAATTGCCAGGTTTTCAAAGGGAAAAACATTAAATCCATTTTTACGTGTTTTTATTGCAATTTAACAAAATTTTATTTGGGCTCTGCCAATTTGGGACAAATAGTGACAGTGCGATAACACTGTAATCAGAGTTTTTCAGTCTGCAACATGAAGAGAGCCCAACCACAGCTTTTTAAGAAGAATGTGTTGCTATATAGTGGCATTTGACAAAATTTTGTATTTTAACTGTAAGAAACTATTGGATTTCATGCTATTAGTTTTAACGATTCCTCATAGTAATTAAGAAAATGAACAGGTTTTAAACTATGTCATGAAAATAGCCAGTATTTCTTTTGTCAATAACAAGTGATAAAACTGAAAGTTTGGTGATTTGCAAATCGAGGCAACTGAGACTATGTTTAGAACAAACATTTGATTATATATTTTTTTTAAAGAAAGCAAAATCTGCAACAGTAAATGTACAAAAGAAACAATTTTGAATATTTTAAACAGGTAATATTGTGAAATTTTTAGAATTTTGGGTGTAGTCCATGAGATTAATAGCTGGAGATCTTAATTTAACTGTGAAATTTACCAACGGTACAAGTAACCTGATATTGTTAAATTTTTAAAATGCAATAGACTATGATGGTTTGGATATTTCTTCCCATCTGACAATGCGAATCCAGTAAAAAAGCTCACTTTTACGAATCCCATGGGAAACAGAAGATGAGGAAGACCACCAATTAGGTGGAGAGGGACTTCAGTCTTGTAAATAAAGCAAACTAGAGGAGCCTTGCTATGGATAAGACCAGATGGAAACAACTATTAGGGATAGCCTTGGTTTGTAACAGACTCTAGTGCCATGAAAGAAGAATATTGTCCTTAAATAACTTTCATTTGTTTAATGCCATATTTGTAGTGTTATTTTCATTGTTTAATAACTTCACATTGATTTTTTAAAAATATTTTAGTATTCTGATTTCTTGACTATGTTACAAAATTAACCGTACATAGAAATTGAATAGTATATAATAATTTGGCTTTCTTTTATACTTTTTATTAGTGTAGTAGTATTCAAGATCCTTACATCAATCAATAAACATGATAAGCATGATTTTAGACTTTTTGTGGTTGGTAGGTCTATGTAAAATGTAAATTACTTGAAATGCGTTTATGTGAATTTACATAACCATATTATAACAAAAATGCTATTTGTTACATTATTCAATTTTCAAATTTATTTATTTTTAAATCAAAACAATTCATTATTTCTTATGAATTCTATGAATATAGTACTACTAAATAAGTCTTAGAAAATTTCATATGTCCAGTTTCTGCTGGTGAAAACCACTATGGAATTGCAGAAACTATTTCCTTCCAGTAAAAAACCAGACCTGCACAATTTTCTTTGTTACCTCATATTTCCTTAACCTAACAAAATTACAAAGATTAATCTGATTATTGTTCCCAAAATGCAAAAGATTCAAATTTTTTATGGGCTAAGCAGGCACAGTTATTCCCAGTTTTCCAATAGAACAACTTTTGATAGAACAAATGTTTATCTTAATATCTCATCACCATAAATTCACATACAGTTAATTCCCTCCCCTAATTGTTTTTTGTATGGTGTACAGAGTTACATTTTCTAGGGATTCTGAGCAAGAAAGGGATTTTTTCTAAGGGAATAACAAATTTTTTATCCCAAAAAGCCTTGTGTATATTTCAATTTCTCTTCATGTTTTGTTTACTTTTTAGCTATGGGAAATGTGCATCTGAAAATGTGTTCAAAACTGGTCTAAAATTAAAAGTGTTTTAAAGCATAATAGACCAATTTTAAAATCAAGAGAGCTAAAGCATTGGAAAGAAAAGCAATTACAGCCATAATTTCAAGAAGAAATGCTACAGCATTTATACATTTAAAACTTTCACCAGTTCCAGCGATTCTTATGATGCAAAGTTTATGTGTGATTAATAAAACATTAGTGCCATATTCATTCTTAGGACTATTGCATTCTACCTTCATTCAAAATAACATTCACTTCAATTCAAATTGCTAGCATTCTGTCATATGCAGATTTTTATTTTTATTTTTTTATTTTTTTTGTAAGTACTTCTTTTTCTTTTATTTTGATTAGGAGTGATACTGTCTATTTTTTTTTTCTACATGAGGGCTAATGAGACTGAGACAGAAGTGTTTAAAGCTGAAGCTGATTAGATATGGCTACAAATTTCTGTTCCTGTAGTGAGATCAAAACTGCTGACTTAGAAACTTAAAGGCTACCATACTACTAAATTTGTGTTGGATAGTTTTTAAGTAAGAAGAAAGAGGAAACTTTTTAAAAATGGCATCAGCCATTGCTAGTTTTAGGGGTAGCTAGTTTATTGGTAGTTTTAAAGATAATGCAACTTTCCATGATTGAACAAATTAGTAATAGCCGCCATTACTTGGGTAGGTAAAGATTTCATGATTATGATGTTCATGGTGGTGTTATGTTCAACTTAACATAGTGTGGCATTTCTTTTGATGCAGCATTTTTGTGCCATTCAGTATTTTTGCACCATTTTTCTTAAGTGCATTGGCTGTGTAATTATTACAGAGCAAATAAAAGCTTGTTGTCTAGATATTTTTTCTTTTTCTGTCCAATGAAACTGTGGTTTGGTTTGCAGTGCTACAGTCTATTGTCTTGCTACACAAGGGCCCATATTTCTTAAGTGCAGTGTAGTTTATACAGATCAAATTGCCGAACGATGGCATCGTGGGTTCGAATCCCACAGTGGCATGGACGTTTGTAGCCATTCAGAATCAGCTTTAAGCTGTAGGTCCCGGTCTCATTAGCCCTTGTATTGCAAAAAAAGTAGACTGTAGCATTCCAAACCAAACCAAACCATACAGAGCAAATAAAAGCTTGTTGTCTAGATATTTTTTCTTTTTCTGTCCAATGAAACTGTGGTTTGGTTTGCAGTGCTACAGTCTATTGTCTTGCTACACAAGGGCCCAAGGCCTACTGCTTAAGGCCTGTTCCAAATGGCTATGAACATTATTCCACCAGCAGGATTCAAATCTGCAATCTCTGATACCAAAGAACTGTCATTTGCCTATTGTTTGGCTCAATGAAATTGTGAAGGTATAAAAATATTTTGCTTTAAACAATATGATTTAAAGCTCTAAATTTAAAAAAAAAATCTAAAATTACTTCATAACATATTAACAAAGTTTTGAGTATTATTCTACTTCATTAAAAGTCAGAGTCTGCTTGTTATAAATAATTATGTTATATGTTTGCCTCAGTGGTACATATTCTAATATAAATATATATTTATTTCCAGAGCAAGGTTCTGTCGAAGGTTTAGCCTATGATCCTGTTCATAGAGACTTATACTGGACAAGCCACACTGATAGTTCTTTGAGTAGAATTAATTTAGCTGCAAAGAATGCCAGACCAGAAGTTATCATTCATCTAGGAACTGAGGACAGACCACGAGGAATTGATGTAGATAGTTGTGCATCGTAAGTTTCTCTTGATTTATTATGATTTGTTAATACTATGTATAATAATATAATGTCTTTAATACATTGATGAAGCAGTATCAAATAAGCTTTCAAAGCTTTTATTTTTTTAGTCTGGACTTATAAAAGACATTTAAAAAAATTGGTCAAAATATAAAATTGTAATCTTTAGACTTCTCATTATGAATGGTTTTATTAAATTATTTAAAAAATTATAAATTTCTTCCTTATAAACAGCTCTATGATGAAAATATATTTATTAAATTTAGGCGAATTTATTGGACTAACTGGAATACTAGAAATCCAAGTATTCAGAGGGCATATCTCAGTGGCTTTGGAGTTCATTCTATCATTGAGACAAATATTCGAATGCCAAATGCATTGGCCTTAGATCACAAGGCTCAAAAGCTATACTGGTCTGATGCAAGATTAGATAAAGTGGAACGCTGCAATTTAGATGGAACTGAACGATATGTAAGTAAATGGTATATATTTATAATCTAACCTTGTATATATGTTATCTAGCCCAGTACATTTCTAATTTAAAACATACAGGGCACACTTTTCTCACTTCTTAGTAAAAAGTCACTATTTCCTATAAACTTTTGCTATTCTCATCATCTTTGAGCCATTGAGGTGTTTTTTCCTTTATGAAACTAACTTAGAATCTGGGGATTTTCATCTTTTTTCATAATTTTCATTTGGAAAAAAATTTCCTTATTGTAAGAAATGTGGTGAGAAAATTTTCCATAATATTCAAATGAAGGTATATTGTTATCCATGATCCAGATTACCTACCAACATAAATATAAAGCCTTCAGATTGTTACCATAAAAATTCCTGCCATCCAGAAACCATAGAGAACCAAGGAAGATGATCAGGCTGCAGTCTGTTTATGATTATTCACCATCTTCCCTTAGCTTCCTATACATCAGCACATCATTTTAAAAAATGCTTTATCATTATTTTTGATATATGTCTGTTTTTACTTTAAAAAAACTTGTGAAGAAAGCATGGAATCATTTATAAGTTCTTATAAGTTTTCCTATTTTATAACTCATAATTACAAGTTTAAATGGTGTGTGAAAAATCAATTTATGTCGAAAATGAGAATAATATGCATGGTTTCTGTGCGTTCATGGATTAATTTTGTCATGGAAAGTCTTGATTTTTCAAGTAAAATGAGTAAAAGTCATGGAAAGTCATGGATCTGCTAAACTACCGATTAAAAAAAATGCATTGAATTGTTTAATTCTATTTTTACTTGTCATTTGGCTGAAGTTACTGAGTTTGGTATTTATGTATTATCCTATTGACC
Source organism: Pardosa pseudoannulata (assembly GCA_032207245.1). Lineage (NCBI taxonomy): Eukaryota > Metazoa > Arthropoda > Arachnida > Araneae > Lycosidae > Pardosa > Pardosa pseudoannulata. The sequence continues at coordinate 96,471,733 of CM063507.1, read as the reverse complement.
AAGTAAAATTTGTTCACCAAGGAAACTCAAAGCAAGAAAGCTTAATGGGTGGGTAAATGTATATTATTCTGGTCTTTTCTTAAATTGTAGATTAAAATTTTATTAATATAATATTCATTATTTTTTAATAAAAATTAGTTAAGATTTTTGCACAAAATATAAGTTTATCTCTAGGGATATTGTATATAAACAGTATAGGGTTATATTTGGCTATTATTTATGGTCACCCAGATAACACCAAAATACCCTGAATTCAAATTTGAAGCATTTTGATTGAAAAATTGCTATATGATTAAACTTAGGTATGTAGATACAACAGTTTATTTTTATGTATGTGAGTTTATTAACACTTATAAAGTAAGTTTATAGTTTTTTTTTTTTAAGATAAAATTCCTGTAATTTCTCTAAAAGCATATATTTTATTTGTAAGTACATAAGTTTTTTTCATATATACTTCAACGAAAGCTTTGTAAAGTCATGGAAAATGATCTGCTAAATCAGGGAAAGTCATAAAAAGTCAGGTATTTGAAAAATTTTATTTTGGCAGATACCCTTAATATGGTAGTTTTGTGTTCAAAAACTCTATTCTGACTCACTGTTGATAATCAAAACTCACTTTTCACCGACTATTGATGTGCCAAATCTCACAGTTCTAACCTTTTTAAGCCCATAGACTACATAACAGTATACTTTATTACTTAGCATAGACTTACTTTAAAAAATTTCAATTTTACTAAAATTTTGCATTTTTCACTTTACATTCTTTATTCAGATTAAAAGTTGGGTGTTAGCCATATATGATATTTTGTTATTGAGGTTTGACTGTAAATGAATATATAATTATTTATATGAATCAAAAAATTTAATTTTACTCTGTTATAGGTATTATTAAGTGAACATCCTCAGCACCCATTTGATTTAGCTGTGTATGAAGATTTTATATTTTGGACTGATTGGGTATCTCATTCTGTCATGAGAGCTGACAAATACACAGGCAGTAATGTAGTTACTTTACGAAAAAATATTGCTCGTCCTATGGGAATAGTTGCTGTTGCTAATGATACTGATTGTGAGTAAACCAAAATTTTTTGTCACTCAACATTCTTACAAAACTAGCATATAGCCCGTCATATGACGGGATCAGTAAAATTTTTAATTTTCCAAAATTCTAAAGTACCTTATGTGGCAGGTAAAAAAATGGTTTTTGAATTATAGCTGAGAATTATCTTGCAACAAAAAATATTCGATTATTCAATTTAAAATTATCACATATGTACCTAATCTATTATTTAAGCCAAATATAAAGGAAAATTATTTACGTAACATCTAAGTTCAGTGATAAAATGTAAGAAAATAAGGCATAATTTAAATAATTTAAAATAAGAAATGATTCAATGAGATGGATGAAGGAATGGCGTCATAATGCTAGTAAAATGTTATTTTTACCTATTTATTATGGGATAAATTGATAAATTTAATCTCCTGCTCTTAATCGGGGAAAATAGGAGTTGAAATAATGGCCTTTAAAAGCTCAAAAAGACGGGAAGGGATGGATTTTGAAATGTTTAAAAAAGGCAGTATTTTTTGGTGTGATATGAAGCATATTTATACCAATTTATTTTAGAATCGGATCTATAGTTTGGGAGAAGATAAATATTACTGTCTTTGAATTTTGCTAACTATGGATGCTTCTATAGATTCCAGGGCCAACCACTTCATAAAATCGAGGACAGACGTACAGATAACTTAGGCTATTATTATATAGGGGATATTCAAATAAGTATAATTATTTTATTGATTAATATTAATATTTTTAAAGTACTTTTGGTCTCAGTTTATTAAATATAATTTTAAGCATGCGAAGTATGAAATCTCTAGGTAATTTTCCCTTGATGTTAAGAAACAAAAAAAAAAATCTCATGGGAAACAAATAGCTAGGTTAGTTACTATAAGTTACATTTTTAAAAAGTAGTGCAAAATGTTTATTTTATTGATTTATATTAATATTTTAAAAATATTTTGGTCTCAGTTTATTAAATATATTTTGAAGTGTACAAAATGTGAAATCACTGGACAATTTTTTCTTGGTATTAAGAAAAAAATGTCTCATTGGGAAATAAATAGCTAGGTTAGTTTCTATAAACTACATTATTTTTAAATAGTCTAAAGCAATAAATTGAAATAATTTTTAAAAGTTCGGGGTAAAGTTGTGGTATGTAGGATTATAAATGATCAAAGCAGTATTTCTTAATTTTTAAATTATGCCTGCTATAATTAAATGGTTAAGCTGCCACTTTTCAGCATACTGTATCTGTCCACACAATAATAAATTCTGCCATTGAGTCCTTAGTTATATATATATATTAGGTGAGATTTCTGCAGGTTTCACAGGATGTAGGAATACCGTCTATTTAAGGTATCTACTGGCCTTTAGAAGTAATTTTTTGAAAGTTTTAAAATTTTCATTTCCATATAAATTTTATGATTAGACAAAACTTAAAACTATGGAAATTATATGAAATATGAGTTTTAAATAATTTGTTCAAATTTTATAGATAAAAAATAAGGTAAAAATTGCTTTAAAATTGGGTAATATGGCAAAGCACTCTTAACTCCATAATAAGTGATTATATCACTGTTTTGTTAATTAGTTATGGTTTATAATTATATTCTTTACGTAATAGACTATTATCATGGTAACCAGAAACATATCTGTGAATATATATTTGCATAAAATACATTTAAAATTTCATTCAAATGTAATATAGATATTTTCTGTCATCCCACAACACTTAAAATATGAGGAAGTAGTTTACAGTAAAGTTATTAAGTTTCTTTAAAAAATTTTCTCTTAAAAATAAACTCTTTCAATTCTGTTAAAACTATTAGTTTTCAAAAGAATGCAGAACCCGACATAGAGTCAAAAATGGAATTATTTATATTTCCTTAAATGCTCTACCGTTTTTCTGTTTTACATGCAAATTTCAAAGTTGTATCTTCAATATTTTGCAAGTTATATAAGATATTAACCATGACAGGAAGTTAAACAGAAGTTAGGCTTAAATGTGAGCATAGCATTAAGAATATTCACAAATGAGGTTTTTTTTTTTTACAAACAAAAAATTTTTTGTTTGTGATAAGCTTGTGCATTTAATTAATCTTCAGTTGTTTAGCTATTTTTAATGAATAAAATTACTTTAAAAGTGTTAAATTTCACTATTTTATTCTATATATAGCATTAAAAAATCGTACTAAATTTAATATGGCGTCTTTAAACGTCCATGAACTTAGCCTCCAACTGCTGTGAATTTTGTGTCGTTACAGAAAATCTGAAATAATTACTAAATTAATTGAGATAGAGGATTTAAATATTCTGTACATTTTGGTAGAAGTTTAGTATTTTTTTGTTCTTAATTGTGTAAGTGATAAACCTATACATTCAGTTAACTTTTAGATGTTTAGGTTTTTTATGTATAAAATTATATTAAGATGTGCTAGATTTCACTGTTTTGTACTATATATATATAAAATTTAAAATCTAATTAAAATTAAATAATATAAGACATATTAAAACATCCATTCCCATATCCCCAAATTGTTATAGATTTGTGTTGTATATATATATATATATATATATATATATATATATATATATATATGTATACACACACACACACACATTATGCAACTTAATTTTGAGTATCTTTGGAAATTGAAGAATTATAATCTTGTCAATTGCATTAGTAATTTTTGTTAGATGTGTGTATTTGCTTTTTTAATGTTTGCAAAAATATTTATACTTTATTTTTCAATGTAAATTGCATTTAGTTCATTGTTGATTTTTAATTATTATTCTTTTTTTATCTCCCATGATACCCTCTACCCCTTCATCCTTGTTTTTAAGATATAGTTTCTATAATTTTAGTTAACATTTAAAATGTTGTACAGATTATGGTGATAGTTTGTAATTATCAAAATGCTTTTGTTAATGTCTGTTTGTTTTATTTGTATTATATAAAAATAGTATTTTTATTCATGAGGGAAGTTAAGATAATGTTGAATCAATGTGTCTTGTTTCTACACATTGTGACAACATTTATGCTATGACTTTAAGTGCTACAGATTAGTTAGTGACCAATGTTAGGGGGTATGCATGCACAGTCTTATGTAATATACTTAAGTAAATCTTTAATCAAACAAAAATGTGAATATTTAATAAAAACTGTAGGAATTTTTAATTAAAAGTGTCAATATGATATGTTCTTTTATTTGAATATTCAGATGCATTATACTCTGTTTTTTATCAGAATACTTAAGAATTAAAACAAAGTCTGTTCTTGTAATATGTCTTCTTAAAACTTATATCAAAAGGTTGATATACACCTGCTGTATATATTTGCATAATATATAACAGCTTTTATGTTTAACTGGTGTAGCATTTTTCTGAAAAGATAAATGAAAACAAATTTTTGCAGGCACACTTAATCCATGTCATGTCCTTAATGGTGGGTGTGAAGATGTGTGTAGTGTTGCTGTTGATGGAAGAGTTAAATGTTCATGTTCTGTTGGAAAAGTTCTGCAACCTGATGGAATTAGATGTACTGGTAAGTACATGTTAAGTGAAATTCCTTTATAGTCAATAAAAAGTCCACTAATCAAAAGTTTATCATATTCAGTCCAGTTTTGATGAAACATTGAAATTTCTAGGCTTTTAAGTTAGGTGTTGTTATTTATTGAATTTTATTGTAAAATGTAACAAAACATAAAATATGATGGTTATCTAGTTCATTTTTAAAGAACAGTGGTTTTTTAAATAGTTTATTTTTATTTGTATTTAATGTAACATTTTTATTAAGACATAATATATTTATTTCATTATTTGAAACACAAGACTGTTTTCTGATAGTTTAAATTATTGTTTTAATAAAATTTCTGGTTAAATAATGCATGTACAAAAGTTTAAATAGAGTGTTTACTCATTACAAATGTGTCAAGAAAATTAATGGCATAAAATTATTATTCTATCCATAACAGTTTTGTATTCAGTAAATTAAAATAAAATATTGCTTAGAAAAAAAAAAAAAAAAAAAAAAAGAATATAAGATTGATAACTTATTGCTTTAATTCAGATTTTATGTCATATTATCAGCAGTATTTTTAACAAGAAATGGTGTTCTAAGAATATGAAAGTTAAAATAAAAATAATTCTTTGCTTCTTCAACACATGTTAATATATTATGTATGTATAATTTTTGTAAGATTTTTAAAAAAATAAAACTTTGATAAAGTTTAACACAAATGTAGCCAAATCCAACAAATAATTAACCTATTGGTTTGCATGGAGCTTTTAATATATGTTGCTGGAACATAAGAATTTTAAATACATTTCTAAACAATGTACAGCCAGTACTGGCTATGTGGTCACCCTGCTTATTAGGTCACCCCTCTTATATGGTCAGTCTTCTAAAGACCCGTCTAACTTAATAGGGAACATGTGTTAAAGTCCACTGCTTATACAGTCATTTTCTTCTTTTGTTACTGGTTATATGGTCAGTTTCATGTTTTCAACGAGTTTCCATTTTTTTTAGGAAGTCAGTGCGAAATCAGAGAGGACCTGAATTCAAGCCTTTATTTCCCTCCTTTTCCCCCTTTCTTGTTTGTGTAGACATCACCTCTCTCAGTTCTCTTGCCCCCTGACAAGGACATCTGTCTGTTTATTGGTTGAAGTTATCTCTCCCTGCTTAAGTTGAAATTGAGACGATAGAAGTAAAGAAAAATTTTGTTGCATTTGGACCATATGTCATGAATAAGATTTATTTTTTAATTATGGCTCCGTAAAGAAAGAATTTATCATTTTCTTCCAAAAATGAATTGATTGAAAATTTTTAAAAAATCTAATCTTTCAAAGACTACTTTCGCCAAAGCAAATTCGATTACCCGGACGACATTAAACAACGTTTTAGCTGCCAAACTTTGGTCGTCAAGTGTTGTAATTGATGATCAAGAAAGAAAACATCAGCGCTTGTCACCTTATGGGAATGTGGATAAGGCTGTTCTGATATGGATTAAAAATGCACAGTATATGCACAATAGGATTGTATTGTTCCACATATATGGTCACCCTGCTAATATGGTTTGATTTTTCTGGACTGCTGAGCTGACCATATAACTGATACAGACTGTATATATAAAATTACACAATATTTTAATTTACATTAACATATAATCAAAACAAATATAAATCATATCTTTTTACTAAGCATACAATCTCATGGATTGAAATGATTGATTTTTTTAACAACATTTTTTTTCCTTATAATAAAACTCTTTGTTTGCTGTAGTTTATTGATAAATGTTCTTACTTTTCACTTTTCTGTAGGAAAGGAAGCAAATTGCTCTAGTGCAGAATTTGACTGTGGTAATGGGATGTGTATTCCTTTTGAATTAACTTGTGATGGTGTCCATGCATGTCAAAATGGAACTGATGAGAGTGAAGCATATTGTAGTAAGTATATTTATCTTGAAAGTGTTACCAGGGATGACCAAATTACAGCCAACAGGCCAACTCTTGTTTCACTTGAACGTTCTATCCAACAAGTTGCAAAATAAAGAAATTTGTATATTATATGTACAGTGAAACCTCTCTGAGTGGCCACCTCTCCGTACCAAGAATATTTGGCCGTTCTGAAGGGTTTTATTTACTATTATAAGATAATTACTATTATGCGTAATATAAACAAGTCTGACATATATTCCTTATGTAAATGAAATTTAAAACTTATCTAAAGAGAAAATAGTACTTTATTTCATGCTTCTTTACATTTTTTTAAAAAATGGCAACAATTTGTTTCTGTTTGTTCTGTAGTCTTCGTACTCCTTCAAAATCAAATTCTTTTCTTTAATGACTTTGTTGATTTCCGTTCTTCCACAGTTAAATAATTCAGCTAACTTTCTTGCCGATTTGCTATTCTCATATTCACGCAGAACTTATTTAGAAAAACGTATTTCGACATCATTGCAACTCCGATTACTGACCAACTAATGAAATGAAACTGGTGTGAATGACATTTTTGCTGACAGAGGTGTAATTCTTCCTTAACTTTACCAATTGGAATTCCAAACAAAGACCCTAGGACATCTTCAACGCTTGATTGTCCAGTTCCCCCCTCAATTTCTATGGATGGTGTAATAGTTATTTCCTATCTGAAGGCTGTGGGGAGAATACAAAAGAGATAACAGATTTAATCTTTCTTAGAAAGGAGGGGGGACCACGGGAATGGACTAATCAAGTTATTCCTTTGTCTTATATCCAACCATAAACCTGACTCTGAGTTTTTTCGCTCAAAATTAAAGCATGAAGTGAGTAAAGTTTCCCAAAAATGAAAGGGGCAATCTCACTTGGCATCTGTTTAAAAGGGGTCAGGTGGCCGCTGATACAGGTTATTTTACCATTGGGTCTATGAGTCAAAAAGTTAATGCAATGAAAAATTGGCTGTTTAGAAGGGTGGTTGCTATACAGTGGTGGCGACTCAGAGAAATTTTACTGTATATATAAATGTATATATATATACTGTAGTAGACTGCAATAAAAGAGAGGGTTATCCATAATTTTTTTAAAATTATTCCGAAGGTATTTGGCTATTAAAGCATTTGTATATACCAGACACGGCAAACCTATAGCAGGCATGCCACTATGCGACACAAGACAGGTATATATTAAGTTACTTTTATTCACTTTCATTTACTGAAAACAGCATTTGAAAAAGAACCTATCTGTAAGACTAGCAGAAATCAAAGGAGATTAAAAATGAGTACAAGAATGAGCGCAATTATAATGTTTAGTAGAACAGAAGGGTGACTGGGGCCCACCTTAACCATGTAAGTTCTTACAAGGACTTTTTTCTTTAGGAGGTATGTGTGTGTGTGTGGGGGGGGGAGGGATGAGTTATAAAGAGAGAACACAAAATTGTAAATTATGGCATAGTTTGAGTTTCTTAAATTCGAATATGAAGTTGGTATGCTACAAAATTGCTTGAGATATGGGGATTGCAATTTTTTTAAGAATAAGAGGACTGGTTAATGCTATCATCTCCTTTATTGATTAAGACAAGTTTAAGTCATACTTGGCAACAAAAATAGGGTGCCAAAACTGTCGCCAATTTGGCGAGATACCCATAGAGTCCCATGCTAAACTCAAGGTTCACCAAAGAAATTCGTAACAATATATTAAGTGTTATATTTGACAATATTTAGGGATTTATCCTTGTACTTAGCCAAAAGTAAAATACCCACTTTTGCATATTATTAGCACATTCAATTTCTATGATGCTTTTTGTAAAACAAACTTTTTGTACAAGCCAGGCCAGTGTTAAGTCACTGGAAGATTTGAAAACATTAAGAGAATAAGGGTGCCAAAATTAATGATAATTACTAAGAACTTAGTGTATCATTTAAACTGTCATTTAAGCAGTTAGTTTGACACAATATTCTTTATACTATGCTTTTAAATAGGATTTTCCCCTTTAATTTATGTATATCGTAAGAAAAAAAAAATTCAAAACAAGTAGTAAACAATTTTATCTGCAGGTGAATAAGTGATTGCTAAGTTACAAGTTTTCCAACATACTTTTTTCACATGGTAAATTAATAGCATTAATAGTATCTGCCACTGACTGGCAATATTAATATTTGTTATACTGCCATATCACATGAAGGAGTGAGCGGAGAAGATTTTAATATCATTAATGTCCATCTGTTGATATTAAAGAATGTGTTTAAAATTTGGTAGCTATGAAAAATTATGTGTATTTGTATAAAAGATATGCATAAACAGATATTCTTGTTTTTATATACATAGTTTATATCATCATTGGGATTTTAATGAAATCTCAAGGAAATTTGCCTACCTAGTTGAAAACTATTCCTTGAACATGTTCATTGCTAAGGTAAAAATTGTGCTACTCCCTAAAAGTCGATCCCTTCCTTCTTGGCCAATATAAATATCACTCACCATTTCGTTGCTATATTATTCTATTTAGAAACTTGATAGTGACATCCACATGATAATGTATGACCAGTCGTTTGCATCTAATATGTTAAGGGCTAGTTCTTAAGTTCTTAAAGCAAGCAGTAATTCTAACCAGTTAGTGAAGCTTTATAGGAAGGTGACATTGAATTCAGGGACAATTGAGAAGATGTTAAGGCAGTCAATGGTTAGAGAGCAATTCCAGAGGAAATTCACCGCAAATTACTTTAAAATAAAAAAATTATCATAATTTTGCTGTTGGAAAGTCATATAAATTTAAAATTCTCCTTTATAATTAATTTCAAAATTAAAAATAAAAAGTTGAATGCATAATTAATGCATATTCATTACCTTTAACTCCTAAAAATTCAACCTTATTTTCAACTGTTAATACAGGAAGTTGATACCAAGATTAGCAGAATGGAGTAGATTCAGAACAGTAAAAGCAGTGATCATTGAAATTTAAAAAATAAAAAATGTATTTTAAACTCAAGCATAAAACATTATAAAATAAAGACTTCTAAGTTTTTAAAACATAGGGGCACAGTATACTAACAATAACTGAAAGGAAAATCTCCATCTTCATTATTTACTATGTAACAACTACCAGATTACTTATTTAAACTTAAATTTTGATTAAAATTTTTGTGTCTTTTTTCACCCCCCCCCCTTTCAATGAATGTCAAAAATAGCACAAAACAGATTGAAGTAGTAGTTGCTCAGTGAAATATGAAGTAAATTTTGACATAAAATTGAAATTTTGTGATAATTTTAAACAGCCAGGGGGTGAAAGGTTTTTTTTTTTTTTTTTAAAGTTTTACTGAAATGATATCTGGTCACAAAAAATAAGCATTCCTTCCCACCACTGAAAATGGGTAAGAACAAACTGCATGCACTGTAATTTAACTATTAATAATGTAATGCTTCTTTAATAACTTAATAAAATATTAGAATGTGCATTAGAATTTTCCATTAAGCTATTTAGTTTCTAAAACTGTTTTCCTTATCTGTTTAGAACAACCAGACTGCTCTCTTCATCCGTTATTCTGGGATACATCACAAAAACTCATCAACTGCAAATATACCACTGCTTGTATTCATCCAGCTTGGATCTGCGATGGTCAAAATGATTGTTGGGATATGTCTGATGAGAAAGATTGTGAAAAAAGTAGGACTTCTCATTTTACTTAATATTTTAGCTCTTTGTTTGTAGCATGTTATGTCAAAGCTATTGAAAGAAGTCTTTTCGAATTTTTAGTACTTTATTCATTAAAAATTTTACTTTTCGTGGTGTAAATTATATTTTTAATTATATTCAAAGTGACATTTTTTTATATTAAGGAAAACACTGAAGAAGCTGTACATTCTGCAGTATTAAATATTCATTCAAAAATTAAAACTCACTAGTAGGAGTTTTCTCACTATAAAACTCTTAAGTAATATTTTATTAAGAGTACATAGGTTCCATTGAATATCTATTAGACACCCATAATGTCATTTGGACACCAAAATATTGCCAATGGCACCTGTGCATTGTTAGGGTTTGCTGAATAATTAATGCCTTTAATGAATGGTAAATTTATACTTTTATGTATACTAAAAAGATTATAAGCAGCATTTGTAGCATTAGGATTTATAAAATTAATAAACTCTGGGAAATATTAAAGAAGCTTTAAATCCAGCAGTATTCAGTAGACATCTACAATGTCATTTCGACATCAACAAGCTGCCTACTAGAACTTGTGTGTTGTTAGGATTACCTTTTGCTGCAATTAATAATAAAATTATTTGTATGCATAGGAAAAATTTTTTTAAAATAATATTTAACGACTTAGTATCAACAAAGGTTTTAATATGCAGTACTAGTTTATGCTCTGCATTAGAATTTTCTTAATTTAAAATCATTTAGACCAATGCAATACTATTTTTAAAAATTCATTTTAACATATGCATTTATTTTCATGCAAAACATAAAATTATAGCTTTTGATATGTTTTTATTAGGGCTTTGAGTTCAATAATGAATACCAATACTACAAAACTCATGACAATATTATCAAGCAGATTATTATTATTTTACATAACTATTAAAAAGTCCTTTTTTATATCTCTACCTTCTTGAGTTTCCATTTCTGCTGTAATCTTTTCATCAGAGAGTTTTTTGACTTGACAGATTTTGAATCTACATCTATGAAGTTAGAATACTGTATTAATTCTTCCTCACCTAGTTTCATTAAAAAACCTGAATTTTACAAAATAGAAAACAATTGGAAATTCTTTCTGAGGAAATTCCATTTTATTAAGACCTAAAAATCATTCTTATTTCTTCCAATAGACAAAGAAAAGTCAAATGATTGGAAATCATTTCAATTATTTGTTTATTCTATCTTTAAAAAGAAAATATTGCACTCAAAAGTTCTGTTAAACTTTGAGGAGATAAGTATCGTGAACTTTGAGATACCAAGAAAAAATTTCCATCGAATTACATCAACATAAATTTAGGATTTCAGAAAGACTTTAATTGGAAACTCAAGATAAACAAAGTTGAGATATTGACTATGTACAGTCAAACCACAATCTAGTACTAACCGTACTATAATTTTACATATGTGTAAAAGTAAATTTTCTGTACATGACTTACAATGTTCTAATTCATTCAAGTAACAAGTTGGTAAAAAACTTAATATTTTCCAGTCAAAAATAGCCCATTTTTTAGAGGGGGAGTTATTTTTTTCTCCCTTATCCCTTTGCCTCAATAGTGCAAGGTTTTTTCAGTTTATGTTTTTAATAGTGTTCAAATAAATTTGTTCTAAATCATAAATTACATTAAGTTCATGCATTATTCTCATTATTTATCCCTCTGTATCCTAGTAAATCTGTGAATAGAGTAAGGATCTGAAAGTAAGAATTTCCATTATAAGCGATTTCTAAGAAATGATACAAATTATAACCATCTTACCAACTGAGTGCAGTAGTATAGACAACTGTTTTGACAGACATTAAAGGAGTAAAATTGAAAGTCTGCATTATCAAACTATGACAAATATTAGAATATATATTAAAACAATAAGAGAATGGTTCAGATCATACTCCCCCCCTCCCCGAAAAAAAAAAAAGAAATTTGCACGTTTTTGCAAAAAAACTAATTAAGATAAATTAGAATTATACTATAATCCTCAAAGATATTTTAATAAATATAAATACATGTTCAACCATCTGCAATGACCACATGCTTTATTTTAATTTTATCAATCGACTAAGGCTCATGACTCAATATACTGCCAAACTTGTTGTAGTACCAAATTCTATTGAAAATTATTATGACAGGTGTTTTAGGTTGTATACATATACATATATATCTTTATGTATAAAATTCTTCTGTCTGTGTTTGTAATAGAACTCCTCCTAAACGGCTGGACTGATTTTGATGAAATTTTGTGTATGTAATTAAGTTGATTCAAGAATGGTTTAGATTCACAATTTGATCTGATAGAAAATGTTTTTTATTAAAAATCCAGAATTGCGTGCTTATTGGAAATATTGTAATGCCGCTTGAAAGCCTTAACTGCCGATGTATCTGTTAGGGTGGCTGCTAAAATTAAGTGAAAAAATACAGTCTTCTTTAAAAGTTAGCCATAAATGGCCTTTGGAAATATTAAAAATATAGCAAAGTGTGAGGTAGAGCAAGTAAAATAAGCAGGGAAACAGTACTAAACTTAAACATTTATTTATATAAAAGCACATATAAAAGTCATTTGTACAATTATACAAACTGACACTCAATAATGATATACGATCTTCTTAAATAATCTTAACTTGAAATACTTAATCCTGTAACTTCAATTGCTGCCCTTAAAGAAAAAAAAAGTTGAATATACAATCCTCAGTAAATTTGCTTCGGGATTTTGCTGTACCACAATTTTTATGGTTTTATTGGAAACACAAAGAAACAGCACACCTTTGGAATGTCTCACAGCTCCTGAAATCCGCAAACATCTTCAGTCATTCCTCAGCTAGCAACACACCAAACTGCCTTCGAGTCCAAGTAGTTGAGTTTGTTTGGGGTACCTTGACTGTGAGTCGTATCTCCAGTGGTTAGCGATGGTTGTGTCTTAACTGCTGTGTTTCATTAGATTAATGAAAGTAATAAGATAAAAAAAATAACCTTTTAAATGCACCCACCAGCACTTTGATTCTGCTAAATCTCTGATCTGGTAGTTGCCAGATTCTTTACTTGTGCTGCTATTACCAGGTTCTACGTGTGATTGTGATATTTATAAATTGTCAGGCTTTATTTTCTTTTTTGCACTAATGTTTGGAAGGGGAAGAATTAAGCTTGATAGTCTTTCCTATCATTTTTCTAACATAGTTCCCCTACTTAGTATTCCATACGATATTAACTTTTTTTTTCAAAATTTTATAAATCTGAACTTAGCATAAAAATTTCCTCTTTTAATTTAGCTAAAAAAGAAGAAATAAAAAAAGGGACAATTTGTCCTTGCGATCATTCTAAATTCAAGCGAATATTAACTTACAAATTCAAAAAAGTTCTAGCTAAAATCTCAGTAATTCCATTTTTGTTAGTGGCTTCGAAAACACATCGGCTAAATTCTGCTTACTTGGATCATGCTTGTAACTCAAAAATATTCTGATCTAAATAGCCTCAAATAAAAAATAAAATTGATGTGTTTTGTTCTATAATTTTCTATATTGGGGACTTAACACAATCTATTGCCATTCTGTTATCTGCTAACAATTTAGCATTGATTTCTGTCTGGGAAATTCTATTCTTAGCTGATCCAAAGTATTGGAACCTTATCAAGAAAAATTATTTGACATCCCATTGAAGTGCTGATTGCTGAACCATCGATTGCTGGCAGAGTCGTCATCTGAAAATATATTTAAATTAATACTTTGAATACTGTGGAGGTTAAGTGCTACATTACACATTGCAATCACGTATCAAAGCAGCTTCAATAGTTGTTCCCAGTGGAATATGCCTGAGATCTCTGGAGTTGCGAAATGATATTTAGTCTATATAAAATATCTGGCCTCGTCCTTCTTGCCAAAAATGCAAGACTTCCTTATAAATTACTATAAAGAGTACTGACTATTTCCCCAACTTCATTTTCACACTGTGGGGTTCGACACTTTGAAAAATCATTCCCTTTGCAATTGTTATGAGGAAATAGGTACAGCATATTTCTTGTATTGCTTATATACTTTTCTTATATGTTCCTTGTGTAGGTATAATTGACTGTTTCTGTCTATGAATTCCACTTGTAGTAATTTCTAAGTCTTTCCCAGGATTTTCAAGTAAAATTCTGCTTTTAATAGAGAAATTGCCTCTTACATATAACTTTGTATTCTTCTGATAACAACAATGTCATCTATATATAAAAGTAATACTTAATTCTTACCATATTGAATAAGTACCTTATTAATTTTAAAATACCATTTTTGCCCACTTTGGTGCAAACCATATATAGATTTCTTTACTTTACATACCAAATTGAATGCAGTTTAGAATCACATTCAATTCATTTAGAAAGATAATTCAAAGTTTTCTTAGCTATGTCAAAATCATCTTTCTTTGCCACTTTCTTTGTTCTTTCAAATTTTTTTTTTTTTTTTTGCCACAGTAATTAATAGAAGTAAAGGAATGAGGCTATCGTTTCCACTACACCCTGGAGGTAGATAGAATTTGTTGTTAATACCAGTGATAAAAGTTTCATTGCAACAAAAAATAATCGATGATTCAATTTAAAATTATCACATGTACCTAATCTATTACCCTATCTATTATTAAACCAAATATAAAAGAAAATTATTTACGTTATATCTATATCTAAGTTCAGTGATCAAACATATGAAAATAAGCAGACGATATTTAAATAATTTAAAATAAGAAATGATTAAATGAGATGGTTAAAGGAATGACATCATAATGCTAGAAAAAATGTTATATTTTCCTATTTATTATGTGATAAATTTAATCGCCTGCTCATGACTGGGGGGGGGGAATAGGGCTTGAAATAATGGCATTAAACTTTCAAAAAGGTGTGGATTTCGAACATTTTAAAGACGACAGATATTAAGCATATTATTTTAGAATCGGATTGACAGTTTAGGAGGAGATAAGTTCTATTTGCTTTGAATTTTGCTAACCCTAACTCATCAAGAATCCAATATGGATGCCTCTATCCATTCTGCTTCATAAATTTGAGGACAGACGGATGTATAAATTAGACTATATATATATATATATATATATATATATATATGTAGGAGATTCATGTTTTACACCCGATTTCTTGATTCCTTACTATAAATCACTTCCTATCTCATTCTACTGCTTTTTACACTGCCTCGAATTACCTGGGTCCATAACAGTGTTAGGGTAGCTGCAAAAATTAAATGAAAAAAATACAGCCTTAAAAAAAAAGAAAAAAAACTGAATATACAATACTTGGAAAATTTGCTTCAGGGTTTTGCTGTATTGGAATTCTTATGCTTTTACATGAAGAAACAGCAAACCTTCAGAATGTCACACTCGGCTTCAGTCATTCCTCAGCTAGCAACATGGTGTGATGTAGTAAGTGAGCCGAGACAAGCTTCTTGATTTTTCTGTGTTTTATTCCTATACTCAAAGCTATGTACATTTTTTATCAGTATTTACACATTTATATACAAGTAGCATTATAAACATTTAACAATCTCCATTTAGCTAGACGCGAACATACCCTAAGAAAATCAAACAACATTCTCCCCCGTATGCCAGGTCACAAACTTCGAACTGTCCAAGAATAACCTCCTTGGACAAAGTCTTTCTAGCCAATCCCAGGCCCCCTAGCTCTCTCCAGTTAGGCACTTAACTTCGCCTCCACTCCAAGGGGGGGGGTAGGGTAAGGATTTCCCTGCATTTCAGAGAGGTGAAGTATAATGTTGCAAAAGATGCACCCAACATTCCCGCAGAGGAGGCTAGCGTTTGACGGGAAAATATAGAATATTTTAGAGCACCTCCCCGGCAACAGGGGCCATTGTGAGATAAACTGAGAACGAACATTTCCTCGAAGTGTGATCACCTCTAGCTAATACCTTCCCATATTCCTCTGACATAAGGCTGCTAGAGTGCTTCATTTGTGGCCTTAATTTAAGTCTTAGAATATATATTCCAATACACATAACTATAAAATCACACTACAATAAAAAATACATAATTAAACATCAAATCTAATACTTTTCATGCAAGCACAATTTAATTAATACTTTTCCATATATAAGCAATTGAAAATAATTGTAAGAACATTTTTTTTTAAACAGTAGAAATCCTGTTCTTTTCATTAGACACATTAATGCACCTGTATTTTGACAAGGGATAATATAAATTTGTAATTTAAATGACTGCCCCTGACAAATCCCTAGACATTTTATCAACTATTCTGAGGAGAGTAGTCATCATTAAGATTTCACTATGTTCTGGCAGCTTTACATTAAACATATTTATAATTATTCTTATTTTTACTGTAAAAATTTCAGGAGATAACTCCTTCATTGAATCAGCCATTTTAGAAATGATCAACTTGCTGCCCAACAATGGGCCACACATATGGTATAAGAGTAAAAATTCTACTTCTGACATCAAGTAATTTTCCAACTTCTGGACTTTGACTAAGAGATTCTGAGGTCCCTGTTTTATCCCTTATACTTAGCATGTATGCCAAAACAGTATTTTGATAATTATCTCCAGTGCATGAGACTTCATTAGTGAGTTGATCTGGTTGACATTCTGAAGTGATAACTATAATATTAACAGCTAAATATTTTGGAGAATGAACTTCAGATTTTAGAGGATGGAATAATTCTCGCGGAATGGACAGTTGTTCTGAGGAATGTTCCTTTAAACACTCTCTAATAATATGTGGTTGAGGGGAAATTTCTAGGGTGTAAATTTTTTCCTCACAAATTCTTCCACTTGACTTCTACCACCATTCTCACGATTCCCCAGTTATCTCTAAAACACCCACACTCAATGTGTGCAGATCAACTACTGGTTTACCCACTAAAACTTTGCTTTCAACTGTACTTAAGTCATTTTCAGCTACTTTTAAACTTTTCTGAAGATGTAACTTTCCATATGTACCATTAATAAAAGCAGGGGAACCCAATTCATTAGCTAAGTGAAAGGATATATTATTTTGAGTCACTTACGAGGTTTTCAAATTTTTATTTAACTTAGAAGGCAAAATTCCTATAGATTCATGGGATACATTGCCGATTGTCTTTTCGTTAGGAATTTCACATGCATTTTGCCGAGGTGCCAAATCATGGCAACTCTTTTGCGCTGCTTTAAATTGTTCTGCATCGCACTTAACTAACTTCGTATTTATCTGGTCCTCTGACTTCAAAGTTTAATGTGGGTACTGAATCGGATTCCTCATCAGATATTACTATAGCCTTTTCCCTTTCTGGATCTTCACTTCCTTTACCACTCAATTTTTCTCTCGTTTGCGAACACGTTACCTCATTTATTTCACCACCTCCTAATTTCGTTTCAGCTAGAAGTGTCGTTGAATGATTCCCTAACAGATATACGCCCGAATCTAATTCGTTGTCGATGACAGCCACTTTGGTGCAAACGCATGGTCCCTTTTCTGCTCTAACCGAGACTTGTGCTAGGGTAAACATTTTGTCTGGACGTCTAAGGGTTGTTTTGCCCATACGATTTTTCCTGTAAAATCCTCTGGGGAAATATACTTAAGGGAACCAAATCTATCAACGCGCCTGTGTCCCGCAAAATCTGGATTTTCTAATCATTTATGTAGCCCTCGCTAATAAAGAGACTCATACATTTCTCTACCCCTTTAATGACTGAGCCTATTTGACAACTCGGGATTATTATTATTATTTTTTTTTTTTCGGAAAGGACAGTTTGGTTTGAGGTGATCCGGACCCTGACAGACAAAACATCTGAAAATTTTCCGTCTTTCAAATTCTGTTGTCTTTTCCGAGTCTTTAATCGGAGACCTTTTAACTTGATCCTTCCGTTTCAGTTGCTCTCCGTTATTGATTTTATTTTTTGGTTATTTTTTATGCCACTGAATTTTCGTTTCTCCGGCATTACTTGATTTCCTAACTATTTTAGTCACAGACTCTAAATTATCAACTTTGTCAGCTAAAGTAAATGGTGACTTTATTGATCCCCAGCTCTCTATTAACCTGTCTTTAATTTCTACTGGAACCTTTTTTTTCATCTGGTCAGTTATGACTAATGACTTTAGTTCTTCAAAACTCGTTATTTCAAGTCCTTCTAACCAGCCTTCGAAATAATTTTGAAGTTCGTATGCATAATCTTTCCATCGGCTACTGGGCCTACGAAAATGCTGTACGAATTTTCGACGGAAAGATTCCGGACTGAGTTTAAACCTGTCTAAGAAAATTTTTTTAACCTTACCATAATCCTGAGAATCATGTTCCGATTCTCTTAAAATTAGTTAACGTAAATCAACAGTTAATAAGGTAAGCAACTGAAACGCCCACTCAGACTGCTCAATTTCGACATGTTTGCCTGTCTTTCAAACAAGGCTAAGTAAAGGCTAATATCCGTTTCTTCCGGATCGAGTTTTGAAATATCATATTCTTCATATTAGGAATCTCCCTACGAGAAGAATTTTCTAATGATATGGGAGTTGATTCCCTGCTAGCAACTTCGTTAGAAAGGTGCAATTTTTCTAATTCATATTCCCTTTCCTTTTCTAATTTTCTATTTTCCTCTAATTTCCCTTCTTCCTCTTTAATTGACTCTAAAGAGTTTAAAGCGTTTTATAATTTTAGATTTGATTTCAAATTTCGTCATTTCTGAGCTAATTTTTATACCGAAATCAGCAGCTAATTTTAAGAGAACATATTTTCTTTCTTGCATTAAAAATGCCATGCTTCAATTTTGAAAGTTTAAATCACTTAAATATTAGATTACTGAACTATAAATTTACTATTCTAAACAAATTTTAATTATTTAACTTAATTCAACGCAATTTAAATTTATCAAGTTTAAAATATAAAATAGAAACATTAACAATTCAGTTTCTAATTTGAGCACTCTAGCAAGTCATAAATAGCCAGAAAAACAAAGGATGGTACTTACTTTTTCTTGTTTTATGGGCATCCGGTTTTAACTTAGAACAGTTTATATCAACACTTTTGGTTTCGTTTAGTTCCTTTAAATCACTTAGATGAACGCAAAGTGTATTAAAGTTGTCTCTACTGCAGGAAGCTGAATTTCTAGCACAGGTTATTTCTTCCTTTTTCCTTCTTTGGCAGGATTTCTACAGTCCAGCAGGGCGCTGAATTAATGACAGTACTCTGTTTCGGCAAGATTGCCTCCTTCCAGCATCGCGCTGAATAAACTGAGACGGGTGTCCCTTCTTTTACGGCAGGATTGTCTCCTTCAGCAGGGCGCTGAATTAACCACTTTCTTTTCCGACAGGATTGTCTCTATCCAGCAGGGCGCTGAATATACCGAGATGTGTATCTCCCTTCACCGGCAGGATTGCCGCCTTCAGCATGGACGCTGACCCAACGAACTGTTCTTTGGCGGGAAAACAGTTTAATAGCTGTGACGTAGTAAGCGAGCCCAGACGTTTCTCGATTTTTCAGGGTTTTATTCCTACACTCACAGCTATGTACATTTTTCATCAGTATTTACACATTTATATACAAGTAGCATAAGTATTTAACAATCTCCGTTTAGCCAGACGCGAACATAACCCAACACCTCTTCTCTTTAGGAGGTGTTGACATACCCCGAGGAAATCAAACAATGTTCTCCTCCCGTACGCCGGGTCACGAACTTCGACCCGTCCGTGAATAACCTCCTCGGACAAAGTCTTTCTAGCCAATCCCAGGTCCTCTCCAGTTAGGCGCTTAACTTCGCAACTCCGAGGGGGGGGGGGTAAAGATTTCCCCGCATTTCAGAGAGGTGAAGTATAATGTAGCTTTTGGTGGGAAAATATAGAATATTTTACAATGGGTGCTTACCTTGGAGCCGTATCCCTCATCTTGAGAGTGCAAGTTTCATTCAGGGTGTGCATCAGGAAATGATATTTACATTAGAGGGAAAATTACAATATTAAGTTAAAAATGTACATTAAAGGTTAAGTACAATAGTGCCCGAAATAGTAGAATAAATAGTAAAGAGTGATAGTAAAAGATAGTAATAAAGATTATAGTAATAGTAAAATATTTAAAATTAAGGAAGAAAGTTTAAAAGATAAGAAAGGATAGGGATATATTTTTGTGAATGCAAGCAACCGTTTTTAAAATTTTAATAATTTTTGGGGTTTTTTATTATATATATACACATACACAAACACACATAAATAAAAAAAAAGTAAAGTAAGTAAAAAGAAAAAAAAAGTTTAATAATGAGAAGGAAGAAATGCTAACTTAAAATGAGGAGTAGTAAACGTCATCTGGGCATCATCTAATGTCCGCGCGGATACTGTTCAAATGGTGAGACTTAGGCCGAACAGTAGAGCACGGCTCTTCCGTACGGAGTTCGCAGGTTCAAATCCCGCAGAAGGCATGCATGTTCGTAGCCGTTTGGAATCAGCTTAAAGCAATAGGTCCTGGTCCCATTAGCCCCCGTGTAGCAAAACAGTAGACCGTAGTGCTCCAAAATTGATATTGTTAAGTCAACGATTCGCCGAACGATGGCCGAATGGTTAGGGCACTGACCTTCGGATCTGGAGTTCGTGGGTTCGAGCATGGATGTTCGTAGCCGTTCGGAATCGGCTTTAAGCAGTAGGTCCCGGTCTCATTAGCCCTCGTGTTGCAAAAAAGTAGACCGTAGTGCTCCCAACCAACCAACCTAAGTCAACAATTCTTATACGCCTCATACTAGCAGAGTGGTGCAGTGAAATGACAAGTTCACGACTTGTAAAAATAAGCTATTTATTTCGAACTTAAAAGAAATAAACATTAATATAGATAACGGAAAAGATATAATCAATCGTCTACCAGAGCAGAGCCTGCATCGCGGGAAAATCTATCACAAAACTACATTCGACAAAACATCGGCTAAGCGAGCAAGACATCGCAAACCGCCGAGACTAAAACTAATCGGAGTGTAGACTGGGGTTCCTTGGCCGAAGGCCTTATTCCCTGTTGTGACGCTATTAAATTTATGATGAGTGTCCGGTCATTAAGGTGATAAGCAATAAAATAACAAATGCAGGTCTTTAGTTTACATTAAAATTAAATGGAAAATTGTAGGCTCATAAAATTAATAAATAAATATAATAAAATGTAAAAATACTAAAAGAAAGTTTAGGGATACCTAATAATAAAGAGTTTAGAGATAGCAAAGAATTTTTATTTTATTTTATAATTTTTTTTCTTTTTAATTAAGAAATATACAAAGCAGTAAGATAAATGTGAAATGAAGTTACAATAAAATAACATTGAATTAAGTTAATCTAAGAAAATAAAATAAAATGAAAAAATAAAAGTTACTAATTAATGTGATCATGAGAAAGGCTCGGATCAGGTTCTGTGGCGCCATCTATCGAATGGCCGCGCGTTCGGGTTGCGTAAAGGCCCCTCCACACTATGGTCCACTGCAAGCCATGACCACTGTCTGGAGGCATTAGGGCTTATCGTGGTCGATGGCGGCAGACGATAAAATAGCCTTTTCGAACAATGGCTTCGGAGGCGGTTTTTCTCCAAAGATCAAAGGCAGCCAGATGTGCAATTAAAGTGCGCAATAGATCCTGTAGACGAATCCACGCGCTTGGCTCATTTAGTGCCCAGCGTGTGTATGCAACCGGGAACCACCGTTCAAGGCCACCATCAGGAAATGGTGAACAATTGGCCATAGTGTGGAGGCTATATAAGGGGTAAACATCTTGCCGTCTAATTTTTTATTGCTGTTTTGTCATTGTTCAAGGTACAGAATGATTATTTTTAATCATTCAGCGTGTTGTTTTTCACATACGCATTGTATGTGAACGATTTTTGCACCTTACAGTATTTTTCTTTCGTCTTTTTCGGAAGCCACTGTAAGCGTATTAAATTTCTGTTTGGCTTTCTGTTTTTCTATCTGCACCAAAATTATGTTTTTGATCTTTTATCGTTCGGAGGTTGAAGCGGTGACTTTCGTCACCGCTAGGTACTCCGTAAAAACCCATTACCTTGACCTTGACCGTCTAATTTTATACATTCCCGCGGAGGAATATCTTCGCCGGGAGCGGGAGAGTAAAGCAACACACGTAGTGCTCCGTCGATTACGTCATAACTCACGTATGCGACGTCGGCTGGGAATAATGACAAGAATATTCGTTAGGGATTTCTAACATGTCGGCACGGGAAACTGCTCAAATAGGTTAATTTATAAGAGACTTAGGCCGAATAGTAGAGCACTGCTCTTCGGTACGGAGTTCGCAGGTTCGAATCCCGCAGATGGCATGGATATTTGTAGCCATTTGGAATCAGCTTTAAGCAGTAGGTCCTGGTCTCATTTGCCATCGTGTAGCAAAACAGTAGACCGCAGTGCTCCAAAAATAAACCAAACCAAGAAACTTAGCAAAATTTGGGAAATAAAATGATTTTAGGGAAGCATAGCGGCGCAAGACCTTTTACAATTATTGGTTTTCCTGAAATCATAGTCTGGAAGTTCAGCAATGATTTCGTTATTAATGTTATTAATTTTATCATAAAATTTAATGGAAATTTTACGGCAAATGTCTTTATAAGTTAAAATGTTGCGATCACGCTGTATGATCTTATTACATAGATAACGCATAGCTCTTGCTATTCTGAGTAATTTATTATGGGTACGGTTTAAAATATCTTAGCTGGGAACACAATCGATGAGACCAGTGCTTCGTAAGTTGCAGGGGACATTATTACTGTTTTGTACTCTAATACTTTGTTTCTAATAGATGAATGAGGTCTGAAAAGAAGCGAACCTTTTTAAGCACCCGCCAGCACTTCAGTTTACGCCGAACGATGGCCGAATAGTTAGGGTGCTGGCCTTCGGAACTGGAGTTCGTGGGTTCGAATCCCACTATAGCATGAATATTTGTAGCTGTTCGGAATCGGCTTTAAGCAGTAGGTCCCGGTCTCATTAGCCCTCGTGTTGCAAAAAGTAGACCGTAGCACTCCAAACCAAACCAAACACTTCAGTTTACGAATGGATCGGTACAGCCAATTTCGGTGCTACAGTTCCAGGGGGAAATTGCTTGGTTTACTAGCGCCATCTGTTCACTAATATATTAACTAAAACTATCTAAGTAATTTTGTAGGATGTTGGGCAGCTTTTGTACTATTTTATTTACATTTTTGACAATATTAAGTTAATTTTCTATTTTCTCCTTTTTATTTTTTGTTACTTGAATTTTAAATTTTCCTTTTTGTTTTATAAAATTAATTTTATTAAGTTTTAATTAATTTTATAAAATTAATTTTTCCTAAGAAATGAGCTTAAGAAGTGCTAATATTTCTAATATTTTATTACATTTTAGTAAAATTATATTTTAATATTATATAATATTTTAGTTTATTTCTAATATTCACTTCTAATATTTTATTTACATTTTTGACAATTATTAAAATTAATTTTTATTTTTAACTGTTAATTTTTTAATTTCTATTATTTTAAGTTTTTAAAATCAATTTTTGCCATTATAAACCTTATACCTCAGGCTGTCTATAATGGGCAGTAAACAGCCTGATTTTTTTAAAGATAAAAGCATTGTTATATAAAAATGTTATTCAATATAATAATTTAGAAACTTACATTTTTCTATCAAAGAATATTCATAAGTTTAAATTTTACAATTCCTCTCAAAAGTATAGAGTAATATTGAATATTTATTTCATTTAGTAAAGTGTTAAACAGAATTATTCTTGAAACTTCGTTGATAGAAAATTCTAAGCTTCTAAATTTCTATATTGAATGATATTTCAATAAGTAATTTTTTCATGCTTAAACAGGCTATTTACTGTTCATTACAATGAGCTGAAAACAAACATTATTGTCTGAATAATGCAATGTGATTGCATATTTTTACCAGTTATTGTTAATGATTTTAAAAAGTAAAAGACCATACAAATAAAAATAAATAAATCTTATTTATTAGAGCTGCAATAGGTGTGATCAAAATCTGTATTGATTGATGTAATTTCTGTTGTATTCACCTTCCATTGTTTAATACAA
This sequence comes from Pardosa pseudoannulata, assembly GCA_032207245.1. Lineage (NCBI taxonomy): Eukaryota > Metazoa > Arthropoda > Arachnida > Araneae > Lycosidae > Pardosa > Pardosa pseudoannulata. Next base: position 96,447,492 of record CM063507.1, on the reverse strand, counting down.
TATATTAAGAATCCTCAACACAAGCTCACAATTAGTAATTCCCCCCCCCCCCCCTGAAACTGAAGCACCAAAATTGGCTGTTCTGATCCACTCATTTCAGTTTGGCATATCTTCGATCTGGTGGTTGCCAGATTCTTTATTCGTGTTGCTGTTGCCATGTTCGGCATGTGATTGCGATACTTAAAAATTGTCAGTGGCAGCACTTACAGGCTTTATTTATTTTATTTTTTTACACTAAAATTCAGAATGGGAATAATTAAGTTTGATAGTCATTCCTATCATTTTTGTCAGCCCCAAAGTGTTTAGACAGAATAAATATGGAAGCAGGCATTAGCAGAGTCAAAAATAAATATACTGTTTATTCAGTATTAAAAAAAGCTTCATACAAAAAATTAAAGATAAGTAAAGCCAGACTAAACTAACAAACTAAAAAAATATTCTGGGTAGTGAAACAAAAGTGCGGCATGCTTTATTGAAACTATGATCATTGCCTTTCCTCCTACGGAGTCCGAGTACCTCTTTCCAAGCCACTTGAAAGCTATAGCACGCGGCTTATATCTTCCAAAATGGGCAATGCCCACTAATCATGTGACGTGCATGTACCATTTGCTTATGCACATTGTCTTCTTAAATTGAAAAATAAAACGCAGCTAAGTGTGACTGGGATTTCGGTTAACATATTTAACCGGACATTTGACATTAACTGAGTAAGTGATGAGAATAAAAATTAGGCTAACAATTTTCCTAACAGTATCTGTAGCGTAGTTGTCAGCGCAATGGACTTCAGTACGAGAAGTCCCAGGATTGAATCCCTGGACAGGGGATGTGGGAATTTTAATTTTACGTAGTTACATTTGTGATTATTGTACCTGTGGCATCGTCAAGTATTTTTAAAATAATTTTTTCCTTACTTGTCCATCAAAACGCTCGAATTTATAATTTTTTTAAATATGTTTTACAATTTTGAGATTTACAGCGTTAAAACAACACATCTGTCTGGTTGCTAATTTATATATATACACTCACACATATATGTATATATATATAATTCTTTAGCATTACAACCTAATTTAGGGGCCATGGCCTACGATGCCAATCTCTGTTTTTGAGACTAAGGGCTCTGGGATGTGGAACATACGTCCTGGTTAGGCGGTCATCCTTATGCCGAACCCCCTGTGTTTAGTTCCCAAGTATGCTTGGTTCTCAATTTGTCCACCCACTGAAGGGATGAAAGGCTGAGTCCTGAGGATCACACCTGGGACCTGTATCATCGGCTTGTCATATGGTTGGAGTAGTGCAAAGCCCTACCTGAATGCCACTGGGCTTATATATATATATATATATATATATATATATATATATATGCATATATACACACACACATATACTTATATTTATGTATATCGACGATATATGTCAGCTGCATATTTATACTTTGAGGTAAGCAAAGGTCAAGATTTCAAAAGGTGACATTATATACAGTTAAGAATCTTAGTTTTGTTTATATGCATAAAAGATTTCTTGTAGCTATGTGTCATCCTTTTGACTAAAAGTAGTATTGCAATAGACATTGTTGTCTACTGTTTTACCATCAGTACATTTTCTGCATTTTTTTTAATGTTAAATTTTCTGTTTTTATTAAAAAAAATTACCATTTTCTTTTAGAATCACAAGAGACCTCCTGCCCCTCTAACTCATTTCAGTGTGAAGGAAGTGACTTATGCATACCAAAAACCTGGAAGTGTGATAGAGATGATGATTGTAATGATGGAGAAAATGGTACAATCAGTTCGGATGAAAAAGGATGTCGTAAGTATATGTACATTCACTAATACTTCTAACTTAGAGAAGGAGAGCTCAGTGTTACTTTTGTTACATCTTTGTTTTCCAACAATTCCAATTTGAAAAAATATTTAGTCATATGTTAAAATGTATCATTTTAAGCAGAGGTAAATTTATTCATATTCAGACCAAATTTCCCAACTACCCTAATTTCCTGCATATAATCTGCAGATTACATGTTAAAAAAGTTTAAATTTTCTTCTAATGCGTATTATACGCCACCACGTATTATCTGCTATTAAAAGTTATTTTTATAATAAAATTTACAAATATCTTTCATAAATAATAACAAATGGCAGCACCTGCTCATATATACACATAATTATTATTTTGTTTAATGAGGATTAAAAAATTCTTTTCATCCAGGGACACAGCAGTTTGGATAAAAATACCTGATTAAATTATTATATTCCATTTTGTATAATTATTTTTATCAAGAAATAATACTTGTATATGAAATAGCAGCATTTTGTTGCAGTCTACATTTTTTTCACTTTTAGCTCGCCAGATGCGCCATAACTGCAGCATAAAATTTTAATACAGATCTTAAATAACCATATTAAAATGAAAATGAAAAGATGCATTTTAAGAATTCTAAATTTTAATATTTTTTTTATTTAAATATGGGTTTGAATAATTTTATTGTATCATTGTTTCTGTACTCATTAATGTAAATATTTTGGCTATATTTTGACTGTGGTTAAATATAAAGTTTTTTAAGTCTATCCAAATTTTCACTTTATTAGATTACTTTTTTTAATTTAAAGAGAAAATGTTATCAAGTAAAGAGTTTAAATTTAAGTTTTTTTATCACTAAAAGATATAATACTTTGTTCCATATACATTGAAAACTGTGAATCACATTAGATTAAAATGGAAATATAATTTGTGGATTATACAGTATTTTTTTCTGAAAATGTCTCGAAATTCATACCTGCGGATTATAAGCAGGAAATTAATGTACTTTTTTAAAAAATAGGTTGGTGGTCCAAACATTATGAACAAAATAACTATAGTTAGTTAAATGTTTATTTCTAAGAAATAAGTACAACCTAATATATATATATATATGCACTTTTGTTTTGTCCTCATGTATCACAATGAACAAGACACTACATTTCTATAATACTTTTATTAATAGTAAAAGTATAGCTAGATGCTAATGATAATATTAACAGTTAAAATTTCCAAATGCAAACTTTTTAATAAAATATGGAAATTTTTGTTTATTAAATATTTTGAGCAAAATTTTCTTAAAAATTTTTATTTGTCAGAAAATGCATGAAACCACTTATATTTTACTATATATCCTTCATATTGGGCTCAAAAACTGTTATTTTAATTTGGAGTGATGACATCAAATGACTATTAGTTATTGATTTTAATGTTTGTTAATTTGTGTACAAATGCATAGATAGGGTCACATCTCTTACAATTGACAAATTCAAATTTCATTTAGCAGATATTTCTACTAATGGTTTGCTAGTCTACTAGTCTAGTAATTAGTCTAAGTTAAATAATAGTGTTACAAACACTGTTAAATGAAAGAAATTTAATAAAAACTGAGATAAAGGTGCAACAATACTTCTATTAAATAAGATTTTTTAAATATAATTATTTTCCTTGAATATCTGGCTTGTTTCAATTATATATCATGTGAGTATCAAAACAAGAAAAATATTCTGTGTGTCTTTCAGTTTAAGGAGGGAAGAGATAGGACATTTAAAACACAAATAATGTAGGGCACTTGCCTATTAAGCATTTGCTAACACAACTCTGCATATATTGACAATTTTATTTTAGGAGTACTGTATACCCAGCCCACATTACTCCTTAACCTTTTCGAAGGCTGTAGGAAGATTACTTCCTACATGATCTCACAAAATACACCTGTGGGGAGCACAAAACTCATTATAATATATTGGTCTTGTTATATATAACGATAGGAAGACTAATTCCCGCTTCAATTTTGAGTTGTCATCTATTGTTTGATCAGTTAAACATAATTAGCACTTTTGTTTTGAAAGTTTGAAAACATTGTGTTAGAAATAAAGGGCCCACGAAAGGGTTAAAACAACTCTAAGAGATAATGTGGATCCTCGTAATTTAGAAGCAGAAAACCCCAAGCTTGGCCTGCCACCTGCACAGGTATTGTTTAAGAACTTGGAGGATATTGCAACCTCAAGCCTATTTTATTCACCCCAGTTGCCATTCACGAACACAGCTAATTTGTGTCCATCCTGAACCCCAAACCTACAACCTTCCATTTACAAGATTGGTGCCTTTGCCGACTGAACTACCATTGCTTATAGAGAGAGCATTATGCGTGAGTAAATACAATATTTCAAAAGAATGAAGTCATAAATTTTCAACCATGCATTAATATATTTACAGAGTATGGATGTCGATCTGACCAATTTACCTGCTATAATCAAGATTGCATACCTGGAGTATGGAGATGTGATGGTCACCCTGACTGCTTGGATAAGTCTGATGAAACAGAACAGTGTAGTAAGTATAGAATTTTAATTTCTTTTGGCCATTAACCTTGGTGTCTAACACAGTGAAAAAAAAAATTCTTTGTATTTGTGCCAGTCTTTAAATAACATGAAATATACATTTTTTATTGTTTTTAAAAGATTTATGTTTATTTTTCAATATGTGTATGTAAATATGTAATCTATAAATGCACAGATTATATACAATGAACATTTTATTTCTCCTGAATTTTCTAGGTTACACTTTATAATAATGCAAGGTATTATTGTTCAGAATGCTGTCACTGGTCAGCTTCACTTTTCCATTCTTTATATACAACAAAGGGGCTTAAAACTCTAGCAGTAACCTGGAGCAGAATGTTTTGGTTACATCCAATGCAAACCACAGATTGTGAATAATGACTGTCTAACAAAAGAGAGAGCTTGAAATTATGTATGAAAATCTAGGTCTTAAAATCATATCCATTCACTGAATTACATGTAGAAAATATTGTAGCATCAGTAAACATTAATGAGGCAATATTTTAGATTTACACACACACATGTATATGTATGTAATCCAGGAATTATACAACTGCTGGACAAGGTGAAGCCTAATCCGCTTAGCAATAATAAAAATGCAGTCAGTCCACATTGAAGAGAACGGCACAAGTCTAATTAAAACTTTATTTTAGAACTGCTAAAAACAGACATCTTTACTAATCAATGACAAACAAGAGAAAGACACAAAAATCACTCTGCTTGAACAGAGCGAAGACAGAAAGAATTTTCCCAAGGGACAAGAAATTAAGCGAAATTAAACTGTTAAGATCAGGAAAAATGCAGAGCTACTTGCTGGTGACAGCTGGAAAACGTGTTGAATAGACAGAAAATTTACATCTATATGGACAGAAAGTTTTGAGAAATGTATCGAAAGAATTTTAAGTTGAGGACACTCCTTTGATTAAGACACTTAGAGGCTGGGAATAGGAAAAAGATTTTAAGGAATTAGAATGGGAGAGAGGAGGTTTTTAAGAAAATATTAAAGTTAAATAATTTTGATGTATTACATAAATATATGTGTGTATGTGGATTGGGTATTATTTGCGTAAAAGTGTTTGCATTTAATTTATATTTTATTAAATCTAAAATTAAAATAAATACAAAGATATTAAATCAGATGCTGAAAGAAATGGCACAGTATTGTTATTACTAGATTTTCCTAAAAAAAATCATGAGGCATATTTTAAAAGTGAGATTAAAGTTTAGATTTGTTTTTAGTATAAACCTCTGACAAATTAAATGTTAAATAGATACTGATTTTAATAAAGATTGTTATTTGTTTAATTAATTTGACTTATAAAAAAATAAATCTGTTATAGATACACGTCAGTGTGAAAAGCATGAATTCCGCTGTAACAACACTGGCCAGTGTATCCCTCTTAATTGGGTATGTGATGGGGAGAATGATTGTGGTGACAAAGAAGCTTCTGATGAACACCCTGAACAAGGATGTGGTATGTGTTTTTTTTTTTAACTATCACAATTATTTCTTACATTGTTAATTGCATTCCTATTTGAGTATTTGAAGTTGTTATATTTATCACAAGAATTACTTTGTCCCTTTAGGTATTCCAAGTATGATTTATTTTTGGACTTTTTTTTTTTTTAGAATTGAAATTATTTCCTCTTTTAGTTCTGGTTACTAAGTCATAATTTTCTGCTTTATTTGAGTTTGTGAAAATTTTTTGAGTATTTAATATTTTTATTGTTGAAGTGACATAATTCTAGAATAGTTTTTTTCCCCAATTATTATCATTTTTTATTTATTTATTCAAGTTACTCCCATTGCTTTTCTTTTGAGCATGGGTCATAAATGTTCTAAAATTCTTGGATTTGCTGAAAAATTTATATCTGGAGTGACCTTAATTTTTGCATTCTTTTCTAAATTTCCTGAAATTTTGTGACGATACATAAATTTGTTTTAGTTATTGTTGTTCTGAAATGTATGTCACACAGAAAATTTATTTTGTATCAGAGTAATTTCATACCAAATCAATGCAAGGTTTCTACCTGACTATCTCCAATTTTAATTAAATTTGGTATATTAAGTGATTTTAAGGGTATAAAGAAAATCCCCAAATCTTATGTTCAAATAATAACTGGCTTGGAAGTTATAAGGCTTTAAAGTTGCCAGATTTGTCTAAAAAAATACACTATCACCATACTTTTAAATTAAACTTGCTACTCACCTAATTAAGCTAGAGATATGTGCAAGGTGTTATTTTAAAAAATTAATTTAAATTTAAAATTTAAATTTCTCAAAAAGCCCAGTTTTTAAAATTTTGAAAAAAATCTCAAAAGTTACTCATATTATTGTTAAGTTAAGTAGAAATTCTCAAAACACATGATGCTTTCTATCAGTTCCAACTAAATAAGTAGCATCATCCGTCAAAAGTAATAAACTTTAATGATTTTTCTTTATTCTAAAATCTCCACAAATGTTAAATTTGTACTATTTACTAGAGTATGTGTCGATAAGGTATTGTGTAAACATTAATGCCATAATATACAGCTTAGCTAGATTAAAAGTAATGAACGCATATTCTCATTTTCATTATTGTAATAGTAAAATCAAACAAAAAACTTTTGTAGCTTGTGATCCCATTATGATCCCAACATGGAACTTTGATGATTAATTAACAATAATATGAGCAATTTTTGAGATTTTTTTCAAATTTAAAAAACTTGGGTTATGAGAAATTTTCAAATATATATATGTATGTGTATATATATAATATATATATATATATGTATATGTATGTATTGTATATATATGTATGTATGTATGTATGTATGTATGTATGTGTATATATGTATGTATATATATGTGTGTGTGTGTATATATATATATACACACATATATGTATATATATATATATATATATATGATTCTTCCTAATATAAACTATATAATTAGGATTTCATTGATATAGTTCTTTCATAAAATATCCAATAAATAAAATACTTTCTAAAATTCTAACTCTTTTTCTTTCTTTTTTAGTGGAAAATGTATGCAAATCAAATGAATTCCAGTGTTTGAATTTTGTATGCATTGTCAAAAGTTTTTATTGTGATGGAGACAATGATTGTGGTGATAATTCAGATGAACCAGAACTATGCCGTAAGTATATGGAATATTTAATATTCCTTAAAATCCTTTGGGAATAGCTATATATTTATATATCATATTTTTGTGTAAAATCTGAGAATTTTTGGAACATTTTTTAAAATTAAACTAGAGGGTCAACTTTTGCACTGATTCACAGAACATTTGTAGTATAGGGCCTTTTTAACAACCCTTTTTGATTTTGGTAACCAAAATGTAGCCAAATTGGCTAAAATAAGCTGCTTAAAAAATATAGAAATATAACCAAAAAATAAATAAAATTTGCAAAAATGTCGAACTAAGAGAAAAATATTGAAAAATATATTTGTAAATCTTACCTGTGGAATTATCTGACCAATATAGCAAAAAGACAGTGAAATTAAAAAAAAATATTAAGGAGACGTTCACTATAATATATAACAAATCAGCTAATTTTGCAAAAACATTCTTCTCTGTAAGCCAAATGCAAGCACTTAAAAAATTTTTTTTTGTTGTCGTTCAATTGAGCTAGTTTCTGATTGGGTTACCTGAGTTTAAACTATTTTTCTTGGCATCTAATTAGTAAAAACATTATTTTTCATATCGTGTAACATTACTTTACATCAGTGTGATAAGGAAAATATTTCATCTGTTTGAAGACATTTTCAGCATCATGGGGACAATCCTTTTTACATTTTGGCCTACATATAGATTTTGTGTTAAATTTTTGAAGAAGAAGCATACTCTTGGCAATTGCTCAGATAACTATATTAAAAAAATATACTGCATATATAATATCTGAGTATTGATCTTTTTAATGATAAATTGTTTCTCTGCTTTACTTACAGCTAATCGCATGTGTAGATCTGATGAATTTGAGTGTCTCAACAAACGATGTGTGTCCAAAGCATTGGTTTGTAATAAAGTCAATGACTGTGGTGATGAAACAGATGAAGATGTCGAAATGTGTGGTATGTAATGCTTTACACCCACTTCTGACTAAACATTAAATATTTAAATTCATAATAATTATAAGAGTATACAAAGTTATATACATAGTGAAAAATTACTGTCATTAATTGGCCTTAAAAATGAGGCAAAGTCAAGTCATTGTTATTCTTTTATTTTGTGAAATGTATTATAAAGCTTGAATTTAATAGAAGAGACAAGCTACAATTGGTAAACTATGCTAAAGATTAGGCCTGGCTTCCACTATCCCAAGTTCTCTTTGGGCCTCTGCTGTTGTAATGTTTTTTTCTTACTGAACACAACTGCCTCAGTACTCATTTGTGTAGGATAGGACTTAATAATTATCCTAATTGTAGTTTATATAATTCTGACTGACCTATGAACTGAGAACATTTGGACACATGCATTTTACTTCTGTTCAAAAATATTTGGAAGCTAGAAGTCTAATGGCATAGTTGCTAAATGCCTGGCATTTATAAATAAATATAAGTGAACATTAATAAAAAGGTAAAATAAAAAGTGAAATGCAAAACAGATATATCAGTTCAACATGTACGATTTTATTGGCAATTTAGTATATTCTATGTTCTCATGCTTTACCTAATGGTATTTACATTCTGGTGTTGCTAAATAATTATAAGAGTATACAAAGTTATATACATAGTTAAAAATTACTGTCATTAATTGGCCTTAAAAATGAGGCAAAGTCAAGTCATGTTATTCTTTTATTTTGTGAAACATATTATAAAACTTGAATTTAATAAAAGACACAGCTACAATTGGTAAACTATGCTAAAGATTAGGCCTGGCTTCCACTATCCCAAGTTCTCTTCAGGCCTTTTCTGTTGTAATGTTTTTTTTTCTTACTGGACACAACTGCCTCAGTGCTCATTTGTGTTGGATAGGACTTAATAATTCTCCTAAATGTAGTTTATATAATTATGACTGACCTATGAACTGAGAACATTTGGACACATGCACTGCATTGTTTAGTTTTACTTCTGTACAAAAATATTGGGAAGCTAGAAGTCTAATGGCATAGTTGCCAAATGCCTGGCATTTATAAATACATATAAGTGAACATTAATAAAAAGTGAAATGCAAAATTGATATATCAATTCAATACTTACGATTTTATTGGGATTTTTTTTCAGGTATATTATTTTGACTATGCAATAAATTCTGAAAGGGAGGGGGGGGGGAATACACATTCCATACTCACCAGCTGGATTTGCCTTTGTTAATGACTTCTTGCTTATCTTGTGTTAGTTGAGAATTTAAGAGAAAAAATGAAATACATAAATGATAGTTTTGTATTATGGAATAAAATAATGCTTTTAGAGATGAATGAGATGTTAGTTTGAAATATTTATATTTCTGTTGCATAATTTAGGTCATCCTTCAAATGTTACATCTTGTGAAGAGTCAGAATTTGAATGTGTCAATGGCAAATGTGTCCCCCTTTCAGTTCTATGTGATGGAGAAAATGATTGTGGTGACTTTTCTGATGAAAATAAGTGCAGTAAGTAAATGTTTATTTGTAGTTACGATGTACCAAATAAAGTGACACTCAGCAGTGATTACAGTATAAATGTAAAAATGAAAATTTGTTTAAAAATAATGCAGGGGCATTTGCTGTTAAGCATATGCTCGTATAATCCTGTGCGATTTATTGAACTTTTTTTATTGGAGCACCATACAAGTGGCCAACATTACTCTCTGAGACAACTCAAAAAAAGTTGTACCCTGTAGTTTAAAAGCAGGAACCCAGCAGAGTACTCCCCTGGTTTGGACTGCCTGGAATGCTGCCGACAGAGGTATTGCTTCAGAACTTAGAGGACATTGCAACAACAAATCTGTTTTATGTGCCCCAGTAAGCCATTAATGAACACAGGCAGATCTTTAACTGGCTCAAGCCTTGATCTGCAACCCTCCTATTATGAAAATGACACCTTTGCTGATTGAGCTACTATGGCTCAAAAAATTATGAGACAAACTTTATATAAAACAAAAGAAGTTTTACTAAAATGTTTAGAGCTTTAAAATTGGAAAATAAAACTTACTCCATGAGCATTTTGTTATTCGGGTACAAATGACTTAACTTAAGTCATAGTGTTTATTGACTTTTGGTCCAGGTTCTTCTCTTACATTCAAGAAGCATTCACATATATGTACAAGATAACAGAAATTAACTTGAGCATACTTTAGTTTAAAAACATATCATAGAAAAAAAAAATGAAAAGGTGCATTACGTCACAGATGTTTGTTTATCAAGAACATTTTAACCCAAACCAGAAAAAAATCAGGGTTAGCCCATGTGTCAGAACAAATGAAAACATTAACTGTCTAACCTTGAACTAATATAACAGTCCAGATCATTGGTCTGGTAAGGATTCATTGTTATCTTACCTCAAAATGTAATTATCCAATAATAAATCTAATAATGCAAATTCATTTATATGGTTGATTAATTGCTTGATAAATAATTTAGAGCTTGAAATTTTTGATTTTTGTTAATATTGGGGGTTTGATAGGGTTTAACCTAGGATTGGTAATGAATCTGTAAATGCAAGAAATATTTTAACCTTTATTTATACAGTTTAATAATAAAAGTTTATTGTATATTTTCATTTATAGGATTGATTACCTGCTTGGAATTAGAGCTTGGAAATGTCAACTTTTGTTAAAATTGGGGCTTTGGGGAGGGGGGGGGGTAACCTTATATAGTGCTACTTTATGATTAAAATAAATTTAGCATATTAGTTTATATCTAGAATTTAATTTACAATGCATCTAAAATACTAATGTTAACTAAAAATAATTCAAATGGTTTACACATTAAGAAAAACATTAGGTAAAGATTTAAATGAAAAGAAAACTAAGAATAATATCATTATATTAATTTATCCTAATAAGTGCTTATTACTAAAATTTTTTGCTTTATTTCTTTGTAACGTATTTATTGTTATTTAATTCACAACTTTCATACTTGTTTTAGATGGTTCATGAAAAGAACCAAATTCAATAACCAAACTAAATAAAACATTATGTAATCAAAATCTGTTCATTAAAATATTTTATGACTTAAAATAACTAATAACTTAAAAAAAAATATTATTAAATAAACTTGTTAACTTGAGAAAGGAAAATTAGAAATAATTATACTAAAGAAATTTGGTTACCCATTTTTTCTTGACAATCTAAATAAATTTTTTAAAACTATAAATATATGCATTAAATTTTGTTTATAAATAAAATTTGGTTCTTTATTATATGGTTGAGATAATTTCTTGCTACAATGAGGATACATTAATAGTAATAAAGCATTGTTGTTTGAAACCATATAAATCATATAGCAACTAC
>CM063507.1:96418261-96435593 GCA_032207245.1 Pardosa pseudoannulata | reverse complement strand
TACTTGCATATTTTATTATTATAATACTCTTTTTCTAATAACTTTTTAAACTCTCCATTTATTTTTAGATATCAATGAATGTGAATCTGAATTCACTTGTTCTCAAATCTGTATTGATTTACCAGTTGGATACCAATGTAAATGTCGTACAGGTTACAGAATGCTAAGTGATGGACAGACTTGTGAAGGTAAATAAATCCTAAAATTATAAATTTATTATAGAAGCTGTGTAATTTTATATAAGACTAGCTGCTTTGCACCCAGACTTCGGTCTGGGTTTTAAAATATATCGATGAAAGATTTAGAACCCCTATTAAAGATAATACGATGTATTAATAGAAATGCTGAATAAATCTCGTATGTTTCAGATTGTTGACGATTAGAACAGTTTATTAATAGCTGAATGTCCAGTAAATGCTCTGTGTTTCCCGTGAGCCGCTGCATAATAATTCTCAATTCCACGACTTTTTTAATGTAGGAGTCAAATTTCAAAATACTGTGGAGAGTAATATATATATATATATATATACTGTTCTGAATGGGATAATTCATTTCCGAGATTGGATGTCTTTTAGTACTAATGTTTTACATACATAAAAATTAAAGTTTAAACAACAAAACCTATCTCGAAAACTTTTTCTTTAAAAAATATCAATTGTGAAATAAAAACAAATTTGACAGAACATGGCGTATTTGTAATTATTGAAAATAAAAACCACGACAACATATAACAGAAAAAATACTAACTTCTTAAAAAATTTGAGAAAGTAAAATAAAGATTTACATATTTTGATGAAGTAAAAAATTTAGCTATTAAAAATAAAATGATTTTGATACTGAGATATTTCAAAGAGAAAAAGTTATTGCATATGACAAATAGTTGTAACTATAGGCAATAAATGGCATGACTCTTTACATATTTTAATTAATATATTTTTAACTGATTCTTATTACGATATTTTAATGATGGAAAGAGTTTAAGCATTCAACAGATTGGGCGAAGTAATGCATCCAAATGTATTTATTTTTATAAATGTATTTATTTACACTCGAATTTTAATGGTATATATATATATATATATACAAATATGTTATAGAGAAATGTATCAAAAGTCATAATGATAGAAAAATATCATTTTCACCTATTTATTATGTGATAAATTGAAAATTATAATCTTCTGCTTTTAACCGAGGAAAACTGCGTTTAAAACAATTACTTGGATGACGTCACATTGCTAGAAATATTGCTTCTTTCACTTAGTTATGATGCGAATAAATTAAAAAATTAATCGTTTGCATTTAACAGAGGAAAATAATGTTAGGAATAAGGACATGAAATACTCAAAATGGGAGAAGGAATAGATTTCGAACGTTAAAAATTTACCAAAACCTTCTCAGAGATATATCTAATAATTTCCTAAATTTTCACGGCGATTGGATGCAGGGTTTTTGAGTCTATCGAGTTCACACAGGCAGACATAAATTCATTTTTATATATATAAATTTGCAAATTAAAAAAAATATTTTAGCAATCTTTGTAGCTAGACAAATTTTAGAAGTATACAAAAACTAAACATGGTTTTAAGTTTATGATATTTGTAAGGTTTGACACAGGAAGTATTAAGGGGTAAAATGAATTTCATATTTTGCAAAAAAATTGAATCAGAGCATAACTACAGATCTGATTATATCTAGTTTTGTTCTTCACTATCCTTTGTTTTTAATTATCTTGTATGCTTGCAGATTATTATTTATCCTTTATATCTCAACAATCCTGAGCTAAAAATAGTTTTAAAGGTTTAAAAATGAAAATTTATCGGCAAATTGTGTATTTTCTATAAACAAAAAATAATGTATTTCTTAGGAATAATCTTTATGTAAAGAATTTGAAATTCTCTTTGTGTGAAATCTACTTCTGATGTCTCTACATGTATTCGTAATTTAACAAATCTAAAGTTTATATCAGTAAAATTTGCATTTGAGGGAGCACAGCACATTTGAATTTGGAAAAAGAGATAATAAATATGATCAGATTCCAGTTACTCTATTTGCCGAACGATGGCCGAATGGTTAGGGTGCTGGCCTTCGGAACCGGAGTTCATGGGTTCGAATCCCACAATGGCATGGATGTTCGTAGCCATTCGGAATCGGCTTTAAGCAGTAGGTCCCGGTCTCATTAGCCCTCGTGTTGCAAAAAGTAGACCATAGCGCTCCAAACCAAACCAAACCAGTTACTCTATTTCTAATAAAAGGAATACAAGAGCTTTTTTTATACTACACATATCTAAATTATGTACTTTAATTTGTAGTATGTGAAAAATAAAATTCATAGATACAAATATATGAAAATTAAAGGTTTTAGTATACTACAACAAATAAAAAATAAAAAATATTCTCATTATACTATTAAGGCATACACTTATATATGAAAAATTGCTGGCAAAACAAATTAATAAAACATTTATTTTTAAATTGAAACCAAAATTAATACAGAAAGTTGTATATAAATTTAAAAATTTAAAAAATCCAAAACTTATTAAAAATATAAATTTTTTTAACAATTTTTTAATTGTAGAAATTTATACATAAACATTGATATTTTTTTATTTTTGCAAAGTGGTAAGAGGCAAATATGTGGATAAATTTTATAAATACAGTAAAACCCGTTTAAGAAGTTCCCACTTAAGAAGTTTATATTTTCGGTACCCATTTTTCCCCCTATTCATACAATGTTAAAATAACCTGTTTATAAAATTTCGTTCCAAACTCTTTCCTGCTTAAAAAGTTTTCTTTCATTTCTAAGTTTACTTACAGAAAGCGTTTATAGCTGCCTTTCGATTACTGTTTTTTTTTCTCCTCTCTGTTTGTAAAGGTCAATGTTTATGGCTGAAAACGATTGTTGTCATTTTTATTTAAAATGTGCCTGAAGAAGTTTTTAAAAGCTTAAGACAACTGGACTGTTATCAATTACAAATTGCCAATGAAAAACGAAAACAAAAACTATAACCTATTTTTTCTGTAAAATCGATTTCAGTGGTGTTTAAAGCAAAATTTCTTAGCTGAATTCTAAGATATTCTAAGGTAATTATGTTGTTTTCCTTTATTAGCTGATTTTTTAAGTATGCAAAAAATGTAAATTTTTGAGAAAAACCAAAATTATTGTTTATATATTATTTTATAAAGAAAAAAAATCTCTCCTCATTATCTATGTAATTATTTTGTTTTTAAAAAAATTAATTTCGTTTAAGAAGTTTTCTCTTTCTATTCCCTTAGAAAACTTCTTAAGTGGGTTTTACTGTATATATATATATATATATATATATATATATATATATATATATATATATATACACACATATACATATATACATATACGTATGCATAAATAATGCTTATTGCCTGATTTCCCATTTAAGAAGTTTTAATCAGTTAGGCCCTTGGTAAACTTCTTAAGCGGGTTTCACTGTATAGCATATCTAGTTTTTAAGTAACAGTATGCTTAAAAATGAAGCTGAGAAAATTCAGTTTAAAATTCTACTATCAACTAGAATAGCATACAAAGAGCCATATAAAAATTTTATTCAGAAACTAGCACAAATTTTTTGATGCAATTTCTTAATATGTACAGAAAGGTTGAATGTGTAGAATATTTTAAGAATTAAGAATCAAATTTTAGAAGATTTAAAGGACCTGTAACCTCATTATTAATCAAGTGATGATTTAAAATTTAATTTGACACTAAAATTACATTTAATATTGCTATTTGATGTAGATTCTATTATTAAAAGGTGTTAATCACAATATTTGCAAGGCAAAACCATTAAAAAAAAATAGTAGTTTAAAAGTTATAGAAAAAAGAAAACACTGACTTTTTTTTGGAAATTGTAGATTTTAAACACAGTAATACAAAGGGTCAACCCAGAGGTTAAGAACATGTCTTCGTGAATTTCTTAAATGATTTAGTATGGTATGTATTGAAAGAATCTGAATCATCATTAATAGCCATGATTATTTATAGGGACATTTGATCACTTTAATGTCAAAAGTACCAATGAGTGTCCTATCTGAAATTTGCCAAACGATGGCCAATTGGTTAGGGTGCTGGCTTTCTGAACCAGAGTTTGTGGGTTTGAATCCCACTAAGGCATGGATGTTTCTAGCTGTTCGGAATCAGCTTTTAAGCTGTAGCCAAACCAAATTCCTATCTGCAATTGCGAAAATCATTGAGATTTTATTACATATAAACTATATGAATTATTAAGATTCTTTTAACGAGGATGACTTTTAATCCTAGTGTTTCCCAAACTGTTACTTGTGATCCAGTTGTGAGTCATGGGTAAAATTTTGATTAGTCGCAATAAGATATTGAATGGTTTCCACGCACATGGAAAGTCATAGAAAATTATGGATTTAGACAATGGATTAATTTTGTCATGGAAAGTCATGATTTTTCAAGTAAAATGAGTAAAAGTCATGGATCCGCTAAACTACCGATTAAAAAAAAATGCATTGAATTGTTTAATTCTATTTTTACTTGTCATTTGGCTGAAGTTACTGAGTTTGGTATTTATGTATTATCCTATTGACCCTATTGCCATGTAAAATTTGTTCACCAAGGAAACTCAAAGCAAGAAAGCTTAATGGGTGGGTAAATGTATATTATTCTTTTGGTCTTTTTCTTAAATTGTAGATTAAAATTTTATTAATATAATAATAATTATTTTTTAATAAAAATTAGTTAAGATTTTTGCACAAAATATGAGTTTATCTCTATGGATATTGTATATAAATATTATAGGATTATATTTGGGTATTATTCATGGTCACCTGGATAATACCAAAATACCCTGAATTCAAATTGGAAACATTTTGATTGAAAAATTGCTATATGATTAAACTTAGGTATGTAGATACAACAATTTATTTTGTATGTGAGTTTATTAACACTTATAAAGTAAGTTTATAGTTTTTTTATGATAAAATTCGTGTAATTTCTCTAAAAGCATATATTTTATTTGTATGTACATCACAAGTTTTATTCATATATATTTTTAACGAAAGCTTTTTAAAGTCATGGAAAATGATCTGCTAAATCAGGGAAAGTCATGAAAAGTCATGGATTTGAAAAATTTTATTTTGGTAGATACCCTGTATTGAATGTGTTAGAAAATTTCCACATTTGCACAAATGTGATGTTGGCTATAAAATATTCATTATCCAAGATAATAGCAACATGTCATAAAAGTATAAAATGTCAGTAACCAACTTGTGTTAAAACACAGAAATTGAAGAAACAAAATGTAGGGAAAAATTCATCATGCTGAGGAAGAAGTGGATCAGTATAAATTCAGTTTCTTAAAAGGGAATCATTGTAGGTTTGTCATCTAAAAATTAGGTCCATTTTTAAAAGAATTTGAAAACCTCTACTTTAAGGCATCTTTATATTAGGTTGCTTGTAAAAAACAGCTTAATATAGCCCTTACTCTGGTGTAAAATTAAAAGTAATTCTATTCTTTCTAATAATTAAGATAATGTTGCTTTATATCGAAGCAAATTACTTCTCAAAAAATTATTCTTTCTTGAATAATAAACATTTATAGTTTTATTTTGTGTTATTATAAGGTGCATTGTATTTGGAAAAATTGGTATTAATATATTTAAACTTCAGATTCCATTATCTATATTATTCATTTTGATTTTAACAGATATTGATGAATGCAAAGAAGAATATCCATGTAGCCAACTATGTCATAACACTCAGGGATCTTATAAATGCATCTGTGAAGCTGGCTATCTATCATTAGATGGTGGAATGACTTGCAAAGCGAACAGCTGTAAGTTAATATATGACTTTAATTTTCAACTTATAGATGTGTTGTAGAAGAAATTTCTAATCTATTTTTTTTATTTCTCTCTCTCTCTCTCTCTCTCACACACACACACACACACACACACACACACACACACACACACACACACACACACACACACACACACACACACACACACACACACACACACACGCGCGCGTGTGTGTGTGTGTTGCATATTTACATATGTATACATATAATATATCAAAAATTTCACCTAAATGCACCTCAATACAAGAGTGGAATCTTTCCTCTTTTCTCATAAATAAAATCCCATAGAATTTTTTTTATTCCTTTGTCTGTTTGCAATCTCCTGGAATCTTCATAACACAAGAGAACCAACCCCAAGCACTGATTTCTCAATATTGAATGCCTGCTAATAAATCACAAAGAGTGCTGAATTTATGAGTTTGCCTGGTAAAACGTTCCTTTTTCTGTCTCTTGGTTTGTTAAGTTTCTATCAGTTTCCTGGTAACAACCAAGCCCATAAACGTTTGGGAACCCTTGATATATAGTATAATTATTCATAGGTTAATTGTATTGTGTAATATCAATGTGATCGTATTAGTTGTGAAAGAATTTTTAAAAAGATTGTGATAATTCAGTCTTTTTCATTTAGCTAAGCTATTTATTTTGCATAAATGTATGCTGATATTTATTGTTATTACATCCATTAATTTGATTTGCATTTACATAACACTGAAATTTGAGCTGAAAATTTAATGAAGTTTGTTACTCTTATCTTTGACTGTTTTGAAAAGTGCTTCTATTAGACAGTCAAGCACTGACCTGGGACCATATGACCATGAGACCGTCTCGGTATCCCCTGGTGGTTGTGGACAGATTGATAGTACTGGACCATTCTGCCATGCCAGTCACCCTTGAAGTACCTGCCCATCGTGTTGCAGGTGCAATCCATGAGCAAACACAGAAGAATGACACTGGAAAGGAGAATTTGGAAAACTACCAAATGCTTAGTGGACCTTTTGATGGAGGAATTAGTAAAAATGGCGGGAACCACACAAGACAAATGAAGAGCTATAACAAGAAAAGAAGATTATAATTTAGCTTGTTGTACTTATAGATGGGAAACCAATGAGCCAAACAAGGCGATCAGGAAATTTAGAGAGGTGATAATCACAATCTTGGGCTGTGGAACCATCACTCAAAGGCCATTGTGATGGATTTAGTTTTTCGGGCATGAAAAAAGCCCTGACTCAGTCCTGACTGTAAAAAGGAGAAGGCAATTTTCAATTATATATATGTAAAAAAAAAGTTAAACCAAAATAGAGGAGCTGAAAGGAGAGCAGTAGGAGGGAGCTCCTGAGGGAGTACTTCTATTAGACAGTCAAGGACTGAACCAGGCCCATATGGCTGTGAGCTCCTCCAGGCTTTTCCCATTGGACTTCTATTAGACAGACATACTCCTCTACAGATAGTTTTAACATGTAGTATTATATTTACATATATTTATTTTGTGGTATCAATGTGAATATCTTCGATGATAAAAAATTTTTTAAACAATTTGTGGTAGTTTTTATGTATTCAAGCTATTGTTTTTGTATCTTGCAGCTGTTAAACCTATGCTGATATTTTCCAACCGTTATTACATCCGCCAAATTGATCTGCATGGACATGACACTGAGCTTTTAGCTCGAAATTTGACAAATTCTGTTGCTCTTGACTTTGACTGGTTTGAGAAGTGCCTCTATTGGTCTGACGTGACAGCTTTTGGTAGCAGCATTAAAAGGATGTGTCTTACTACCCCTGGACATCAGGTATTAATAATTTTTCTAATTTATGTATTCTGGGGTTTGTTCTTTGCTTCTTATGTTTTTGTTGTATAACAGGCAAAGGACTTCAAGTGAGTACATGTTTATTCTTACTAATTCTTCACATATTTGTTCTTACTAATCCAACTGAGTTGCTATAGCCTATCAAAATTTTATGCAGTTATTATTGTCACCCAATTTTGTCATCAAATTTGATATTGTCAAATAAGTACGGTTAACCCACCATAATTCTACCATAAACTAACTTCTGCCAGTCATGTTATATCATGTGACCGCTAACTGTTTACAAGTTCCATTAAATGCCCTGTTTGAAGTTAGGATTCATTTGGTCATCCACCAGGTATTGTGGACATTAAATGGATGTCTAGCGGAACATGCATGAGATGAGGGATCACTTTACAGGTGTTAACTGTGCACAACTGTATTATTTTAATGTATTGTAATACAGGATAATTATTTTTTTCTAATGTTTATTTAATTAACTCAAGAATTTAGAAAAATGAAAAAATATATATATTTAAAAAACTTTTAAATAAATATTTAGAATTCTTTTTTCTTCTTTTATCTGTTGTTAGCATTTTATCTGATCTCTTTATAGTTATTACATGCGGGTTCAGTTCAAAGCCCAGATGGCTTAGCTGTTGACTGGATTGGGCGCAACTTATACTGGTGTGACAAGGGGAAAGACACTATTGAAGTATCAACATTGGATGGACGATTTCGCAAAGTTCTTATCAGAAAAGGTCTACAAGAGCCTAGAGCTATTGTTTTAGATCCTTTCCATGGGTAAGATATAAGTTTAAAAATATTTCTGTTGTAATGTACTTACAACCTCTACACCAGTGTTCATTACAAGGGGGAAATACAGAAAGAATATAATACTTTATATTGAGATTCAGACATTTATTCTGTACATTCATTTACAAATAGATCCTTGGTTATCATCTATCATAATCATCAATTATTCATGTCTTATATTTACACTATAATTATTACAATTCTATCACACTGTTAAATTATTAAAAGAGGCCTAAGTTAAGTGACTGTAAATATTATTTTATCTTTACCTATATTAAAGGCACAGGGGAGTAGGTAGGGGCTTTCCTCCTGTGGTGTCGGTGCGGGCGCATGGGACAAGTTGGTACTGGTGGATCCTAGTCCCACTTCTCTCGACTCCCGACTTCGACTCCTCTCTTTCACTTTGTTTCCAAACTCCTCACCTCGGTCCCAACGCCCCTTTTTTCTTCCTCTCCAATCACTTCTTTTTGGGAAATCTTCCCACATCTGCATCCCCTTCTGGAGTGCAGGTGGGTTCATTAAAGTAGCTCCTTGTGTGCAAGCTGACATTACTTTTTAGCTCCTCCTCCCATAACTCACAGTTACATCTCTGTGCGAGCTTGACCATTACGCTGCCATTCCGTGATCTATACCTTCTCTGCAGGGGTCCCTAAACTTAACGTGAACAATTGGAGTCCTAAATTCCTCTAGGAAAATCCTCCCACAGCTGTGAATACACATGCAGATCACTGTGGGAAAGTACCTCAGTACAATTTCATTACGAAGATGATCAAAAAGTAAGGCTACAAAACCTGCAGTACATGTACATTTTACTTCATGCAATTAATACATCCAACTGATAGTACATACATAAGATTAATTTTCAACAAGTTTCCATATTGGTTTAGCCACTTGTTGCTTTGGAGGATGAATATGAATATTTTTTCCTAGTAAAATTCCTGTGCTTGGGTGTTAGCCATGTTGTTGTAAATTATTTAACTTCCTTGTGTGAAGGTTTCTGTTGACCTCTTAGGTACTCTTTCTAGTGAGAAAGAGTTAAAAGCTGCTTTGAGCGAGGTTTGAGCTGCAGGGTGGTTGGTCAATGATGTTCCTTCAAAACATTTTCAACAACACAGTAGCCTCAATTTTTAAAAATAGAATACAGTAATTAATATAGATGTTGGTTTAGATTATGAAAATATTTACTGTATTATTTCATCATTGTGTGTTATAGCTATATTCTGTATTTTAGCTACATGTATTGGACTGATTGGGGTGATAGACCATACATTGGCAAAGCTGGCATGGATGGTACTCAATTCACCAAACTCATCAATGAATCATTAGGATGGCCGAACGCTTTAACCATTGATTATGTTACCAGAGAAATTTTCTGGGCTGATGCTAAAGAAGATTATATTGCAGTGGCAGATTTAGATGGACAAAACAGGAGAACAGTAATTGCAAGAGGTATGAAAATATTATTTAAATAGTTTTTATTGCCTTTTCACAAAACCATGTTATTTTAAAAGCCATCAAGGATCTGGTCAATTTCTGCAGGATTTTGAATGTTGATCAGATGCTTAACCCTGTCATGCCTACTGTCACAAATACGTGCCAGCAAGAAACGCACTCACTTCCCGGCCGACACACTGGCGTGCCAGAGCGTTTTCTTGTTCACCCCCAACTGTCACATATGTGTGCCAGTGTTGTGGAACATTTTAAAACTATAAGTTTTGACACAAGATGGCATTGTATGTCCATATGGATTTAGATACATGTAGATTTGACCTTGTACTCAATAGGAGAGTAGTATGATACACATACAAGTGGTTTTTGATTATATAAACATGAGGGAAAAGGAATGTTTCCGATTGACATGTTTTATGACGGCTCTTTAAATTCCCACGTGGTGTTTATGTAAGCAGGGGAGTTTTATTTTTGCTAAAGCGTTGTGTATTTCGGTTTGCAGTCCAGTTTTTAGTACAGAATTAGATCTGACAGACTTGATTTTTTTTTCTCTTTTTATTATTAGATTTTCGAAGTGTCGAAAGTGTTTAACTGAGCTTGAAATAGCTGAAATGACTCGAAATATTTCAGATTTTCATTCTGAAACAGATTAGGATATTAGTAATAGTGACACTATAATATATTCTAATTGTTCATAATGGATCTAGTGATTCTAATGTTGAGGAGGACATTTCTTCGTTTGACAATACTTCGTTTTTTCACATTTCGGAAAAATCCTCCAAAACGGCAAATGAGTTACTACGAGTGCAAGGACTGTAAAGTACGATTGTTTGTAGATCCCTGTTTTTAAAATTTTTCATACAAAAAAAGTTTAAATAACATAGTATTCAGTTTTGAATGTTAAAAGGCACTAAATAAAACTAAGTAAAAAATTAAAAAAAAAGTAAAGTGCAAAATATATATATAAATAAGAAATAGCTTAAATAAATAAAGGATCTATAAACATATATAAATCCTATTCCAATTAAATACTTTAAGCAGCATTATTAAATAACGCGCTGCTACTTCGTTAATTTCATGAATTAGGCTTAATAGCAAAAAACCCTCCAGCCCAGGATACACACTCGCGAAAGTGACTGCCGGCCTCAGAGAAAAGCGCATGTTTGCGCTTCCCGTCGCGAAAGGGTTAACATAACTTGTGTGTTGTTAGTGTTACCATACAAGTAGCAGTGATTATCATTGTTACAATTTTTCATTTTTTATCTCTAGGACTGGACTAAACAACTTTGGGATCCTAAACATTTTATTTTTACTTTGCCTTCTCCCTCTCTTCTGGGGATATAAAGGGCATAAAAATGTAAAACAATAAAACATAACTGAATAATAGGAAAAACAAATCTTAAATTTTAATCAATAAAAAATATTAAATACACCACAATAAATTTTAATTTTCTAGAAAACTTTAAACAAATTGTTTAGAAATTTAAAAAAAAATTGAAATTTATTTTATTAAATGTCTAATAAGTGTGAGTAGACAAATAAACTTTATTTAAAAATTTTGTTTCTAGTCTTTAATTTGGTAAAATTATCAATTATTTCATCCTAATGAATATTATTCAATGCATTTTGCTTAATGTATAAAAAAAAATTAAAAATTTTATTTTGATTGACTGGGTTTTGTAAATAACTTTTATATTTAGAATAACCTGTCATCAGAATATGAATTTAATATAAGCAAAGTTAAAAATATTTTAAATAATATTTCCATATTTAAACATGTTGATACTATTTTTGTTCTCTTTATAAATAGCACCATGTCAGATAGCAGCATTAAAGTTTGGCTTTAGCAAATTATACTAAATTGCAATATTTCCTAGTCTAATTCTTCAGTACCAATGTTAACAAATACCAAAACTATTGTATTGTTGTATGATACAAACTAATACTTGGAGTTATATACAAAGCAATATTTTTTGTTAATTTGATTGTATATAATAAATAGTCCAATGCAAAAGCAGGCTTGAAATTCCGTCACTTTTTTTACAATGGATCACTTTTAGTCACTTTTTTAAGTAAACAGTCACTTTTAATCGCTTTTTCATGGTGTATCACAGCAAAAGTGGGTTGTTGAAAAAAGAAAATCTGAATTAATAAAAAAATATTTTAATAAAAGACCAAAAATGTAATGCTCTAATCTTATTTTTCTTATTAAAATGTAATTAGTCATATGGTTTCCAGAATTTTAGTGATTTTAAAAAGTCGCAAAGAAGTTCCTGAAATCTACATTTGTACTGAAATGTACATTTAATACATTAAAGTAATTTACGTCAAAGCACACATTTCTCTTTTTCTTCACAATTTTTGTTTAGATACTCTAATCTAGCTATGTACATATTTCAAAACATCATTAATATATGCAGAAAATTTAATTATAAAATTAATGTATTGTACATATTTAAATCTAATTTATAGATTTTCTTGAATAGAAAGCAATGTTGAGCTGTGTTAAACAAAAATTTTAACCTTTTTGTATTCAGTGTTAAAATCATGTCTTGCATGAATCATTTGATTTAGAGTTAAAATAAATAGAAAAATCTTAATAATAGTATCTGTAATCAAGAGGAGAAAAAAAATAGCTTTTTTTTTTTTTTTTTTTTTTCAATGTTTAGTCACTTTTTAGTCACTTATTCTGTATTATTTGTTACTTTTCTCACCTTTTTGAAAGTACCTCAGCAGCTGCAAGCCTGCAAAAGTAAATGTCTTATTTACCTATCTTTACAAAATAGCAGTTGGACCAGGTCCTAGACATTTGTTTCATTTTTCTATGCAGTGATCTGGCCCTGTTTATCCCCAAGTAATTTGAAGTTGTTTTCTGTTTTAAATGGAAATATATTTTTAAATGTTTCACTTTCAGGCCCCTTTGATGCAGTTCATCATATTTTTGCCTTGACTGTGTTTGAAGACCAACTTTATTGGACTGATTGGGTCACAAAAAGTATAGAACGCTGTCATAAATATCATTGTGAAAACTATACAACTATAGCTACTGCCATACACAGACCAATGGATATCCAGGTCTTCCATCCATACAGACAAGCTCCATGTAATTATATCTTCTTTTTACCTACATATCATTTTTAATGCTAAACATTTTGAACTATTTTGAGCATTTTCTCTATGAACAGCTACACATTTTGTATAGTTGAATTTACTGTATATTGAATATTTAGACTAAATGTGAGCTAAATTCTAAATGTAATTTTGGTTTGTAAATTTTATAGGTATGGATGCTTAAACTTTTATTTCATATCTTAAAAACTGACAAATTCCTAATATGATCTTTTAAGATTTTTATTGCTATATTCTATCTCAAAAGCTTTTAATATCTTAAATGTTTACCCTTATTTCCGGCGTATAATCTGCAGGTACGAATTTTGGGATATTTTCAGAGAAAAATATCGTATAATCTGCAGATTAAATTTCCATTTTAATCTCATGTGATCAGTTTTCAATGTATACAGGAAAAAAGTATTATATTTTTTTAGTGTTAAAGAAACTTAAATTTAAACGCTTTACTTAATCATAACATTATCTTTAAATTAAAAAAAAGTAATCTAATAACATGAAAATTTGGATAGACTTAAAAAATTTTTTATATTTAACCACAGTAAAAATATAGTCAAAATATTTACATTAATTAGTACAGAAACAATGCTACAAATAAATTATTTGAACCCATATTTAAATAAAAAAGATATTAAAATTTAGAATTCTTAAAATGCATCTTTTTATTTTAATTTAATATGGTTATTTGCGATCTGTATTAAAATTTTATACTGTGGTTATGGCACCATCTGGCAAGTTAAAAGTGGAAAAGAATGAATGAAGCAAAATGCTGTTATTTCAGATTATACAAGTGTTATTTCTTGATAGAAATAAATATACAAATTAGAATGTAATTATTTAATCGTTTTTTTTTATCCAAACCGCTGTGTCGTTGGCTGAAAAGAATTTTTAATCCTCATTTAAAATATATATATATATATATATATATATATATATATATATATATATATATATATATATATATATATATATATATATCTGTGTATATATGAGTAGGTGCTGCCATCTATTATTCTTTATGAAAGATATATGTAACTTTTATTATAAAAATAATTTTTATCAGCAGATAATACGCAGCGGCGTATAATATGCATTAGAAGCAAAACTTTTTTAATGTATAATCCGTGGATTATACGCCGAAAATTAGGGTACTACTTGGCGAAATACCAAGCATAATTTAAAAGATTTAATGAAAATGGCTATTTCGCAGCTACAAAAACAACTGGTTTATCAATGGCAAGAATGAGCAAAGCTTAGCAGCTGGAGAAACTAAGCATTTAATTTGGCTTTACATTCATTGCTATATTCTATCTTAAAGGTTTTTAATATCTGAAAGTGTTTGCTTCTAAGCAAAAGGTAGTGTAGTGCATTGTTGGTCAAATGGTGACTTGTCCTCGTGACCCATCAGTAAAATTTTGCAGCTATTACAATTTACAAAATTTATGATGGAAACTAATATTGCCTTCATTATTGTAAATATATGATCTATTTCCTGTTTATTATTATAAATATTTATGTATATTTATACATTTTAAACTCTTTTATTGTTAATTTAGGAATTAAAATAATAAAAGTTATAATAATAATGATGATGATGATCTACTTTTTAAAACATATATATATATATATATATATATATATATATATATATATATATATATATATATATATATATATATGTATATATATGTATATATAAAATACAGCTTGACAGAATAAAATGTGTTTCCAATGCAGCTAAGTATTTGAGTTTAGCCAGACGAGGCTTAATCTTCAGTTTGCAGGACTAGAATCTTGGGATATTGTGTTGAAGTCTGTGTAAAAATGTATTTAAAAAAAATTAGTGCTTGTACTTTAATTATAAAAGTTGCTTAGCATTTTTAATGCTTGGAATTGAAGAAAAACAAACATAGAGTAAAAACAGGTTATTTTCCATTTGTGGAAAAAAAAAAAAAAGCCCTATAAATGAAATGATGAATGCAAATAATTTTTGAAATATTGAAAATACATATTCAGACTTGCAATTTCGTCCCTTTTCACACCTTTAGTTACTTTTTTTACAATTGATCACTTTTAGTCACGTTTTGAAGTAAACAGTCACTTTTAATCATTTTTTTCATGGTGTATCATAGCAAAAGTGTGTTGTTGATAAAAGAAAATCTGAATCAGTAACAAAATATTTTAATAAAAGGCCAAAAATGTGATGTTTTAATTTTATTTTTCTTATTAAAATGTAATTAGTCATATGGTTTCCAGAATTTTAGTGATTGTAAAAAGTCGTAAAGAAGTTCCTGAAATCTACATTTGTACTGAAATGTACATTTAATACATTAAAGTAATAAAATGATTAATAGTGAGAAAAATTTAAATGCAAATGAATGGCAAACAGATATGAAAGATCTGATAACCGTGGAGTTATATTTTTTAATTCAATTTGCTGAAATTTTTGGTGATTAATATAATGTCCATTTTTTTTCTAACTGTGAATGTAAATCTAATTAAAACAAAGCTATTTCTTTTAAAATTTGTTATTGTTTTTTAAATATCCCCAAATTTTTGTTTCTATATATACAGCAACTATACTGAACAGTAGTAACTAGACAGTAACTATACATTAAGTATACTGTATATACAGATACTAGACTGCTCATCACCATCGCCAAACTTGAGGGCCATGGCCTCTGATGCCAGTTTCTATTTTCAAGACCAAGGGCCCTGGGGTATATGTCTGTCTTGTTAGGTGGTCAACCTTAGATGGAACCTCCAATGTTTAGTTTCCAAGCATGCTTGGTTTTCAATTTGTCTACCCACTGCTGGGAAGAAAGGCTGAGTCAAACTTGCCATCCTGAGAATTGAACTTTGGACCTGTGATTGGGAGTACGAAGTGCTACCTCTATACCACTGGGCTTCCTCTACTGGTATTATCAGGGAATATAAGCTGTAAATTTTAGCATATTAAATTGTAGTTATGATTTTTATGAATTTTAAAATGAAATTAGGCTTAATGGACTTCAATTGTGTAGGCATGGGAAAGCATTATTTTATCTTTCAGTGTTTCTGAATGGGTTAAGAGCTTTTTTTGTAGTCATAAATATCTGAGGTGTAGCTTATCCATTTTTTTTAGTTCTCAGTTTGTGTGCCATGCCACGTACAAGTGTATTCCCAGCTGGTGGTATTGTGATACTCAAGATGACTGTGGAGATAAGTCAGATGAACCTGAAGATTGTCCTCCTTCCATTGCAGTCCAGGACAATTTCAGTGCAATAATGGGAACTGTATTCAACCAAATCAAATCTGTGATGGAGTGACTCAAGTGCCGAGATAAATCAGATGAACAAGATTGTGGTAAGTTTTATTTCTGACTAGCTGAAGTCACTGACATCGCCAGAGTGTATATAAATGCATATATATATATATTTATTTATGTGTATGTGTGTGTAACAAGTGAATTTATATCTGCAGGCTATACAGTCCCCTATTATTTTGAGTTGCACAGGCTTACTGGGCAATGAGTGAGG
Source organism: Pardosa pseudoannulata (assembly GCA_032207245.1). Classification (NCBI taxonomy): domain Eukaryota; kingdom Metazoa; phylum Arthropoda; class Arachnida; order Araneae; family Lycosidae; genus Pardosa; species Pardosa pseudoannulata. The sequence goes on along the minus strand of CM063507.1, from coordinate 96,419,039 downwards.
ACCTAAGTAAATTGTAGTCATTCTATTAAAACAACAGCAAAGTCTGTGGTGGATCTTTAACTTTATTTGAGACTTAGAAAAATGGACAACTTTACCCAGCAAGAGCAAAGCATTGAAGGATGGCAAAAAAACACTTATATTACAAATTTCTCCTAACAGCGAACTATTAAGCGAATTTTTTACTAATAGACCAACAGCTTAGTCAGTGTTATGTAGCAATTTAAACATTGGAAGGAGTGAATTATTTTATTCAGACAGCTGGAAAATGGGGCCAATGATTAGAAAATTAGCATTTATTTTAATGTTAGATTTAGAAGATGGGTAAAAAGAATTTAAGTCAGCAAATACTATTTTTAATTTGGGAAATTAGATATGAAAGAATGCGAAGGAAAAAGGTAGAATTTTAGATAGATACTTTAAGTGTAATAATTTTGATGTATTACATAAATATATATATGATGAGTGATTACTAGGCATGTTTGAGTGGTTAAGGCATGGAAGACACATTTAATTTCATATATGAAAACTTCTTTATTGTAATCCTTCTGTCCATGGCTATGCCATTTAGATATCCTTTGTTGACTTAATTTGCCACAACAAGCATGGAGGATGCTATCAGTCCAAGTTCCTACTCAGAACTGTCTCTTTTGGCATCGCTACTTAAGCAAATTCCTATGTCTACTTCCAAGTTAGCTTTTTTACTCGGTATAGTTCCGCTCGAGGATGTGTCTTTCTCCTATTGTGTTATCATCAATGACTTCTAACTATTTTTAATTAT
>CM063507.1:96413261-96415761 GCA_032207245.1 Pardosa pseudoannulata | reverse complement strand
CATATGGTTTCCAAAATTTAGTGATTTTAAAAAGTTGTAAAGAAGTTCCTGAAATCTACATTTAATACAGTAAAGTAATTTACGTCAAAGCACACATTTCTCTTTTTCTTCCAAATTTTTGTTTAGACACTCTAATCTAGCTATGTATGTATTTCAAAACATCATTAATATATGCAGAAAATTGTAATTATAAAATTAATGTATTGTATGTATTCAAATCTAATTTATAGATTTTCTTGAATAAAATACAATGTTGAGTTGTGTTAAACAAAAATTTTTTATCCTTTTTTGTATTTGACGCTAAAAGCATGTCTTTTATGAATCATTTGATTTAGAGTTAAAATAAATAGAAAAATCTTAATAATAGCATCTGTAATCAAGAGGAGGAAAAAAAATCATTTTTTTTTTCAATGTTTAGTCACTTTTTAGTCACTTATTCTGTATTATTTGTCACTTTTCTCACCTTTATGGAAGTACTTCAGCAGTTGCAAGCCTGATACAGTAAAAACTGAAAATAGAGGACACTGAAAGCATAACATAATTGTTCTCATACATTTTGGACTTTATTAAAACATTTTTTTTCTTTAAATGGTAAACATTTAACTTAATGTAGTAACAGAACATATACTGCATGATTCTAATAACCAAATTCACAGAAAAAATTTATTTTGTATAAACTCATTATTTTCCTTTATTAGTCCAAATTGCTGTAAAGTATCTAGAGTTGAGTGTCCCTTATTTAGAGGTTAATACTTAGAAAATAGGAATATTGGGAGTGAGAATTGAAAAAGTGACCCATAAAATTTTAATGTTGCATTAAAATTTAATACAATAACTGTCATTTGTACTGCTTCCAATTTTATACTCTTTTAGGATCTGAAAAATAAATTAAGCATTTACGGTTTTAAGTAAATTTTAATTTTATAATTATTATGTAATATTTAATTAGAGCAAAAAATGTTTAATGGCTATTGTATAGTTCATTTAATTAAAAAGGACATGTAAAGGGCCAATATATCATTTGGCATTTGAAGTGTTGGGTTAAAATAACAAATTTAAAAAACTAGATGAATCAAAGTTAGATTAAAATGCAAAAAAATTCTTGATAAAACTTTAGTTTGTGCTTTTTATTAATGAATTAGTATAATGTTTTGTAATAATTACAAACACTTAAATACTTAAAAACTAAAGAGACACATTTACAGAAATTTCAGCAAAATAAAACTTATATTTGCCAAAAGTAAGTGTTGTTGCCGTATATGTGTTCATATGTGTAAACAAGATAACTTAATGACACAGTGAATTTGATTTGATGAAATACTTTATTTTTAAATATCTGCTAATTAAGGCAGTTAGCTAAAGCTAATCACTGAATGTAAGTAATGTGTATTTTTGTGATAGTAATTTGAAAATTTGCTCAAACTGATTGTTAAGACTTGGCAAAAGTCCCCTTTATGGCATGTAAAAGGAATTGTCAATTAATTATAATATAATATTTTATATTAGCTACCATAATAAATATAATTCACTTTTCCAATACATTTGTTACAAAAATTTTTATCTATCAATTAAAGCTACACAATTATATTTTAGAATGGGAACTTTGATTACAGTTCTATATATATACTGTCACATAAAGTGATACTGTCTGTTTATTATTTACTCTATTTTGATGCTTGTTTAAACATTCCCATTGTCATTGTTCTTCATATGATTTGTGTCACTTTCCTCTTCAGGACTTTCATTTAAATATTTCACAATTATATCATAATAAATTTAGTATATTCTATGTTCTCATGCTTACCTAATGTTATTTACATTCTGGTGTTGCTAAAACACATCATATAAATAATACAATTTTGGTGCATATAAGCTTTTTATAGAGAATGTGCGCATGACGTCAAGTGAAGCAAAAATTGCAACTCAACTTCCTCGTTGGCAAAACATACGAATTTCCTACAGATTGTGCTTATTATTGGGTTTTAATTTTGTCAATTATCTGAAATTGGTAACAAGCTGTTGTACGTATGGCTGTACTAAGCGTTTCAAAAAAGGTGAATATATTGGATTTTATTGCTTTCCTGAAGATCCTACATTGCAAATGCTTTGAAAAGACAAGACTGGACTCCAAGTTCTTCGAGAATTTGTGACAAACGTTTTCGAATGGTAATAAAACGTTAACCTTACTGTAATTGTAATAGATTATATAAAATTAATTTGTAATAGATTATATAAAATCATATTATACTTGAAGAATTTTTTTATTATTAATAATTTGTCTTTTTTATATTTCTAATGTATTTTCTATCCTTTTGTGAGAAGTACTGTACCTGTAAATTAATTATATTTTGTCCTTAAACTGATCAGGTTTTGTACATTTTTATTAGATTCTTATTTATGTAATAGTTTATTGTTCCTGTTAACATAATCAAAGTAGTTACACTTTGATTATGATACTTAATAGTACTGAGTAAAGTGTTTAATTTTTAAAAAAATATAT
>CM063507.1:96312281-96413161 GCA_032207245.1 Pardosa pseudoannulata | reverse complement strand
GTTGTGCGTAAGTCTGTACTAAGCGTTTTCAAAAAAGGTGAGTATATTGGATTTTATTGCTTTTCCTGAAGATCCTACATTGCGAATGCTTTGGATAAAAGCTTTGAAAAAGCAAGACTGGATTCCAAGTTCTTCGAGAATTTGCGGCAAACATTTTCAGAATGGTCATAAAAGTTAACCTTACTGTAATGTAATAGATTATATAAAATTATATTATGCTCTAAGAATTTTTTTTATTATTACTAAGTTATTTCTTTTTCATATTTCTGATGTATTTTCTATGCTTTTGTGAGAAGTACTGTACCTATAAATGTAATTATTTTTTGTCCATAAACTGATCAGGTTTTGCACATTTTTATTAGATTCTTATTTATGTAATAGTTTATTGTGCCTGTTAACATAATCAAAGTAGTTATACTTTGATTATGATACTTAATAGTACTGTGTAAAGTGTTTAGTTTTTAAAAATATATATATACTTTTGTAAGTGTTAAAAAATCTATTTTGAATTACTTGGCCAGTTTCTGATGTTTCCTTCCCCTTCCCTTAAATAAAATTTAGTTTTGTTGTATACGTGATCCATATCGAAGCTCATAAGATACAATGAAAACAAGCAATGTTTTGCCAACGGAAAGTTGAGTTGTAGTCAGCACTCGTATTTGTTTACAAACATGCACTTTCTCTATATATGTTAGAGTGATAAGAGATATTGCTGTGATGTAATTTTTTGTGCATGCCTCTCAAATCTAAGAAATTAGTAGAAAGATTTCTTTTTCTAAATCTCGTTTGAGATTTATTAATCTAGACTGTATTATTATTATGATATGCGAGGTACTACATATAATTTGTTTTCTCTATTTAGATAAGCATACATGTTTGCTGAGTCAATTTAAGTGCCCTAGAAATGGAACAACTCAGGCATATTGCATCAGTTCAGCTAACCACTGTGATGGAACTAAAGATTGTTTAGGAGGAGAGGATGAAATGGATTGCAGTATGCATATTATTGTTTTTAACCTTTTTTATAACCCGCTGGTGTTCAACTTATTAGGCTTTATGTTGCAATTCTCAACTCTTACTTTTTTTTTTTTTTTTTTTTTTTTTTTTTTTTTTTTTTTTTTTTTTGTGTGTGTGTGTGTGTGTGTGTGTGTGTGTGTGTGTGACACCATGGAATACATGTACACTGTACATTTCTGAATATAAGACCATCTGCATGTACATAGTTTCTGCGCACCTGGAAAGTCAGGGAAAATCATGGATTTAGACAATGGATTAATTTTGTCATGGAAAGTCTTGATTTTTCAAGTAAAATAAGTAAAAGTCATGGAAAGTCATGGATCCGCTAAACTACCGATTAAAAAATGCATTGAATTGTTTAATTCTATTTTTACTTGTCATTTGGCTGAAGTTATTGAGTTTGGTATTTATGTATTATCCTATTGACCCTATTACCAAGTAAAATTTGTTCACCAAGGAAACTCAAAGCAAGAAAGCTTAATGGGTGGGTAAATGTATATTATTGTGGTTTTTTTCTTAAATTGTAGATTAAAATTTTATTAATATAATAATAATTATTTTTTAATAAAAATTAGTTAAGATTTTTGCACAAAATATAAGTTTATCTGTAGGGATATTGTATATAAACATTATAGGGTTATATTTAGCTATTATTCATGGTCACCTGGATAATACCAAAGTACCCTGAATTCAAATTGGAAACATTTTGATAGAAAAATTGCTATATGATTAAACTTAGGTATGTAGATACAACAATTTATTTTTTATGTATGTGAGTTTATTAACACTTATAAAGTAAGTTTATAGTTTTTTTATGATAAAATTCTTGTAATTTCTCTAAAAGCACATATTTTATTTGTATGTACATCAGAAGTTTTATTCATATATACTTTAACAAAAGCTTATCGAAAATGATCTGCTAAATCAGGGAAAGTCATGAAAAGTCATGGATTTGAAAAATTTTATTTTGGCAGATACCCTGTATGTAAGCCATGAGTGATTTTTCTTTAAAAAAAAACTACCTAAAATTCAAAACTTGTATATAAGTTGAAATGAAAAAAAAAAAAAAAAAAATTCTGTAATGTTCAAATATGTTGTCAAGCATATAAAATATGGAACTGTTTTTCAATCAAATTGCTGTAGAGTAAAACATTGTATCAACACTTCTCAAACGTTTTTACACTGTGGGATCTATTTTCTCAATACTAATAGATGGATGGATATCACTTAGAACAATTCATCAGTAGAGATGAAAAGCAACTTAAATTTAAATTTTTAAGTAAATTCATACTGTCTTTATTAATTTTACAATTTTCTACTGACTTTTCTAGATTACTGCCACAGCATCCAGTTTGAGAATTGCTGTGATTATTTGGCTAATAATGTTTTTACTTATGCACTAATGACAATAGTTTCGACTCTAGTAACCCTATTTGATGAAGGTGGCATGTTTCCATAAATAGGCAATATATACTAAAAAAAATTTAAGACATGCTATTTTTAGCATTTTATTAATTGTTTCTGGCTTATGTAGATGTTCTCTTTTTAAAAGATTAACCAATCCACTACAAATATAATATTGCTATTTTGCTACTATTATATATAACACAGGTGAGAATCATTGTAAATTGATCTTTTGTGTTTCTCTCTCATTTTAAAGTTTTTACAAATTTCACTTATTTTTTCACCATTATACAGTTTTTTTTGTTATTTTGGGCTCTAAATACTCCTCCTTTCAGTATTTGCTTTCTTTTTGTCTACAATCGCAAAAAATGTCACCGAGAAAGACACCTACTACATCAGTTTCATGGATTCGTAAAGCAGTTGCTCTCCCACTTTAAGGTCTATAAAAAGCTCTAAAAATTATCAGTTTATACAAGGAAATATACGCATGGTTTTCATGCACCTGGAAAGTCATGGAAAATCATGGATTTAGACGATGGATTAATTTTGTCATGGAAAGTCTTGATTTTTTAAGTAAAATGAGTAAAAGTCATGAATCCGATAAACTACCAATTAAAAAAATGCATTGAATTGTTTAATTCTATTTTTACTAGTCATTTGGCTGAAGTTACTGAGTTTGGTATTTATGTATTATCCTGTTGACCATATTGCCAAGTAAAATTTGTTCACCAAGGAAACTCAAAGCAAGAAAACTTAATGGGTGGGTAAATGTATATTATTCTGGTTTTTTCTTAAATTGTAGATTAAAATTTTATTAATATAATAATAATTATTTTTTAATAAAAATTAGTTAAGATTTTTGCACAAAATATGAGTTTATCTCTAGGGATATTGTATATAAACATTATAGGGTTATATTTGGCTATTATTCATGGTCACCCGGATAATACCTAAGTACCCTGAATTCAAATTGGAAATTTTTGATAGAAAAATTGCTGTATGAGTAAACTTAGGTATGTAGATACAACAATTTATTTTTATGTATGCGAGTTTATTAACACTTATAAAGTAAGTTTATAGTTTTTTTATGATAAAATTCCTGTAATTTCTCTAAAAGCATATATTTTATTTGTATGTGCATCAGAAGTTTTATTCATATATACTTTAACGAAAGCTTTTTAAAGTCATGGAAAATGATCTGCTAAGTCAGGGAAAGTCATGAAAAGTCATGGAATTTCAAAAATTTTATTTTGGCAGACACCCTGTATATGGTTCTTAGTTTAATCCAAAAGATGGCACAATTGCTATGCAACATGATTATTCATGATTATACAGAAGCATTTTCTTGCATGACTAGATAGGCATATATACAAAAGGTGTTCATATATTTTTGTAATGATTTAGTTATGATTGCATGATTGATACAAGTTGCAAGTTGAATGGTTTGCATCAAACTGTAGTAGGGTTTAAATATCGTTTTCAGCATTAAAAATATTATTTGCTTTAAAATATTTCTAGATAAGAAACCGTAGATCAAAGGCTATATTTTTGTGCTTTCTGAAAAACAGTATTTTTATTTGATTATGAAAGAAAGATGTGAAAAGCATGATTTTAATATTTTTACTTGTAAATCATGTGCCGAAAAAGAAAGTGTGTAAAAAGAAAGAATTGTCGAAATTAACTTTTGACTGGGAAAAATATGCATACTCAACAAAGGTACATACACCTGTTATTAAATCTTAAGTTGCATCTCATGTTTTTTAAAAAACCGTACCTCCCAAAGAGTTATTACAAAATCTTTAAAAGTATTTTAAGAACTAAAAAATTATTTTAAAATCTGATTTGAAGCAAATCAAAACAAAACAAACAATTAAAAAAACCTTGATATTCACTGCCTAATGCTGAAAAATGTTATTGTTATTGAGGTATGATAGCAATTTTATTTTATTGCTGAGTTATTAAACTGTAGAAATTTTTTATTATGAATTGTCTTTGAGTTGACCTGTTTCAGTTGAAATATATTTAAAATATGCTTTAAGTCATGTCTGTATAACCATTATGGTATCTAAGACTGCTGTTGTTCTCAAACTAGATCTCATGGCAGTAATCAACTGCTGATTTATGGCATAGACTTAAATGTAATAGCAAAACCTGTTTTGTTTTTCTTTAGCATACAAAATTCTGATCTTATAAATTTTTTTTTTAGCTCCTAAAACATGTCTGACTAACCAGTTCTTGTGCCAGAATGGAAAATGTATTCCTGCTGTGTGGGAATGTGATCATGATGATGATTGTGGAGATAATTCAGATGAACCAGCAGCTTGTGGTTTGTACACCAATTTTCTATTTTTTTTTTTCCATAATTTTGAGCTGAACAATAGCCAAATAGATGGGGCTAATAATCACACAGGCAAGTGGGACAATTGATAGGGGTGCCCAAATTAAATTATATGAATAAAGTATTGCAATTTTCGTAGATAAGCTGGATCTTATCCTATATAATACAATTTTATAGTAATTATCTATCTATGTGTATTTATCTTCTCACAAACTGCTGGATACGTAAGGGTGCTAAAAGTATCAAAAGATCGAAAATGATCCAAGAAAGACCTTTTGCCATTTGCATTCTACAATGCCAGAAAGTTAAAAAAAAAAAAAAATAAAAACCAACCTAAACCATTTAAAATTGTGCAGCATGTTCAGTTCCATTGTTGTGTTGCCACCAAAATAATAACCATGATATTCATAGTTAGCATCATCATCATCTGTTATATAGTGTTCCATGTAATATAAATCTAAACAATTTTATGTGTGTATGAAGTACTATGTGGGGCTATCTTTGCAGAAATCGCTAGATACTGAATCTATTTAGACCTTTAAAATTCTGTAACTAGAATAGTTTAATTAAAAACTCCAAAATAACCTGTGACACCATTTATTGTCTATGACTACAATTATTTATTATGTGCAATTATTTTCTCCTTTTATTGAATACCTTCCATATCCAAAAGGTTCAAATTTTAAAACCACTTTCTTTTTAATTATCTTTATGTTCTGTCAACATATATTTTATATGTTTTTTACGGGCAAAACATGCTAGTATGTGTTTAAAAGTTGAAATTTATCATCTACAGTGTATCTGATTTGGTTTTGTTTGAAGTGCTACGGTCTACTTTTTTGTAAAACGAGGGCTAACAAGACCGGGACCTACAGTTTAAAGCCAATTTCGAATAGCTACAAACATCCATGCACAGCAGTGTATCTGAGGAAATTTTATTTGTGACTTTTAACAGTCCAAAAGTATTTGTCCAAAAAATAGTTTTTAACAGACTATTTTTTGTGTACCTCTATTTCACAATTCAGGTTATTTCCCCCATACTCTGTTGTACAGAATAAACCATATGTAACATGTCATATGGTATCAGCTAGTGCAGGCTTGCCATTCTGTCACTTTTCTCACCTTTAGTCACTTTTTTTTACAATTGATCACTTTTAGTCACTTTTTAAAGAAAATAGTCACTTTTTTCATGGTGTATCATGGGGTCCAACAATGTAATGAACCATATTTCGTTCTTAGTGCAAGCGACACGACCGAATCGAAACCGAAACAACGAATAAAATACCAAAAATGGGATGCTCTAATCTTATTTTTCTTATTAAAATGTAATTAGTCATATGGTTTCCAGAATTTAGGGATTTTAAAAAGTCGTAAAGAAGTTCCTGAAATCTCCATTTAATATATTTAAGTAACTTACATCAGAGCACACATTTCTCTTTTTCTTTTTCTTCACAATTTTTGTTTCAATACTTTAATCCAGCTATGTTCAATTTCAAAACATCATTAATATATGCAGAAAATTGTGATTATAAAATTAATGTATTGTATATATTCAAATCTAATTTATAGATTTTCTTGAATAAAAAGCAATGTTAAGTTGTGTTAAACAAAATTTTTAACTTTTTTTTTTTGTATTTCACGCTAAAATCATGTCTTGCATGAATCATTTGAATTAGAGTTAAAATAAATAGAAAAATCTTAATAATAGCATCTGTAATCAAGAAGAGAAAAAAATCGCTTTTTTTTTTTTTTCAATGTTTAGTCACTTATTCTGTATTATTTGTTACTTTTCTCACTTTTTTTAAAGTACTTCAGCTGTTTCAAGCCTGTGTTATTCCTTAGCAAAACACATCAAATCCAAATTGGGTGATGGTCTGTAGAGATTACTGCATTTTGCTTAGCATGCTCACAGTCATTTTATCTTTTATAAATACAAGTTCCAAAGGAATTGTATATTAGAATTTTTATATTTATAAGTAACTGAAATTAAAATATTTTCTTTGAATTTTTTGGAAACAAGAAGAAATACTTGATAAAATATCTTTCAATTTTTTTCTTACAGTAACGTATATATTTGAAATGTTGTGTTTACAAATGTTGTAATACTCGCAGCACATATCTACACCATATATAAATATGATCTAGATAGAGCATGAACAATTCCAGAAGACCCATCCTACTATGCTGTCAATTAGAGGTGTAGCTAGAAATTTTACACGGGGTATGAGGTATTCCACTCCTTTCGATTCATAACTCAAAAGTAATACAGCATTTCTTATGCACGTGATGTTTGAATACAGCAATCCTTTATGGGAAAGGAGGTTACAGCTACACTCCTTAAAACTCCTTAAGTTTTGTTGCTGCTAAAAAAAATGGTCCTTAAAGCCCTTAATTTTTATGTTTAGTCTTCAATTTTTTAACAAATGAGATTTTAATAGTAGCCTAATTTTAAATAAATCCCTAAAAGTGAAAACTAAGTAAGTAGCAAAGAAATTACAGTCAAACCCTCTTTTACCACCACCATCTTTCTGACAATGATGTGGTGATCAAGTCTGCACTATATTGAACCATTATCCTGTGTATATTGATAATATTAAAAAGATTAATTATTTTATTCAAGTATTTCATAAACTTCCTGTAATCTTTAGTTGGGAGGCAGTGATAAGTTATATATTTACATGCATCAAGACTTGTGTTTGGATTTTGACATAATTTTAAAATAAAAATAATTTTTTTAATCATTTGATGATAAAAGTGTAGGACTTATAGGGGACAAACTAAAGCAGAGAAAGAAAAATATAAATTTGAATGTTAAAGAATGATTCTGGGGGTTAATAGAGCCTTTATTGACTAATTGTAGCTTGTTTGTTGGTGTTTTAAGTATATAAATTTTCTTCAGTATCCTTGTAATTTGTCTTCTTCTAAGGCATTACAGCTCAAAACAGGTCAAGGCCATCCTAATTAATTTATGCTATCTAGACCTATCTGGGGAAATGCCCCTCTAGTGTCCCTTACATAAGATTTTTAAGTCACTTTGAACAGAGTCAAGCCATCTAATTGGTGTCCTTCCCTGCTTTCTAGTCCCCATAGGTTCGATAAATGTGAGCTTTCTTACTGGGTTAATATCATCAGCTGTGAATTAATATCCTAACCACTGAATCCTATGACTTTGTATGATATTCTGTGACAGTGTCTGGTGTCTATATTTTTGGTAGGTTTCAAAGTTAAACATTGATATCTAAACAGCATTTTAAAAACTATGTCAAATTCTTTAGTTGATAATTTTTCTTTCATAGATTTAGTCATTCACCAGCATTCATAGCTTTAAAGTATCACAGGTTACAATAGGGATTTACCTATATTAATTTTAGTGCTAGTGTTAATGTATCAAAGTTTAATTTGGTTTTTTAAGACCATGATAACATCTATTTGCCATAGAAACTTGTAGTGGGTTTTTCTTGAGCCTGAAAATTCATTGTGAACTTCCATGTTTAACACATCTTGGTTAAAGTTCCAAGACATGTAGTCAAAATAGTATAAACTCTTTATACAAAAATGATTCACAAGGGAGAAAAAAGATACAGTAAAAAAAATATAAAAAGATTTTTAGAAAATATACTATCTGTTACTTTCTACAAAATATAAATTATTACTATAGCAGTTTGTCACTTTAATATATTTATTATATTGTAAGTCCTATGTAGAAAATTTGTTCCTACAGACATAGGGTAATATAATGGGGTTGGCACTATATTGGGATTTTACTGTGCAATGTTTTATCCATTACAAAAGGAAGTTTCAACAAGATATTTTTATTGTACCTTTTCAGAATATTCTATATCAGAAGGTATTTTAAGAAAATTTTAGTTAAAGCTTAATTCATTAACTTTATGAAGCTTTTTCATATAACACCTGTCAGTAGGAGCCATTAATCTTTGCAAAATGATTTAGAAAAGGAATTTGCATCAATCAGTAATTGCTTTGTTGGAAATGCCAAAAGTGCATGCATTGGTAGTTGTTTCTATATTTGTAATAAAGCTTTTGAAAAAGGTGTATTATCTACTGACTAAAGTATTGCTTCAATATTGGATTAAATGGGTTATTTAATGTTTATCCTACAATGAGATGGCTGAACGAAGGCCGAATGGTTAGGGTGCTGGCCTTCGGAACCAGAGTTCATGGGTTCAAATCTGTCACAGAAAGGCTGTGACAAACGCATACACTAGCTGGGAAAAACAAATTGAAATTCTAGTGCATACCTTCGATAGATTACAATAGCAGAGTTCTATGAAGCAGATAAGCTACTCTGAATAACACTGATACGAGGAAATAAGACAAAGCTTAAGTACAAACAATTAACATTTATTGGTAAACGGAAACACAAGAAAAACAAATCAGTATAACAACAATAAGTTTAAGTATAAGGAGACGGCTGGAGCAAGTTTAAAGTACATACTAGAGCAAGACAAAAAGAAACATTACTACCTTCGGTAATCCTACTTAAAAGCGAAAAAATAATAATAAACTATGTAAAACAAACAGGAGGAAAATAACCCTATGGGCTAAGACTACTTGAAGGTAGAAAGTTCGGGCAATCTGTCACGAACGTACACCGCACGGCTGCGTGAGAAAGAATGAACTGCCAGGGAGAAGGCGAAAGGTGCACTCTGTGCTGGCTTAGTGAATGCTTCAACATGTACTTATACTCGCACTCTGACTTGCACACGCACATTAAAAACAGTTTGCATACCTAATTAATGAGGAGTCGATTACCGTGTTGCGAAATGTTTGATCGCAGCTTGGTATGGGAAACTTCTAAGCTCAAGTAATAGGTTGCAGTCGATTTGAAATATGTAACAGAATCCCACTATGGCATGGATGTTCGTAGCCGTTCGGAATCGGCTTTAAGCAGTAGGTCCCGGTCTCATTAGCCCTCGTGTTGCAAAAAGTAGACCGTAGCGCTCCAAAAACCAAAACCAAACCAAACCTACAATGAGATGACATTTCAAAAATGAAGACATTCCTGCAAAATTTTTCAATTAAGAGGAGTAATATAAATTATAAGATTTTACCATCTATAATTTTTGAAAGAGTTCCTTAAAAATTTGAAAGACTCCTTAATTTTCCCTCTCAAAAACTTGTATGAATGTGTTCAATCCCTATATTCCCCTCCACTTCTCGAAGCCACTGCTGCCAACCCTTAAAGTTTGTAAAATGCTTGCTTATTGCATTGTGCATTTAGTTATGTAAGTCAGTTTAATTTCAGCGCAAAAGATCTTGTCCCCTCAACTATTTCCGCTGCAATTCTGGTCGTTGTATTCCACTCTCTTGGAAATGTGATGGTGACAATGACTGCAATGATAAAGAAGACGAGCCTGAATCCTGCGATAACACAACAACATGCAATCCTTCTTCTTTCAAGTGTGCAAATAACAGGTGTATCCCAAGTCGATGGAGGTGTGACTATGCTGATGACTGTGGAGATTATTCCGATGAATTAAACTGTGGTAAGTAAAATATAGGTGTTTATAATTAACTAGGGGTCAAGGTTTTTCCTCCTTATACAAATTATGGTATTTTGACAAAAGTCTATTGAGAAGGAAGACCAGCAGTTACAATATAACTGGCAAACTTGATAATAGTTTGGAACTTTTGGAAATTTTAGATACTTTGATAATACTTTGGTATTTACTAAACCTACCAATAATTTATATGTACCTATTACTACCGTATTCTACTATACTGTACTGTATAATAATAAGTACCACGTCTGTTCTACTATATGGTAGTAACTCATGGAAAGTAAGAAAACAGCAAGAAAAGATCTTGATACTTTTCAAACTAAATGACTAATTCAATAATTATAAATTTCCATTTCTGACCTGTATATCTGCACCAATAGTAAACCCACAACTTTAATAATAATAAAAAAAAAAAAACAAGAATCAGTAAAAGTCATGGAAAGTCATGGATCCGCTAAACTACCGATTAAAAAAAAATGCATTGAATTGTTTAATTCTATTTTTACTTTGTCATTTGGCTGAAGTTACTGAGTTTGGTATTTATGTATTATTCTATTCATCATATTGCCAAGTAAAATTTGTTCACCAAGGAAACTCAAAGCAAGAAAGCTTAATGGGTGGGTAAATGTATATTATTCTGGTTTTTTCTTAAATTGTAGATTAAAATTTTATTAATATAATAATTATTTTCTTAAAAAATTAAGATTTTTGCACAAAATATAAGTTTATCTCTAGGGATATTGTATATAAACATTATAGGGTTATATTTGGCTATTATTCATGGTCACCTGGATAATACCAAAGTACCCTGAATTCAAATTGGAAACATTTTGATTGAAAAATTGCTATATGATTAAACTTAGGTATGTATATACAACAATTTATTTTTATGTATGTGAGTTTATTAACACTTATAAAGTAAGTTTATAGTTTTTTTATGATAAAATTCCTGTAATTTCTCTAAAAGCATATATTTTATTTGTATGTACATCAGAATTTTTTTTTCGTATATACTTTAACGAAAGCTTTTTAAAGTCATGGAAAATGATCTGCTAAATCAGGGAAAGTCATGAAAAGTCATGGATTTGAAAAATTTTATTTTGGCAGATACCCTGTCAATAGCTTTATTTTCTCTCTAAAATAAATACTGTATAAATTATCTTTATTCAATTTCAACACATTTTTATGGCCATAATTATTTGTGACACATACTTTTTAATGTACTTCATAGGTTTAAGAAAATATAACTTTTTTTTTTCTTCAAATTCTTTTTGAATTAATGCAAGATTCATTTGTACATTATTATACTCTTTTTTTGCACCACACATATGTTAGTCATTTTATTCTGAGAGTATTATACCAGTACTTTTTACCTATAAATCCAACATGTGCAACTTAGACAGGACTATGAACCAGTAGAAATTATGCAGGCTAAATTACTGTGAGATAAATATATTTGATAAAATAAACAAAATTATTTAAATATCTTTATTACCTCACATACTTTCGTTCTACAAATTTCTCTAGATGTTGCAAAAAATAGAAAGTCATTTAAGGAATTTACATATCAGTGCTAAAAAGAAAGATGTCATGATTTTCAAGCCATATTATTCGAAAATAAGCATAAAGGCAAATAAAATAAGCAAACTGCAAATGCATTAAGTTTTTCTTTTTTAGTATATATATTATTATTATTATTATACATTCTAATCCTGAATATCTGTGATAATTAATGTATTGTAATAGGGCCACTTGTTTTTGTAATTGCTTATTAGAACTATATGCATATTTGCTTATTACTCCTTATCATTGTATAATAGATACATCTGCATATTATTGTTCGCAATATATGTAGTTTTTTAAATAAAGGTGGGAGGCAATCAACATATATTACATTCAGTTCTGTATTATCTGTTGTTATTCTTTAATGAAATTACTCTTTTCTATTTCTCAAAATGCCTTCTACATTTTCGTGTTTATAAGGTAGATTTTCTAGAATGTTAGCTTATATTTAAAAAGTTGTATAGATTATGGTAATTGCAGTTATCAGAATGTTTTTGTCAGTGTGTGTTTCATTTATATTTTAGAAACATTTTCATTTGTAGCTATAAAATTAAAATAATAAACTAACCCTACATTGTTATTACTGTATGCATCTCAATAAAAATTTATAGGCTGTGCAAGATGGGACACTATTAAATGCCACAGGTTGGTTAGGGACCGGTGTTAGAGGATATGACTTCATATAAACCACCATCATAAATGTATAAAAAAGTTAACATACTGATCTTAAATACCCAAACTGGTGTAAATGGTGTCTGCTTCTGTGCTTTATAAATATTACTACTAGTCATCACAAACCATGCAAAATAAGAATGTGGGCTATATGTTTAGAGGTGTTTTTATAGTATAATGAAACCACAGGATTTCAGGGATTTTGCTATAATTATCTCAGGATTTCTATAGAAATAAAATTACAAACTGTTTTCCCCTTACTCATTACTGTTTCCATGGTTTCCGCACTCCTGGAAAGTCAGGGAAAGTCATGGAAAATCATGGATTTAGACAATGGATTAATTTTGTCATGGAAAGTCTTGATTTTTCAAGCAAAATGAGTAAAAGTCGTGGAAAGTCATGGATCCGCTAAACTACCGATTAAATAAAAATGCATTGAATTGTTTAATTCTATTTTTACTTGTCATTTGGCTGAAGTTACTGAGTTTGGTATTTATGTATTATCCTATTGACCCTATTGCCAAGTAAAATTTGTTCACCAAGGAAACTCAAAGCAAGAAAGCTTAATGGGTGGGTAAATGTATATTATTCTGGTTTTTTCTTAAATTGTAGATTAAAATTTTATTAATATAATAATTATTTTTTAATAAAAATTAGTTAAGATTTTTGCACAAAATATAAGTTTATCTCTAGGGATATTGTATATATACATTATAGGGTTATATTTGGCTATTATTCATGGTCACCTGATAATACCAAAGTACCCTGAATTCAAATTGGAAACATTTTGATTGAAAAATTGCTATATGATTAAACTTAGGTATGTAGATACAACAATTTATTTTTATGTATGTGAGTTTATTAACACTTATAAAGTAAGTTTATAGTTTTTTTATGATAAAATTCCTGTAATTTCTCTAAAAGCATATATTTTATTTGTATGTACATCAGAAGTTTTATTTAAATATACTTTAACGAAAGCTTTTTAAAGTCATGGAAAATGATCTGCTAAATCAAGGAAAGTCATGAAAAGTCATGGATTTGAAAAAATTATTTTGGCAGATACCCTGTATATAGTGATTGACTGATGGATTCATAATTTAAAACAGTTTTAAACGCTATGAGTTTGGATTATTTTTATAAATTACGTTGCTTTAATGCCTGAAATACTGAGTTATTTTTAACATGTTTTTGATATTCTTATAATTTCAGCTGTCACTTGTAAATCTAACGAATTCCTTTGTAAGTCTACCAACTTCTGTATATTGATGGATTGGCGGTGTGATGGAGATACTGATTGTGCTGATGGATCTGATGAAGAGGGCTGTGGTAATGGATTTAATTTCTTTTAACCATAGAAAAAGTAATCAAGCATGCATATGAATGCTACATTAACGATACACTTTGAAGAATTGTATGCGAAATATAATTGTTTACATATATAAGTAAGATATAGGTTAAACATTTTGGCAGACTCTTGAATTGTTTCTGCATAGTTTTAAAAATGTTAAAAATAAACAAAATATTTCTGCAAACTTTATTGTCACTAAGGTATTTGATATTAAATACAGTAAATTATTTTTCCTTTTAAATAATAATTGCTAACAATTTTGGATAAAAAGTTTTTCAGAATATATACATCATGATGTGTGTATCCTATGATGTAAGATGATGGGGCGAAGTCATAATGGTGAGGTGGTTTGAGGGGAAAGAGGAACTGGAGATTGTTTCATTGACAAAGTTATTTATTTCTGTAATATTGATTGGATGAATTCATACTTCATTCTTGGGATAGAGCAAACTCTGAGATTTTGTAACACATTTTTTGGCAATTCCTGTTGTGAAGATCACCGAGTTGTTTTAGAAAGTCAGATCCAAACAGTCGATTTATTTTTCAACATCGAGATTTTATTAAAAGACAGAGAACAAACTACTATTGCACAACTAAGTATACAATTAACACAATATTTACACTAAATAATTCTACCAATTTTAATTATCTAAATTCCAAGGAACTTAGCTGTCCAAAGTCCACCATTATCTACGACGTTCTCTGTCCCTACACCTTCCTCTCAAGATTGAGATTACACCTCAATTAATCCAAATTTGAAACTTAAGTGACAGGTGAGACATAATACTTACAATTATTAGATAATATACAATAATACAAGAAATTACCCGTCGAACTATGGCCGATTGATTAGGGCGCTGGCCTTTGGTACCAGAGTTTGTGGGTTTGAATTTCCAGTGGCATGGATGTTTGTAGCCATTCAGAATCGGCTTTAAGCTGTAGGTCCCGGTCTCATTAGCCCTTGTGTTGCTAAAAGTAGACCGTAGCACTCCAAACTAAACCAAACCAAGAAATTACTATTACACATTACTCAGCTATATAATTTAACTCAAAGATGTTTATAGATATAAGTATATGGATATAGAAGGTTTAGGTTGAAGGTTAGTCAAATAGTTAGGGTGCTGCTCTTCAGTACTGTAGTTTGAAGGTTCAAGTCCCACATCTGGTATGGCTGTTTGTGGCACTTCAGAGTCAGCTTTAAGTAGTAGGTCTCAGTCTCAATAGTAGATAATTTTCTTATTTCAAACACACAGTTCCTTTCTCACAGTCTTCTTATTTCAAAAAAGTAGACTACAGCACTCTAAACCAATCTTGCAAAATTTATCATCACTAAAGCTATTTGATATTACATACAGTAATATCAAATAAAGTAACAAAAGTTCCTTTTTAAAAATGATGGTTCAAAAGTAACAAAGATTTTTGATTTACAGCTTATATTTTTTTCCTCTTTTTATCAGGTCTAACTTGTCAAAGAGGCGAATTTACCTGTGATAATGGACTATGCATTTCAGCTCTTTGGCAGTGTGACGGTGAAAGAGACTGTAGTGATAATTCTGATGAAAATCCAGAACTTTGTAGTAAGTATTTAACTTTCTTATCCTTTTACTTTGGTAAAAATATTTTTGCATGTATAGCACTTTCATTTAAGCAAAAGCTTTTTAGTGTCAGGGTTGCACATGGAAATCTATAATTATTGCAGAATGTCCTGATGTAAATTTCTCTTTTCAATATTCGCACACTCCTTGAAATTCCTTAATATTAGATGCTCCTTAAAAAAAGACAATTAATTGATAATTTGCCAATGTTCCAAAATTTTAACCTATTTGACTAATTTCCCTAAGAATTATATTTTTAAATACTAAGAATGAGTCATTGCCTATTAAGTTCCATAAAGTATTTTTTTCTTATTTCAATTAATTTTTTTTATACAAATTGAATTTTTAATAAAGATAATTTTTTTAAATTTACCCTTGAATTGAAATCAGTAAAATTTGCCAAAATACTAATATTTTTTAGAAAATTGACAATATTTACCCTATGCATAAAATCGACTTTAATATATGATTCTGCAATACTAGTAAATATTATGGGATGGTGTTTTGTAAAAAAAAATTGTGCTACAAGAGAAAAGATTTCTAACATAAGGTTTTACACATAAATGGACAACTTTTATATTATTATTGTAACAATGATTTTTTATCCTTATATTTTGTGTGATTAAAAAGACAACTCATGTACTTTTCTGCAAATGATGCCCAAATGATAAAGGTGGTGATCCTTGGTACTAGAGTTTGTGGGTTTGAATCCCACTGTGGCATGGATATTCGTATCAATTTGTAATCGGCTTTAAGCAGTAGGTCCCAGTCTTATTAGCTCTCATGTTGCGAAATATAGACCTTAGTACTCCAAACCAAACCATACTCTTCTCTGTCTCCAGGCTTGCAATTCCGTCACTTTTCTCACCTTTAGTCACTTTTTTAAGTAAACAGTCACTTTTTTCATGTTGTATCACAGCAAAAGTCTGTTGTTGAAAAAAGAAAATCTGAATTAATAACAAAATATTTTAATAAAAGACCAAAAATAAAATGCTCTAATCTTATTTTTTTATTATTATTATTATTAAAATGTAATTAGTCATATGATTTCCAGAATTTAGTGATTTTAAAAAGTCATAAAAATAGTTCCTGTAATCTACATTTGTACTGAAATGTACATTTAATACATTAAAGTAATTTACGTCAAAGCACACATTTCTCTTTTTCTTCACAATTTTTGTTTAGATACTCTAATCTAGCTATGTACATATTTCAAAACATCTTTAATATATGCAGAAAATTGTGATTATAAAATTAATGTATTGTATGTATTCAAATCTAATTTATAGATTTTCTTGAATAAAAAGCAATGTTGAGTTGTGTTAAAAAAATTTTTAACCTTTTTTGTGTTTGACGCTTAAGTCATGTCTTGCATGAATCATTTGATTTAGAGTTAAAATGAATAGAAAAATATTAATAATAGTGTCATGCCTTGCGCGTGTCCCCGGCTGCACTTTCAGATGTCTGTACGTCTAGTTTCTATACCTACTCGCCAATGGTTACTGGAGCAGGTATCTTGGGTTTCATTAAAGCCTATATTACTGACAAATAGGCACAGTTGTTTTATTATTTTTAAAATAAATTTTTACTATTTTTTTTAACTTTTTATAATTTTTATTATTTTTATTTTACTGAATTCATGTGTTGCTTTACGGATGTCCCTGGCCACATAAACATTTCATGTTTACTATTCTTAAACTTTCTTCTCGTAGTGTAATAATAGCCTAAGTTATCTGCCCATCTGTCCTCGAAGTTATGAAGCTGTTGGACCTGGAATGGATAGAGGCATCCATATTGGAGATCTGATGAGTTAGGGTTAGCAAAATTGAAAGCGAGTAAAGTTTATCTTTTCCTAAAATACAGATCTGATTATAAAATAAATTGGTATGAATAAGCTCCTTATCACAGCGAAAAATAGTGTTGTCTTTAAAACGTTCGATATCCACACCGTCCCCCTTTTCGAGAATTTAATGCCATTATATTAAGCCCCATTTTACAAGCAGACGATTAAATTTATCAATTTATCACATAATAAGTAGGTAAAATAACATTTTTTTTCTAGCATTATGACTTCATTCCTTTAACCATCTCATTTAATCATTTCTTATTTTAAATTATTTAAATGTGTTCTGCATTATTTCCATACGTTTTATCGCTAAACTTAGATATTACATAAATAATTTTCTTTTGTATTTGAGTTAAATAATAGATTAAGTACATATGTGATAATTTTAATCGATTTTTTTTTGTTGAAAGGTAATTCTCATTTAAAAAAACAAACTATTTTTTTACCTGCTTCATAGGGTTCTTTACAAAAATTCTGAAACGTTAAAAATTTTACGGATCCCATCATATGACGGGCTATATGCTAGTGTAATAATATTATGCAGACCAGTGTTGAGACTAATTGCCTTCATATTTTTTGATAGGTTAAGGTACAACTCTACTGGAAAACATTATTTCTGATTTAAGATACTGTTATGAGTCGGAAAATTATTAAATACATCAAATATCTTGATTTGATATTTGTATACCTTTTTTGCAATGTTAATTCTATTAAAAATCTGGTGAGATAAATGAAGCAAATATAGGATTAATTTTGAATATAGAAGAAATACTAAATCTCAAATTTACTCAATTACATCAGTTAGTGTAAGAATAAGCATGATTGTTTATTGTATTTAGTTACTTTTTACTGTGTCTATGAAAGTCTATTCATTTAATTTTTCTTTTGTGGGTCAATCATATGTAATAGTATCTGTTCTTTTAACATGTCTCGTATTTATGAAAAGTTTATAAGTATTATTATAATTATGGTCAGAATTTAAGCTTTTCAGGATTATGTCAACCTGAATGTTTCCTTTTTATAATCTTTTAGTATTTTCCTTTGATAATCACAATTTCTTAATGTTGGTGTTGCCATATGTTGGATTGATTGATTTGATTTCTTTAAAAATTAAAAATTCTACATTTTTATAATATTAAGAAAATTATAAAAAGGTAACATAATTAGATAAACATTGTAATTAGACTAACATTTTAACTGTAACAAACTATTACACACATAAGTAACTAAAATTAAGCATTTGACTCTTTAAATGAAATATAAGCAGATAAAGTATTTTGTGAAATATCTCTGATACTTTGTTATAGGAGTTTTATTATATTAATAAAATTATTGTCTAATTGTCTTTTAGACACACAATTAGAGTAATAAATTACTAATTGGAAACTGTTTTTAAAACTGAAAGTTGTAATTATAAAAGTTCTAATTTTTAGTAGGTTAGATATTGGATTTGTGTTTGATTTTTTACTTTCAACAGGTCCTCACCATCATCATTGCCAGAGTCATGAATTTCAATGTGCAAGTGGTCATTGTATTAATAACACTTTTAGATGCGATCATTTTGAAGATTGTGATGACGATTCTGATGAATTCGACTGTGGTAAGAGCCCTTAGATATCTGATATTAAGGCACACACAGCATCTTGAAAATTTTACTTAAACTGTTCCAATTAACAATTTGAGTAAATTTTTTATGAGCTTGCATTTCACTGTGGAATAAATAGAACTAAAATATTTATATGGTGCATATTTCTGAATCTGATCAAAGTATAAGCTTAGAATGCTTTTTCCCCTCAAAATGTTCCCAAAATTCAAAGTATTTTAAAAGTATCATTAAGTGTAAAAAAAGTATTCTGGATTTTAATCCATAGATTTAAATTATGATTTATGTTAACGTGATATAAATCAACCAGCCCTGACCACTTGTAAAATATGAATGTGTTTTATATAGAGTAAAATTAAAAAAATTGAATCAAAAGCATAATTTTATGTAACATGTAATATTTATTTATTTTCAAAATGTTTAATTCTAGGTAAATTAAGTACACTTTTTTAAAATTCTATTATTTTTTCTTTTCAAATTAGGAATGGTAGAATAAAATAAGTTGTTTGACAATAAAGGAATCTTTTTACTTCTAAAAAAAATTTAGATGAAACATTTTCAGTGGTAAATTTCAAAATCGAGAAATATTTTCAAGCCATTATTTAATTTTTCTTTATATTGGAGAACAAACACAAGACAGTTTTATTAATTCAATTTTATTAATCATTTCTGAAAGGGTGATTTTCTGTGTGCTTGTTTAATGATCCAAAGAGATACAAATCACTTTATACATGATCCAGACTGTTGTGCCTCTTGAAACATATCCATCTTTATTTAAACTGAAGCTATGGGCGACACATCCTAAGAACAGTACACTTTCAAATTATTACTGAGCCCAAATTATTATTGGTTTTATATGAAATTCTAAGAATTTATGAAGATGGATTGAAGACAAATATCAGCTAGCAACATTTTAATTAGATGTAAAAATACCACTACACAGTGCAATTGATAACCAGGTTTCAGTGAATGTCTGCACCTTTTAAA
This sequence comes from Pardosa pseudoannulata, assembly GCA_032207245.1. Taxonomy (NCBI): domain Eukaryota; kingdom Metazoa; phylum Arthropoda; class Arachnida; order Araneae; family Lycosidae; genus Pardosa; species Pardosa pseudoannulata. Next base: position 96,393,263 of record CM063507.1, on the reverse strand, counting down.
GCGTCAGAATGAAATGATTAGTTTAGCCATATTTGCTGTTACTTTCAAAAGTTGTGATCATCTCATTTATTTTGGTGTAGGATTTTAACTTGCATCAGGAATTTGGGAACTTATCAGAGCTCTTGTTACTATTGTTTTTGAACCACATACATATATAGCTGTCTATCTTTCTATCTATAGATATAAAGGAGAAATATAAAGGAAAGACATATACTTTTAAAAAGTGTCAAAGTTCATATTGCCCATTTTAGCAACAACCATAGTGGGAGAATATAAAATACTATTAGTTTCAGGTGTTAAAATCAGAATTTAAAACCTATGTAGGTGTAAACAATAGATTGCTTATCCTTACATGGTTTCTGCACACCTCAAAAGTCAGGGAAAGTCAGGGAAAATCATGGATTTAGACAATGGATTAATTTTGTCATGGAAAGTCATGATTTTTCAAGTAAAATGAGTAAAAGTCATGGGAAGTCATGGATCCACTAAACTACCGATAAAAAAAAAATGCATTGAATTGTTTAATTCTATTTTTACTTGTCATTTGGCTGAAATTACTGAGTTTGGTATTTATGTATTATCTTATTGACCATATTGCCAAGTAAAATTTGTTCACCAAGGAAACTCAAAGCAAGAAAGCTTAATGGGTGGGTAAATGTATATTATTCTGGTTTTTTCTTAAATTGTAGATTAAAATTTTATTAATATAATAATAATTATTTTTTAATAAAAATTAGTTAAGATTTTTGCACAAAATATAAGTTTATATCTAGGGATATTGTATATAAACATTATAGGGTTATATTTGGCTATTATTCATGGTCACCTGGATAATACCAAAGTACCCTGAATTCAAATTGGAAACATTTTGATTGAAAAATTGCTATAAGATTAAACTTAGGTATGTAGATACAACAATTTATTTTTATGTATGTGAGTTTATTAACACTTATAAAGTAAGTTTATAGTTTTCTTATGATAAAACTTTTGTAACTTCTTTAATAGCATATATTTTATTTGTATGTACATCAGAAGTTTTATTCATATATACTTTAACAAAAACTTTTTAAAGTCATGGAAAATGATCTGCTAAATCCGGGAAAGTCATGAAAAGTCATGGATTTGAAACATTTTATTTTTGGCAGATACCCTGTCCTTATTTTCCCTTACTAAATAGTACATTTGACTTTCCTTCCTTTTTTTTTCCCTTCCATCTGTCTTTATGATATATATGTGAGGCTTTAAGACTCAAAGAATTAAAAGTTAATTTTTTTTTCAACCTGTGTTTGTAAGCTGTTTTATTTCTTTTTAAATAGATTACAATTACATAAACTTTATAAGTGTAGTTTCATCTTTTTCATTCCATTTTTAAGTTTGTTAAATTATATTAATGTAGAAATAATTCTATTTGTAACTATTTTCAGAATATGGCCCATGTAGCTTTGGTGCTTGCTCTCAGTTGTGCAGTGCCAAAAAGAAAGATGCATTTGCATGTGCTTGCGTTTCTGGTTACCACCTTGTACCAGGCGAGAAAGGTTCTTGTCATGCTGAAGGTGAGAAATAATTAATAAAATTGTTGTAACTAAGATGTAATGTAATTTCAGGAAAAAAGATTGCATCAACATAAACACTGTACTCCAGGAGAGTGGTGGAAAGAAGTCTAAAATTGCACAGAAATACTACACTCGGTTAAACTGCTAAAATAAGTTAAAGGCAACAAATGAAGTATGAATGAAATTTTTGGTCCCATGCCTTGAGGAAAAAATAATAAAAATATTTTCAATTTGGAGGGGGGGGGATACAGCTTCAAATATTTTCTATTGCAAACCTGTAAAATATCCAAAGAAAACTTTTCTTTTCTGATGTTTCAGAAAGAATATTCTCTTGTATAAAATGTCTTATATTCTTTCCTGCACAAAAAGAAAATTTTTAAAAAACACAGTTAATACAATTTGCATAAAAAATACAATTAAAAATACAATTTGCATGTAATTTATGCATACATAATTGCAAATAAATTATAATTATAAAAATATATATAATTGCAAAAAAATTATATTTTTTTTTACAAATATGTGTAATATTTTTTATATTTTTTACATTACAAAGAGTCTACATTATATTTTTAATTCTTTTTAAAAACTCATATCAAATTTTAAAATCTCTTGTATTTTTACTTTTTCTAAAATGCATATTTATATTGTTTCTAAAATGGAAATATTACACTAATTTATTCTGGTTTGGTTTGGAGCATTATAGTCTACTGTTTTGCTAGGCTTTGCCTAATGAGTCTGGGACCTACTCCTTAAAACCAATTCTTAGTGGCTGCAACATCCATGCCAAGAGTGGGAATCAATCCCATGCGCTCTGAATCAAACAGCAGCAGTGACACTCTATCCATTCAGTCATCGTTCAGCCAGTTTATTTTGAAATCCTTTGATAAATGTCAATGATTATAAGTTATTTAATATTTCAGTATTACAAGCAACTTTTGATAAGCTACAAGATATATAAATTAATGAAGATTGTTATGTTAGTTGTAGTTTTATTCAACTAAATCCCATTTTAAGAACATTTAAGAGATAAGTTTTACTAAAAAAATGTATAGAAGAAAAGAAAAATGAACTTCAAAATTAGACATTCTCTTATTTTTCCCCCTTCCTATATTTTGTGGTTCTGATCATCTATTACGAATGGAAATAGTTCTTCAGTTACATTTTTAAAATAGCATTGATAATTTCTTGAATCTTGTTTTGAGTATGTCATAATTTATTAAAATGTTTATAGTGTCGATACTGCATCTTCTTTTCTCTCTGTCTCCCTGTATGTGTGTGTTTGAATATTATATTAACCTGTTTATGATACAGAAGTACTTTTTATTATCTTATTTTACAACTGTTGCTCTAAAAATACTGTTGCTATGATGTGAAATTTGTTGATCTTCCACCACATATAGTACTTTCTTATCTTTACAAATATTTCAGATTTTTTTAGGGAGGGGGGGGGACATTTGATCAATAAGGACTATTGCTGTTCTAAAACTTATGTTTGCAAAGAAAGATGTCTTAACATAAAGTATGAGATATTAACAATTGTGTTTAATAAAATTATTAAATTAATCTATATATATTATTCAATGTCATTTTATAAGTCATAAAGCTCATGAAAATCTTCAATTTTTAAGCTTTAGCTCTGGGTCGATCATAGTACAATGAAAATTAAGGTGCTTAAAAAGTGCTTAATTTTTTTTCTGAGGAAAGAGTCTGAACCGTGTAGTAAATTTTATAATTTTGCATTCCAATTCAATTATTTTATAATAATTTATTTTTATTACCTACTGGTTAAAGCTTACACACTGTTTTGATATTTTAGGTAAAGAAGCAGTAATTTATCTGGCTAGTGAAAATGAATTAAAGCAGATAAATCCCTACAAACCATCTGCTTTTGATAATAATGATATTATCAATCCTGAAGAAAATCCCAACCGTATAGATTCTATTGATGTACTGTATAAAGGTTCTGATGTAATTGTATTTTGGATAAATATTCATCAAAAGGCCATATATCGTTATAGATATAGTATAGCTAAAAATGAAACCAGTAATCGTTTAAAAAGAGAAGATATTAGCCCTGTTGTTGTGGTAAGTTTTTTTTTTTTTGTTTCAGAATTTAAAATTCACATTGTTTTACACTAGTTTAAAATATACTTTTAATAGATTATATATTTATATGTGTATGTGCCTATATATATAATTTAGATCTAAAAGCAAATTAATAATTTTAGTATGTATATATGTCAGCCCATGAGGGTTTAAAACAGAACTAAATGTGGAAGCAAGTTTTAGCAGAGTCTGAAAAAATAAATATAACATTTAAAAATATAAGTATTGTTTATTCAGTATAAGAGAAGATTTGAACAAAAATTAAAGTTAAGTAAAAGCCAGTAGGAAAAGAATTTAATGGAATAAAATAAAATGCTCTAGGTAGCTAAGGAAGAATGTAACTCGGCATGCTTTGACAACAGTAAGTATAATTTCCCTCCATCGCCAAATGAAACTGCATATGCTTTATATCTGGCGAAATGGGTAACGCCCACCAGTCACATGATGGGCATATGCCATTTCCATACACTCATTGTCTTTTTAACTACGTCATTTAAAAAGGCTGTTAAATGTGAAGATTTCAGTTAACAATCACATTTAACTGAAGATAGACTTTAACTGATTAACTTAAATTATGCTGAGTAAGTAATGACAATAGATCGATTATTATGGTAACAATCCCCCACCCCTCTTTTTACCTACAAAAAAAGAGCTTAAACACATATTTAGGTCTGGTTAAAGAAAAATGACTAGCTTATACTTTTGCAAAAAAATTTCAACATTTGACCAAAGTCAATCTATTATACATCAAAACAAGGACCTCTTGCTCCAGTCTGATGCCGATTTTAATATAACATTGCCATTATAGTTGTGTACAAACGTGTCACAGTGAGAATTGGTTGACGCAGGTTCCACCTAGTCATAAGACACTTGGCCACTCTCGGTTGAACTTAAAGTGTCGTATTTGTGAATCACTGAGGTTTTCTTCTTTTCTGTGTGTCTCTCTCTTTTATTTATTCCCAGTGTTTGCTATCGGTATCAGGATTTTCAATTAAGGAAAAAATAACAATTTTGCGATGTAGATAAATTGCCCATCACTGATATACCGCATGTTCCTCTCCCAATATTGGAAAGAAGGTGTGCATCTATCAGTTTGTTGGAGTGCTACGGTCTCGTATTTTGTTATACAAGAGCTAATGAGACCATTATCTACTACTTAAAGCCTATTCGAACAACTACAAATATCCATGCCAATAATAGGATTTGAATCTACGAACACCAATTTCATAGAGCAGTATCATCGTTGTTATGCTGGAAGTCATGATATCAGGGAAAAGGATTTTATATCATAGATCAGTGATTGATTTCGCTATATGGGCGATTGTTAACATCTTGATCCGAATTGAAAATTTGGAGATCAATGTCATGATGGAGTACATTTTGATGATGTTTCACATCATATTAATACATTGCCTAGTCCTAATGTATACTATAGTGACACAGAAATCTATGAGGATATCATAAAAGGATGTTGATATGTTTCAAACATTTATACTATATAGCAAACTTTTTAATAATAAAGTCAGAGAAAAAAATAAATAATTTTTAGTGGCTGTTAAAATATTTGAATTGCTAATTGCTTAATGTAACAATTGTAACTGAATGTATAAAATTACTTACATCATCATTGAATTACATCAGCTCTATTTTCAATTTTTAAATATATTTAGGCAATTTTGAGGAAAGTAGTTAAAATGCAGTTATTTTACTAAAAAAATTTATAAATTGTGGAATATTCAACTGCATTTTTTGTTACCAAATCAACAAACCATATCAGTAACTATTGAATATTTGGCTGCTCTGAATGCTATCAAATAATCATTTTAAATTATTAGTCAGACTCTTCGAAAACTGCAGTTTATTTTTTTAAATTGTTAGTTTATCTACTACAAAAACACTATGTCCTGCTCCAAATCAACATTTTGGCTGCTACAAATTTTAAGTTTAACCACTTCAGAATGCTTGAAGGGGTTTAATATCTCTGAATATGTTGCCAGTGAAAATATTCTTCACCAGTTACACAAGAGATTAGCTCCTATTATTTAGTTTGCCCAGATTTGCTGGGCAAAAAGAACTCTTAGTCAAGTTGCAGTCGTGAAACCCTCAGAAAAAAAGTCCAATATTGTGGAATTTCACATTTATTGAGAATCAAAATAACCATAAAAATTTAAGTCAGAAAGCATTTTTTTATCTGACATTTTCTGACTGGAAAATAAAATATTAACCCCTTCTGGTAAAATGATGAGTCTAGCTCCTCATTAGTTTTTCATTCCATACCGCACAATGACGAGCTACACTCGTCATGCGATTAAAGTTACTGTTAAATATGATAATTAATTTAGTTTAAAATTTCTAGTGTACTGAATTTGGCAACACTTTTATCACTTGTGAAAATCACAAGTCACTATTGCATATTGTTTACTTAGAATTTCTTGGTACAAGTCATTGCCAAACTAATGAGTCAGAATAAAAGAAAACCTACTAAGAAATGCTGTGTGTGTTACAAGAATCAAATTAAAAGTGAGACTACTTGGCGGTGTAAACAATTAAGAATTCCTTTGCACTTTGTTTTGAAAAGTACCACTAGCTTGAAGACTATTATCTGTATATCTTATTAATGTTTTGCTTTGATATTTTCTTAATTTTACTGTTTCTGATATTGTTTAACACTATGTAAAAAGTGGATTTTAATTAAGAATATGTAAGAATTGTAAAATGAAACAAGTTTTTTAAATAAAAATTAAATGGTTATTTCATTCACAGTTTTTCATTATTAAATCATACCGGAAAGGGTTAAAAAAGGTTGGTTGGTTAGTTGGTTGTATAGAGCTTATTGGTACTGAGTCCTCTTGGGGCATATTGTGCCAACCAAATAGTTAAAATTTAAACCATTACTATAAACAACAAGGTAAAACAGCAGGAATAAAAGAATGTCAAGCAAATATGAAATGCAATAACGGTGAGTAAATAAAAGCGATGAGTTAATGACTTTAAAAATATGCATAAAAACCAATATCTTTTAAAAAATTAATAAGATTCAAATGAGGTGGATTATGAAGCAATGAAGTTAGAGATATGGAATGAGCGTTAAAACGGTAAGCACGACGGCGGTAAAAACTTGGACATTCTGCTAGAATGTGCTTTATGGTTATGGGTATTTTACAATGTTTACAAATAGGGGCAGGTTCCCCAAGCAATAGGTGATGTTGGGTGAAGTGAGTATGCCCAATACAAAGACGAGTAACAATGACTTCATGCTTCCTGGAGGGTATTAAAGGCCAGAGTGATATTTCAGGTTTCACAGTATAAAGCTTATTGTTTGTTGGTTCCAGATATATTGCCATTTTTTTCTCACTAAATTAACCGCATAATTCTTGATGTCTGGGTATGGTAAGTGGAAGTGGAGAAGATTGGTAATATTAAAAAAGGAGAATTTTGAACATATATTTTAAGAGTAATAATTTTGATTATATATATTAAGTGTGCCATGAGTAAATGCTATATGTAGTCAGACACCACTGACTTTAAGTAAAATATTACTCAAAGCTTTCTTAATATGATAAACTTTTAGAAAGCATTTTTATAGCTTTTGTTTAAAAAATTTAAACATTTAACATTCCATATTTTTTTTAAAATCCCAGATTTTTACTCAGATACTTTATTACATATAGGTAATATGAGGAAAAATTAAGTGAAATATTACTCAAAGCTTTCTTAATATGATAAACTTTTAGAAAGCATTTTTATAGCTTTTGTTTAAAAAATTTAAACATTTAACATTCCATATTTTTTTTAAAATCCCAGATTTTTACTCAGATACTTTATTACATATAGGTAATATGAGGAAAAAAGCCTTTATGTAGTGTAACAACCACTCTTTATAGCTTATACTATGTAATTTGAAAAGTTCTAATAACTTCTGCTTTTTTTACTGCTTAAGCTCTCTCAATTTCAATGTTGGTCTTTCATATTTTACAATTTTCTGTTTTGCTGGTGTTTGTTGCTGTTTTTTTGTTATAGGCCAGACTAAAAATATTTAAAGATATTCACTATCTATATTTGAAGAATAGATGTAATATGAAGAAAAAGGGAAAAAATACAGACAGAAAAATTTCTTTACATATGCAAGCACCCTTACTTATTGAAACTATAATTTATGGGCACTATAAAATGTTGACTGTGATTTTGTGGAATGAGACTTAAAGACAAAAGACTATTCCTCTCCTACCCCAATAGAAAAATCCATCTTTTACCTTATAACATTTGTGTTCCTTCCCACCTCATACAGAAATGCACTTAAGTATAGGTACTACCTATCTTGCTTACCTAGATGTCATATATATATATATATACTCGTCAACTTATGCACATAATTTATAACATTATCATATTCCTAATTTATTACAGTCTTTAATTTATTGTTATAAATATAATCTTTATATTCGACATTTTTGATATACAGTCAAACTTGTCTATCTCGAAACCTGCTTATCTCGAAAACCTGTCTATGTCGAATTTTTTCAATTTCCCTACATTTTCAATAGAAATTTAACGTATTTTCCAAACCTATCTCTAATTATTTTTCCCAAAACCTGTCTACCTTGAATTTTTGTAAGAAACACAACATTCCAGTTTACAGCCTTATTGCTTTGACAACCGCACAAGTTCCCATTTCCAGGAAATACGCTTCTAGTTTTCTCTCTCGGAGGGTTATTTGGTCAGAGATTGGGTGGGAATTGTACTAAAATCGGGTTCTCTGCTCTGGTATAATAAGCGATTGGGGTTGAGGAGACGGGAGAAATTTCTTTTTGGAAATAAAACTGGTTCTCAGTCTATAGCCTAATGACTAAAGTATAATCTCGCATCTTGCTGTCTCAATTTTAGAGCTAAAAATGGCAGCTGTTAAAACAAAATTGAATGTTTTAACCATAAAAAATGGAAATTCTGTCATTTTTTAAGGAAAACCCATGAAGAAAAGTGCAGTCGCCGCTAAATTTGGAATTCCACCCAGTACTATTTCCACTATCATGAAAAACAAAGGTATCGTACAAAAGAACTTCGAAAATGGCTGCAAAACAATGAAAAAGAGCCGTGCATGTAAATAAAACTAAAAGTACTTCAAATTTTCAATATTTTGTATTGTGTAAAGAAATTTTCTTAGTCTATTTTCATAAAGCCTGTGTATCTCGAAACCTGTTTATCTCGATTTTTTTTTTCCAAGAGATTCGAGATAGACAGGTTTGACTGTATTAATAATATAAATTTATATAAAACAATATTAGCTTTATATGATATGGTACCATAAAGTTTCTTGAAAGCATTAAAATATTGTAATGACAAGGTTAAATTGCTTATTTTGTTAAAAAAATTTTTCAGGGGTATATATCCATGATTTGTTTAGGGTAGACTCAAACTGTACTGAGTTCTTCCCCTACTATTTCAGCATTTTTTAACTTAAGACAGCATAAAATTTTATAATAAATTATGTAAAATTTAATATTGATATTTAATTTTAATATTTTTATTAAAATTATATAAAATTAAATGTTACACACACACACATATATATATATATATATATATATATATATATATATGTAATATATCAAAATTATTTAACTTTAATATTTCTTCAGAAACCTCCTCTCTCCCATTTTGATTCATTTAAATATCTTTATCAGTCTCTAAATGGTTTGATCAATGGAGTGTTTTCCACTTAACATCCCTTTCTGTCATAAAACTGCAAACTTTCTGTCTATACAGCAGTTTTCAGGCTGTTGGCGGAACTTGGTTACGCTGATATTGCATTTAATTTGCTTATTAAGTTGTTTTTTGTTGTGGGAAAATTCTTGTTGTCAGCGCTCTTGGGTGCACTTGTGTCAGAGCAGAGTGAACTCTGTGGCTTTTGATTGTCTGTTAAGTAGAAAGGATGTACGTTGTTATCGCTCTGGAATAAAGTTTAAATCGGACTTCTGCGTTCTCATCAATATGAGGCCCGACTGCATCTCTGCATTTTTATTATTGCTAGCTGTTGAGCTTTCTCCTTGAAGGAGTGTTATAAAAAATGGATTACATATATATATATATATATATATATATATATATATATATATATATATATAAGTTTATGCACAGTCTTATGTTAACATGTTCAGTAAATGTATAAAACAGTTTGGATTAAAAGTATTAAAAATAAAAAAAGTAGATAAAAATTTTAAAATTTAGAACTTTTAATGAAAATTAAATTTTAATTAACTATGCAGTTTTATTTATTTATTTATTTTTTATTTCAATGCTAAAATGCAATACAATAAACTTTAAAATTTCAGAGGGACAGACTCAAGCCCAACAAGTCCTCCCCTTCTCTCTCTTACTATGACCCTGCATTCTTTGGCTGTTTTATTAGAAGTCAAACAAATACTTGAATACTTATTCTCTATTTTTACTTTTAGGTCAAAGATTTGTCTGAACCCAAGAGCATTGCTGTTGATTGGGTGAATAATCACATTTACTGGGTTGATTCTGGTACTTACACCATCTCTCTGGCATCACTCGATGGAAATCTCAGGCAAACAATTATATCGGTAAACTTAGATGAGCCAAATGACATAGCTGTTGATCCTGAAGCAGGGTATGTAAAGTCCAAATGTCAGTTAAACTGCCACATTTCTCCTTGAATTTAGCTCTATGTTTGAGTAATATTATCCTGTTGGTACTGTTGCGATATTATACAATTTAAAAAAAAAAGGTTTAAAAAAAGGTTTTTTTAAAAAAAAAGCAATTGTCCTACTGCAGCTTTAAGTCCAATACTAAGGAATATGCAGAGTACACATTTGGAAACTTGAAGAAAAACAGTAAGAAAGCATAATAAATGAATAATAATCATTAAAAATGTTAATTTATTACCTTATAACTTATCTTCCAAAAGTTAAATAAATATAAATACTGCAGAATCTAATATGCTGCAAACATTGCTGGTTGTTTCATCAAACAAAGTACACTGAAATAGAACCTTAAACATTCTTAACATGGGTTTTATAGACTTACTTATTGCTAGAGACAACCTCGTAGCAAATACACTACAAGCTGATGTTATATCTACAAGCAAACTGTAAGGCATTACCTTCTGGAGCGCTATGATAGCATGTGACCTGCCCTCTTACTTTACTGAAGCAGGTATGTTCGTAGACTATCGCTGGGATGCATAACCAAAATAATTCCTCCAAAGCTTAGAGGGACAACACAAATTTATTTACAAAATTGATGAAAATTACAGTAAATCAAAATAACATAGTTCTGCGTCTCAAAACCTGTCTTAACCAGATCAGAAGCCAAGCTTTCCATATCCAAAATAAAATTTTCTCACTGCAAAACAAAGAGATCTCTCCAGGTCGCAGGCTCTATGTCGACTCCTTGAACTCAACTACACTGCTCTCAGGTGTTCTCTCCCTTCTTTGCGGGGTCAGCCACTGGAAACTTGAGCCCATCTGAAAAGGGAAAATCCTCCTTTCAAGATGCATTGCTACTCTGAAATAAAAAAGCAACACATCCAAAAGACCTTATCAGTTCCCCTTTAGCTGGCTGGCTTCTTATTTCCTCAAAGGAACGCCAGGTGTAAGGGGTCAAATTGGTCGATTTTGCAGGTATAGTTAAGGGTATACATCTACAAAACACAGGTTGTGGGGTTCAAATTCCTTACAAACACCATCTACTGTTTGATTAACTACACAATTAAGTAACAAGTTAAATTCTTTAGTTGAGTTTGGATTAACAAATGCATGCTCAGCCTAAATCATAAAGCTATCATTTATTTTATTATATTTTTTTTTAACTTAAGCTAGTTTGAATCTTTATAAGTCAAATTAAAAGTAATTCCTCACTATTTTAGCACACATGTATATGAATAAAATTTAGATTATTAAATTTAGGAGGAAAAACCAGCTCTTATTTTATGTGCTGGGACTACACTCAGCTATTAATCCAGTTTCAAGTCTTCATTAAATTCATACACAAAACTCAAAAAGTAGTTATGGCCAAAAATCCATAAAAAAATTAGTTTTTCATTCCATTAATCACAAACCTTGGACAGGAATGCTCATTTGTGTATATCTACAAAATCTGTCAAAGTGCTATTGTTTATCATCCAGGGGCAATAAATGCACCTCTTCTCATGAGAAATTATAGCTCCAGTGTCTCTCAGTGGTGGTAAAAAATAACAGCTGGTCAGAAATAAATTTTGTCATTTATTAAGTAATATTGTAGTATAATATGTATATATGAGGTAAAATAAACTAAATTTATTCATGCATTTTTAATTTAAATTATATTATCTTCAGACATTTTCATAAATTTTGACCTAACCACTAAGGTACTAATTTAACCACTATTTTAACCCACCATTTTCTTCATTCAGAATATGCAAAAATATTTTAGATGTTGTGATTGATTTTAACTTTTTACTTTCAGATTCATTTATTGGACAGATTGTGGGAAGGATGCCAAAATTGAAAGAGCCCAACTTGATGGAAGTGATAGAATAATTATTGTGAACAAGAACATAATATGGCCTACTGGTATTGCTATTGATTATCCTGCTAAGAGAATCTATTGGGCAGATCCGAAAGCATCACGGGTTGAATCAATTAATATGGATGGTCGACACAGACATTTGATAAAGGCCTTTAGTCCATGTAAGTTTAAATGAGCCCATATAACATATAGTATTTCTTACATTATTGCTGTTTATATGTTGCACTTAACTAACAGGTCATTTACTTCTAACATCCAAACTTGTTCCCATTTCTTCGCCATGCTGGTTTTTATATCGAAATATGATTTTTGATTGTTATTCAATTTTTAATCATTCAATTTTCGGTTTTTTCACTTATTTCTTAATTTTTTAATTATTTTATAACTTAAATTCCTAATTCTTCACTCAATTTTCAATTCTTGTTAATTTGAATATAACTGAATCTTTATTCGTGTTTTCTGTTGAATGTTATATTTTTATTGTTACTTTAATCCGTTTTAGAACCTTTCATTTTTTATTTTGCCAAAATCTTTTATCTAAATTTCGTCTTTAGTTTATTTCCTAATCTTGTTTGGCGCAGTTTGTCCCTAGAGGATTTAGCGCCAGTAAACTTCAATCAACCATTTACTTCTAATAATGGTATATTAAAATAATTTTGCTATTCAGATTCATTTAAGGAAAGAAATTTGTTCACAAAGTTCACACACTCTTTAAATTTAATCGTATCTTAAAAAAGTCCTTAAAGCTATTAGATTTCATAGTTTTTTACTTTTTTAAACAAATTACTTTATCTTTCTTTTTAAACAATTTAACAGTTGGTTGGTTTGGGTTTATTTGGCACAAGATCCAAGTTAGGGTATGTTGCACCAAAAACAGAGCACATAATCAAACAAAGTTGTATAATTTAAAAGTAGGGGAAATTTTAAGAAAAAATATAGCAAAAGCGAGGTAAAGACTCACATTAAAACATTAAAAAAAATTAGATGAGATTTAAAACATCACTACAAAAGAGAAATTCAACTAATTTGGAATAATTTTTTAACAGCAGCCAGAATTTGAAATAAAATTGAAAGACATTGCTAAAATTGAAAGATATAGCTAACATTGAAAGACGAATAAGTAGTATTGCCAAGAAATTGTATTGTATAATTCATCATAAAATGAAGCTTCAAAAAGACATTTTGAGTCTACTTTTATAGGACATATTACTGCAGAAGGTATTTTGATGAAATGTTATGAAAAGGTCATATCATTAGCACTAAAACTGTGGAATGGGAATAATAAATTTTTATAAACATATTTCTAAGGATAAATTTTGAAAATATATTTTAATGAGTATTTTTTCTGTTATTACCATCTAGAAAAAAAAAACTGTTAAGAAAACGCAAAATAGTTTTGAGGTCAAAATGACCTCTTTCACATTTCTAGTGTTAAGTTTCTTTGTGTGTTGATATTGTCCATCTGTCAATTAGGGCCTGTATAAAGCAATACAAAATGATTTAGTAAAGGTGTTGAAGATGTGCAGGAAATTGGAATTTTGGAAACACATATATTGATAGTTTTAATTTCCATACTTTAAGTGATGCTTATAGAAATGGGGCATTATCTACTAATTGGAGTATTGTTTCAGTGTTAATTGGGTTGGCTCTTAAAGATTTTCCTGCAAGGAGAAATGATTTTATGAAAATTTCAAGAATGAAACAGCTTTTTGTAAAATTTTGTAATTGTAATAGGGGTAATCAAAATTATAAGTATCTGTCAACCATAATTTTCTTTCACAGAGTTGTTTTCAAAAAGCTGAAAAACTCTTTAAAGTTCTTAAAAACTCCTTAGTTTTCACTTTCAAAAGCCTATATGAACCCTGTGAACAAACACTTTAGATGTAATAAATTTGATTTTTAGCACCATTTTGTTTGTTGGTTGGTTAGTTGATTGATAAGTTTAATTACTACCACCCATTGAGGATATTAAAAAATAAAATACTTAATGCTTATGTTTTTATATTTTTATAATAAATTTTATATGCATAAACTGCGAATGGAATTGTATATTAGAACATTTTAATTCATTGATGACTGAAAATGCAATATCATTTTCTATGAAGTTTTAGAAAACTTAGAGTTATTTATAAATGGCAGCAAAGTTGAAAGTTGGTAAAACAGCTTACCATGGAGACTTGATAAATTATAATTTATTTAATTTTCTATGTGTAGTTTTACCACTTGGTATAGAACAAAACTAACAGTCACCATTGTTCGCTGGGCAACTAAATAAAAAAGAAGCAATGATATAATTATCTGTGGATTGCCTTATTGCCACTTTTTTTGCTCTGTGAAAATTCGTGATAATACACTCCATATGCTCCAAAATGCATGCTTTTGATTTCTTCTCATATTATTGCACAGATATGCTTCAATCAGTTACCCTTTTCATTTCTGGAGCATCCAAATTTTTACTGACCCTTCATCCTGATATACAATCTTGTACAGATTAAAAAAAAATTCCTTCCAATTGAAAAATCCAGTGTCAATCCTCAGATGATATTAAAAAGTTGATTACATTGTATTTGTAAATACTATTTTGTATTCTTTACCTAAAGCTAAATAATTTGTTTTCTATAGCGGATGAAAAACCTTTCAAGCTTGATGTGTTTGAAGATTATGTATACATGACAACCTTACCAAGCAATGCTGTTATTCGTTTAGATAAATTTGGAAAAAGTAATGTTACTTATTTAATACGAGGTTTGAATAAAGCAAATGACATAATTCTTGTACAGGAGAAAAGACAGACTATTGGTAAGTGATTGCTTACACTTTTATTAAAAGTTTTGAATCTGTACCAAAGAGATATATTTTTTAAAGCTAACATTTTATCTTCTATTTTCAAACATAAATAATTAACTACTGTTGATCCATTTTCTATGCACTTGTGTTTTATGTTGGCAAAACATATCTCTATCTCACATTTTATGAAAATTTCAGCAAATTTACAAGATACAAATATTAATTGAATGCTGGAAATGTTTATGGACTAAATTGTATTAAGGCCACTTGCTTTCATTTGTTATAAGATCATTTATATCAAAGAGTTTCCTGTGGACATCTGGGAATTTGTACAAAGAAAATTAACAGTACACTCTTTAAGATTCCCTGACTTTAAGTATTTGTTATTTAAATTTTAGGGGATAAAGCTCTCAAGTTACTATGTCTAAAAGTCCTTTTCACTGATGCTATTTAACTGGTTCAGGACGGGAGCTGTTACACATGAACTGTGTGTACAGGCCGGGGCATTTTCTCCCGCTGAGCCTAATACTCAATTTAAGAAAGTACACAATAAATAATAATGGATAAAATGTACTCTTTACTTAAAAATCAAACCATTTTTAAATATGGTATTAAATATATCATTTCAATCATAACAAAAAAGTTGTATTAAAGTAATTGTTATTTAACAATAAAAATATAGATATATTGTATTTTACTATAACTAAAAGTACCCAAATGTAGATACAAAATATAAAAAGACATTAAAAATATTTACACTTAACATTACAAAATACTTGAAGAATATTGTAATAATTAATATTTCAAAGCCGTATGAAAAATCTCAAAGCACGGATGAGTGGAGGCCGACATTGAACATTATACATTCATAAGAAGTGTGGTCAATTATTGTGCTTTGAGCAAACTACACATCTTCTAATTTTTTTACCCTCTTTTTCAGCACACAATTCGGGAAATTACTTGAAGGACGGTTTTCTTATAATACACATAAGTATAATGATATCCAAACAAACATTCATTTCTCCAACTTTATAACATCATCAAATTTTTTTTTACGATCGGACTGTAAATGTGCTTGATTCATTAATATCTATTTCACAGATTTTATTTTGCATAGAAATTAGTTTCTTCTACGATAATTTGGATCTTGTTTTCATTGAAAAACAAACTAAAGTTTAATTCAGTCTACATGGGCACTGAATTTTTTTTTCATATCAAGCCCTGGTTTTCAATTACAATTAATTTTAAGAAGTTCCTCTTTGTCAGAACTTCATTCACATGGAGAAATAGGAACCAATATATTACTTTATTATCATCTTCTAATTTAGAATCAAAAGATTTAAAACTACTTTATAAAGAATTCAAAAAAATTATAGTTGTTTCAGTGTCATTGTCTGAAAGATCCACAGATGGATCATTCATAACTTTAGATATTTCCTCCTCAGAAAGATAACGTCTTTTAGCCATGGTTACAGAAATGATTCTAAAAGTAAAACCTATGCTAGAATATATATCATAAAATCCCATACTAATATACATGGTTTCCGTGCACCTGGAAAGTCAGGGAAAGTCATGGATTTAGACAATGGATTAATTTTGTCATGGGAAGTCATGGATCCGCTAAACTACTGATTAAAAAAAATGCATTGAATTGTTTAATTCTATTTTTACTTGTCATTTGGCTGAAGTTACTGAGTTTGGTATTTATGTATTATCCTATTGACCCTATTGCCAAGTAAAATTTGTTCACCAAGGAAACTCAAAGCAAGAAAGCTTAATGGGTGGATAAATGTATATTATTCTGGTTTTTTCTTAAATTGTAGATTAAAATTTTATTAATATAATAATTATTTTTTGAATAAAAATTAGTTAAGATTTTTGCACAAAATATAAGTTTATCTCTAGGGATATTGTATATAAACATTATAGGGTTATATTTGGCTCTTATTCATGGTCACCTGGATAATACCAAAGTACCCTGAATTCAAATTGGAAACATTTTGATTGAAAAATTGCTATATGATTAAACTTAAGTATGTAGATACAACAATTTATTTTTATGTGAGTTTATTAACACTTATAAAGTAAGTTTATAGTTTTTTTATGATAAAATTAATGTAATTTCTCTAAAAGCATATATTTTATTTGTATGTACATCAGAAGTTTTATTCATATATACTTTTAACGAAAGCTTTTTAAAGTCATGGAAAATGATCTGCTAAATCAGGGAAAGTCATGAAAAGTCATGGATTTGAAAAATTTTATTTTGGCAGATACCCTGAATATAGAATCTAAACTATAAACAACAACTTCAAAATGAGTTAAAAGGCTCTTTATGCTTTTCACCCCCTAGCACGTGTTTATGTTTATATTCATGAAAATCCAATAAATCACAGACACTTGATGGACCCCAATCTGACCTCACAGAGAGAAATACTAATGTACAATAGCAATCTTTTGAAAGGAATATTGATTACTAACGCCATCTGATAGGAAGTATTTTGTTCCAAAACCCCGATGCAACTGTGCAGCGTTAGTCCCTGATCGGCATCTAGCACAAACGCATAATTGAGGGGCGTTCATCCCGAATGGGTTAATTATTATAGTATCTCCAAATTGACTCATGCTTTTTAATTATTTCTTTATAAATGTTTTCTTTTAGTTAATACAACATGCAGTGAGGATAACAATCCATGTGGTGAGAATGCATTATGCATATCAAAGAAAAATGCCCCTCCTGTGTGCCTCTGTTCTGAAAGTGATGAAGCTAGCAGTGAAAGTGACATTTCATGCATCATTCCTGTGCCTAAGATGCCAGGTAACTATTGTATTGAAGCATTTTTATATTGAATAAAATTCTGGAAAATGTAAAAAATAACTGAACTAATATTTCTTCCTAGAACCCTTGTGCAGGTTGACCTGTTATAATGGTGGTACTTGTTTCCTGGATGACAATAATGCACCATATTGTAGGTAAGGAAGTTTTTAAAGTTTACTTTTGGAGCCAGTATTTTTTTATAAAAGTGTTTTGTTTATTTTGCTAATAGACTTTAGTATTGATTCTATGTATGATATCCATTAGTTCTCTTCTATTTGCTTTTTTAATTCTATGTCTATATATATATATATGACACATTTGTTGTCTGTCTGTTCCTTTAATATCGAATAATGCTGATCCGAAATATTGATGCACCCAGGTAGTGCAATGGCAAAAGTTTAATTGCGAATAAGCTGATGCAACATATCATTCAAGCCACAGTACTCACAGAGTATGGTAAGGGTGAGGACGTCATCATTCCAAGAATAACTATCATTCCATCAGACAACATCATACAGTTAAAAAAAATTCCGTTTGAAACTGTGCTTTTCTATGACAATCAACATGTCACAGGGCCAGTCTCTTGGGATGGCTGGTATATATTTTCAGACACTATTCTTTTCTCATTTGCAGTTGTATGTGGCCTGCTCCAGAGTGAGCAAAGAAAAATATCTTTTTTGTACACACTCCAAATGGAACTGCCAAAAATGTTATCTATTACATTGCTTTAAGATAAATGTACCTTTTTATTGCATGCAAATAAACAGTTTTATATGCTTCTACAGAAAACCTTATTTTAAACCAGGGCAAAGCCGGGAACTTGCAGCTAGTACTATATATTTCTAAATATAAGCTCATTTGTGTATAAACTGAGAGTGCATTTTTTTTTTTAATTTACTTCATGTATTTATGCTAATATTTAAAAAAAAGTCTGTAACATCCAAATATATTACCATATAGATAAAATGGTTTAAATATTTTCCAATCGATTTGCTGTGAAGAAAACCTGTAGATTTTTTTTAATTGATAACACGCCAAACAAATCCAAATATTTCCTGTATATATCACGCTCAGAATTTTTTATTTTAATGCATGCTTTTTAGCCATAATTGTTAAATTGCCTGCCAGACCAAGGTATTTTTAGCTCTCGTAAAAAAGGGCCGTTTCCAAATATTTTCCAATCGATTTGCTGTGAAGAAAACCTGTAGACTAATAATTTTTTAAACAATTTTCATCATGGCAACTAGTTTGACAACAGTGGAGGTAGATTATCAGATCTTTAAACAAATACAAGAACAATTCTAATCACATTTCAGAAGTAGCGAGTGAAGACAATTTAAAATTTTAAGAAATTGTATGCTTATTTTTATTATTAATTTCACCATTTTCTGTTTGACTTTTGTGATTTGATGTCAACAACAATAATTTCAATTTGACTAACCCTAGCTCAGGTTAGGACTTTTTGAAAAAAATTAAGCAATATAAACTTAAAGAATAAAAATTGGCTATTTTTATCAATTTGTCACTTTTTTCTAGCTTATGTAGAAGTATATTTTTTTGTATGAGATTGACCAATCCATTACAGTAGTGTTGCTATTTTGGCATGATTATATCTCTTAATAAGACTCATCAATTGATTTTTTAATTTTTGTTTGTTTTCTTCATTCAAAATGTTTGCAAATTTCATTTACTTTTTGCCACTATGTATTTTTTTGTTTGCAATTTTTAAAAAACAGTATATCCTTGGCCCCACCTATACTTTAGTTCTATAAAGAGTTCCAAATATTCTTAGTTTATACACAGAAATATGCAGTATTTATGGATAAGAGTCACTCTAATTAGCAGCTAACTTAATAACAGTTGAACAACAAAATGTTGCTTTTTTAATACTGAAGTCTGTGGGTATAACTCCTGCAACAGAGGGGTTTATAGCCATTCAAATTCAGTGTTAAGAAATAGGTTAAAATGCAAAATATCATTAAATAGCAAACCAATTTGGTCATCTCTGAGCTGTTCATTAATTGGAAAATTTACTATACATGGAGCTTTAATTAGAGATATTTCTGAAGAGTTTCAATTAATTAATTCCTTAAATTATTATTTCTGTATTATAGTTGTAAAAAACACTACATCTTTATGTGTTAAAATTACTTCTTGTGTGTATCAAATACATCCATACTTGTAAGTAAAAATAAATACAAGAAAACAAATTTTGGATTAAAATATTTTTCAAAATACAGTGAAACTCACTTAAGAAGTTTTCCAAGGGCCTAACTGATTAAAACTTCTTAAACGGGAAATCAGGCAATAACCATTATTTATGCATATGTATGTGTGTGTGTATGTATATATATATATATATATATATATATATATATACACATATACCTATATATATATTTGTATATATAAATATATAAACCCACTTAAGAAGTTTTCTAAGGAAATGGAAAAAGAAAACTTTTAAATGAAATTAAGTTTTTTAAAAACAAAATAATCACATAGATAATGAGGAGAGATTTTTTCTTTATAAAATAATATATAAACAATAAGTTTGGTTTTTCTCAAAAATTTACATTTTTTGCACACTTAAAAAATCAGCTAATAAAGGAAAACAACATAATTACCTTAGAATATTTTTAATTCAGCTAAGAAAATTTGCTTTAAACACCACTGTAATCGATTTTACAGAAAAAATTGGTTGCAGTTTTTTGTTTTTGTTTTTAATTGGAAATTTGTAATTGGTAACAGCCCAGCTGTCTTAAGCTTTTAAAAACCTCTTCAAGCACATTTTAAATAAAAATGACAACAATCGTTTTTAGCCATAAACATTGACCTTTACAAACAGAGAGAGAGGAGAGAAAAAACAGTAATTGAAAGGCAGCTATAAACGCGTTCTGTAAGTAAACTTAGAAATGAAAGAAAACTTTATAAGCAGAAAAGAGTTTGAAACAAAATTTTATAAATGGGTTATTTTAACATTGTATTAATAGGGGGGAAATGGGTACCGAAAATATAAACTTCTTAAGCGGGAAAGCTAGAACTTCTTAAACGGGTTTTACTGTACTGCAGCTTTTACTTGCAGTAAATTTCTAGAATCCATGTAATTTTACTTTACTTTTAATTACCATGAAAAATTTTCAGAAAATGAGCTTGAAATATATAATCCGAGGATTTCATTAATATTTTTGTTTATTTAGGTGTAAGCCTGAGTTTGATGGATCTCGGTGTGAAATCAATCGTTGTGAAAACTTTTGTCACAATGAGGGCCGGTGCTATGCTGATGTCTCTAAAAACAGTGCTCATTATCAGAAACCTAGTCTAAAATGCATGTAAGTTCTTTCTTTAAGTGTTTTATTAAAAGTGGCCTGTTGATTCTTGAAAGCAAACAGTGATTTGTAAAGCTTTGTTTATAAATGAATGCTGGCATTGTGGAACCTCAATCTTTTGATCTTGAAGTTTTTGTTTTATCATATTGATTGTTTAATTCAGGCATGCCCAATCTGTGGCCCATGGGCTGCATGCGGCTCATTTAAAACCTTTTTGCGGCCAATTGAAGTTTTCAACTGTCTATATAGTTTTAGTCATTTTGACTACATATAGTTGAAATATAGAATTTTAGTTGTTAATGTTTGCAATAATAAATATCACATATTATGTACGTAAAGACTTGATAGTAACCAACGTAAACCTGGTCTTTGAGTAGGATTGGACAGGTTACGTTGAAATTTGAGTGTTCTAGAATATTCTGTCAATCGGCTATTACTTATACAACCAGAATTGCAATCAAACATTGAGCTAAAATGCCTCTACGAAAGGAATAAGATTGAGTATTATCAAAAGTATATCGCCAATGATAAATCTCCAAATTTAAGACGATTGTCTATGTGCATTATATCAGCATTTAGAACCAAATTAAACCTGGTAATTTTTCTAAATTAAACCTGGTAAAAACAAAGTGTCGCAGCAATTTGTATGATAAAAACATGAGCAATCAGCTACAATGAGTGTCGACTTCATTATCCGCTGATATTAACAAAATCTCTAGTAAAATACAAAAACAAATCTCGCATTCATTTTAAAATAATACATGTGGTAGTGCTTGTGAATAAACTACAATATATATTTATAGTATAAATATAATAACAATATTTTAACCCTCATGATTAGGGAGGAAGGTAAGGTGTTGGGGGTGATTATAAATAAAGTCTAGTTAATGTTTATTGTCGTTGTAGTTATGATATGTATATAACACAACTTTTATTTGCAATTGCAGCTGGCACTGTAAAAATGCATATTTTGAATATTGCACGATAATAAAATATTTTGAATAATTTGTTGTTTTACTTTTATATGTGCGGCCCACCTCAGTTCAGTAAATTGTTTTTTGGCCCACCAACCGATTTGGGTTGGGCACCCCTGGTTTAATTCATTTGGTCCTGAACATATCTCCACTTAATTAATGGTATTTTCTTCCAAATTATCATTCCTTGACTCTTTGTTTCACCACATTTGTCATTAAAAAATTTCAGTCCCTTTGCTTGGTCTTCCCAGTGTTATTTTTTTAGAATTTAGAATTGGAAAAATAAGATTTTATGTTCATAAGAATGTTTTCAGATCATATGAATTGTAAATAGATTTCTGGCTCATTAGGTGCTTTTGTAGAGAAATGCATGTCAGCAACCTAACAACTAATAGGTTCACATGATTAAAGGACATTAACAGCCTCCCATTGGTATACATCTACGTTAAAAACATAATTTTTTGCCAAAAATCATAATTTTTTTTTATTTCTCTATTGTAAAATTTCAACTTTTAGGCTTCTAAATCTGTTTTTGTTTTGTCTCTACGGCATTTTAAAGAAAAGTTACAGCTCTTTAAACATCAGTGACAGCTGTCAAAACAAACCGGAAGTTGTGAATTTAAAGCCTTTTAAAGAGCATTTTTTGGACAAAACTTTTTAAATTTTCATGAAGATTAGTTTAAACATATTTCTAGTATTTTTAATAATTAGCAACTTGGCAATTAGAAAGTTTTGAAGCAAGAAAGTGTGGGGAATTTTAAACATGTATTTTAATTTTTTAATAATTAAAGTTGCTTTCATAAACTTCAAATGCGTTTTTCTCAGAACGGTATTTTTAATAAAATGTTGAAACTTGAAATGTGATTTCTCAAAAAGTTCTTAAAATATTTTATTGAAAATTATTATGAATGTTTTTGATAGTATTTACTAGTAAATGACCTAAAAGCTTTAAATTTGGATAATTTTTAATGATGTTACACTTATAGTTAGATATAAAGGTAATGAAAATTCGTTAAAAATTCAATGTGTATGATTTTGAAGGACCAAAATTTTTTACCAAATGTAAATTAAGCAAAGATTTTAGGTGATTCACTAGTCCAGTGCATAAGAAATGTGTTGCATCAAAAATATTGAAATAATTTAATTTATTAAAAAATGAGACCTTTTGAAAAAAACCCAATTTTTTTTTTTTTACTATATTTTCTTCATTTATTAGAAATTTTATAAAAACTTCTCCAGGAATAAATTTTTTAAGTTCAATTCTCTATGATAATATAAAAAATAAATCTAAAAATGTAAAAATATAAACTAGTTTCTACATTTAAAGAAAAAAGTTCTCCAAACCTGGATAGATACCTTAATCATATACCTTCAAATTCACTCCTTCCTTGAAGTTAAAGATTTCTCCCACATTTTGGAAAGATCAAGCACAAGCTGCTTAAGGTGCACTCAACATTCAATGAGACAAGGCTAGTTTTTGTGGGAAGATATACGATATTTTACATTATCAAAGACTATAGAAAAATTCTAGTCTTCATTTAAACAAGCAATCCAATACTGCTTATTTAGTCAGGAAAATTCTTGTCTTGTTCAAAAGTGTCTAAATATGAAAATACTTATTGATGATGCATATAGAAAGGTAAACACAGTCACCAAATTTTTTATTTCTTTGAATCTACTGTCAACAGCTGCAATTACAATAATTTGTGCAATATTTTCACTTCTATGATAACATATTTGGTTTTAGATGTGTTTCACTTACAATATTATTTTTTTTTATAATATAAATAGATGTATAGAGATGTATTCTATAGATGTATTTGAGTGTAGGTTTTAAAAAAGTGTAAAATGATTGCTTACTTAAAAAGTAAAAATGAAATGTATTTTTTTTTTTTAATTTTTCAATTTTTATGTTTATAAATCTTTATTTGAAATGTTAACTAAGAGTCATTTTCCTGTAATATTGCTCATTCATAAAGGTGTTCATAAGACATTTGTATTCTTGCTTTGATTAGTCTTGGCAAAGACCTGACTCCTTGTTATATTTAAAACTGACTATCAAAAATTCATTCCCTCATTGCTTAACTTTCTATGCCATTTTGTGATGAACCCTGTTATGGCTTAGGTTCACCGTACAGATCTCACATTTTAATAAGCATGTGCATTTACTATGATATTAAGGACTTGAAAGTTGATTTTACTAATTAATTTTTAGTTGCCCACCTCTTTGGGCTGGTGAGAGATGTGAAGTGGCATCTACGAGATGTGAAGAATACTGCTACAATGGAGGTACTTGTTACTATGAGAGGAATGAAAGACACTGTACATGTCCTGGTGACTTCTTCGGCCAACGTTGTGAAAAGTGTACACCATTAGTGTAAGTGTTTATTAAATAGCATTACTGTGAATTTTAAATTTGTTTAGTCTTTACCAATACAGTTAAACTTGTCTATCTCGAATTACAGAAAGATTGGGAATAAAAATTTCAGATATACATGTTTTTGAGATACATGGGTTCTAAAGTATGGTGATTCTGATTTAAAAAATCGTATGAGATCTAGTAAGCAGTTAAAATACTTTATATACAGAAGGAAATAAATACAACATTTTGTTGTACGGAAGGCTGTTGATTTAAATATCTCACCACGAGGGACAAATACTGCATGCGTGGTTCATTCCTCGAACCAGCAGTTTGACCTTGAGAATCGGAGAGCAACGTCAGCCAGGGAGGTTGAAGCAAGGACTCTGTGTTGAACTCCTTTTCATGGAAATGTGGTGGCTTATATGCGATATGTTTAGGGGCTGTGCAAGCTGGGGTAGACTTGAGTAGATCTGCATAAACTGTTCTCTTCCCCTCGGTGGAGACCTACAATCAGATAATGAATCACCACAACTTCTTTGGCCAACGTTGTGAGAAGTGTACACCTTTAGTGTAAGTGTTTATTAAATAGCATTGCTGTGAATTTTTAATTTGTTTAGTCTTTACCAATACAGTTAAACTTGTCTATCTTGAATTACAGAAAGATGGGGGAAAATTTCAGATACACATGTTTTTGGGATACATAGGTTCTAAAGTTTTATGTGATATTCCCAGAGTTGAAACTAGATCCTTTGGTACCCATGGCAAAAAAACTGGCTTGTGCCTCTACTATTAAATATAGGGGAAGAAATACATAAAACATGTTTTTCTTCTATATAATATTTTCAAAATGAACTCTTAACTCACAAATATTTTGTATTACGTAAAAATGAAATG
Source organism: Pardosa pseudoannulata (assembly GCA_032207245.1). Classification (NCBI taxonomy): domain Eukaryota; kingdom Metazoa; phylum Arthropoda; class Arachnida; order Araneae; family Lycosidae; genus Pardosa; species Pardosa pseudoannulata. Next base: position 96,367,908 of record CM063507.1, on the reverse strand, counting down.
TAATTACAACATTATTTTACTAGATTTAGCATCTATGGATAAGTCTATGACTTCATTGTATTTCTAACTGTTTGCAGTTTTTTTTTTCAGTGTACAGTATAGGCATATTCCTCAGTCTTAGAATTAAAAAAACATAATAATGTATCATATCTATTGATGGTATTATTAAATGCCATTTAGCATATTGCAAGCATGGAATACAATAGTTTCTATCAAATACATTTCCTTGATATTATTTTAAGTTCAAAATTCATATTTAAAATTTTTTGTCATTATTTTCGGCTTAGGAGTAACATGTGTTCTAAATTTCATATTTATTAATATAATATATGTATCTATATTATGCACCTAAGTTGCAAAAAGTATATTTTAAGTAAAATAGTAAATTTTAAAGAACCCTAGATAGCAGAATGGGCTTAGTTTTCATAAAGTTTTTCTTATTTAAGTTATTAAATTCCAGAATTTTTTCCTTGTCTTTCTTTTTATTGTTTGCGAACAAAAAACTGTTCATTTACCAAAATGCTTTTAAAACACTAGTACAAAAACAAATATAAATGAAGAGATTATGGATTTGAATATTAGAGTAAGTCTAAATCCTGAAAGGAATTTGATTTGGTCAGAAATTTCATTGTTAAATGAAGGGTCTTTAAACTTTATTTTTCTTCTACAGATAAAATATAAGTTTATGTTCCTTCTAATGTTGTTGTTGGCATTCTTTTTTCATGACATAACTGAATGATGCTTAGAAAGATTACAAACAATGTGCTGTGGTGTAGTACATTGCTGTTGTTACTTCAAATCCATTAATAACCCAAGTTTGCTTTATATCGTCTTTAATATTAATTATAGTAAAATGCCATTGATCTATATTACAATATTCAAATCTATAACAAAAAGATAAGGAAATAAAAAGTAAAAGAAGTACTCCACGTGCTACACCTGAAAAAAAAAAATTGCCCTAAATCTAAAAAATCTAAGAGCACGCTGCATTCTTTTCCTTCCTTCCGAACTACTCCAGCAACCCTATACTTTATCCATTATCCTGTGCTGTTCTGTCGACCAATCACAATTCTCGAAACTTGGTGAAGTTTAAGTACAATCTTTTCCACAGGCCACACCACATGCCTCCTGGAGTCGCAAAAAAATACTTGGGCATGCAACCCACAATGTGTGAGTGCGGCGAGCAAATCAGTTTCGCAAACCTTATGTAAAACATAGCTGCACTCTCACACAATGAAAAAAAATGTATTGATTTTAAATCAAGGACTTGTTTTTAAATCCTGTAATTTAACAGTGGCGTGCGATCCATATGTACAGGGTGTGCACTGCACACCGTAGCAAAATTATGAGAGACAATGATTTTCTGCACCTATATCTACCTATCTTTATATGGTATATAATATTATTTATAATATATTCAAATATGTTGATTTTCTTGCTTGTATTCTCTCAGTGCGTGCAGTACTAGGTGCTGTACCACGTAGCTTGTTCAAAAGCAAACAAACAGAAATTTTTACGTGTATGCACTGCGCACTAATAGAAAATCACACTCTATATGTATGGGCTACTGGAGTAGAACAGCATACTATGGCACTGAGGCAAGTGCAGCTATTATTCCTGCACTTGGCATTCAGAATTATCCGAAGGTACGGTTTATTAAACGTTGTATTGAATGAATGAAATTACCTTTAGGGCAGCCCCTGGGGGATTCTCCAAGAGCAGGGCACTGCGACCAGAGGTCTATTGTACCCAAACCCAAGAAAACAAAACACGATCCAAGTGCGCCTAAGAGAAAAGGCCACAAGCTGAGGCAAATCTCAGCAAACAGCTAACAGGGATGTCCTGTAGCTCCCAAGGCTCAAGGAGGTGGCGACCAAGGTGCTCAAACCTAAGAGCCGAGAAATACTCACAATCACATAAAATGTGGCGAGCAGTCTCCTCCTCAAGACGGCAGCCACGGCACAAGGGATCAGAACTAATACCCATTATGTTGAGGTGCCTATTGAGGGCACAATGACCAGTAAGAAGACCAACTGCCTTCCTCAGACCATTTCTATGAAGCGACAAGAGCTCCTTACTACGCAGACTGGGGCAGTCACGATTGAGCTCTTTAGCTTGCCTATGACCATCCCCAATAAGCCACTTGGAATACTGAAGGCACCTAAAATACCTAAAGACAGAATTCCTAATAGACCCCGGAGCAATACCAAGGACAGGCTCAGGTCCAGTAAAGAGAGTACTGGACCCTTTCCTAGCTAAATAATCAGCAAGCTCATTACCTTGAATTCCCATATGACCGGGAACCCAGTAAAGATTAACCTTGTTGTCTAAGGCAAGGTCACGAAGAGATTCCAGACACTCCCATACCAATGCAGAGGTAACACTACACCTCGACAAGGCCTGGAGCGCAGCCTGACTATCAGAGCAGATATGAATGGTTTGCCTGTGCAAACCCCTGCCAAGGCAGGTCCTGCAACACATATAGATTGCAAAGACCTCAGCTTGGAAAACAGTAGCATATTTACCAAGCGGAAAGAAGAGCTTGGTGCCGTCCATAGGGCAGCACACTCCAGCACCCACCTGATGATTAAATTTAGAACCATCAGTAAACCAAACCCTGCAGTTGCCCTTAAGCCACTTAGGGTTCTTAAGCCATTCCTCCCGAGAGGGGAAATGAACACTATAGGGCTTAGAGAAAGTAAACCTGGTATTGATAACATCAGTAGGCATTATAAAAAAAGCCTTGTTAGCCACGGAAGAGTCAAAACGTCCCCAAGAGAGATAAGAAGAGTAATCCCTCCAAAGACCCAGACTCTTAAACCTCTTCATACAGATTATAGCCTCAGCTTCTATCCGTAGATGAAGAGGAAGCATGCCTAGCAAAAGTTCTATGGCAGCAGTAGGGGTAGTTTTTATACAACCCGTGAGAGCAATACAGACCATTCTCTGCAGCTTATTCAGCTCAGACTTAACACAATCAAGTCTGGCTCTAGACCACCAGACAATAGAGCCATAGGTGATAATAGGACTAATAATCATATTATAGATCCAGTACACAGCCTTAGGAGAAAGGCCCCAGGTCTTGCCAATCGAATTCCTGCAGCTCCAGAAGATCTTTTTAGCCTTCTGCAGACAATAGGACACATGACAACCCCAGTTGAGATTCTTGTCAAAATAAATGCCAAGAAATTTAACCTCATTTGATAGAGTAAGCTTCTTACCATAGAAGATAATATCCCTAAGATCAAGGTTCTTCTTCCGGGAGAAAGCAACAAGCTTGGTCTTAGAAGGATTTACAGACAAGCCAAAATTGTTACACCACAAGACAGTATGCTTGAGTGCATCATTCATAATGCCAGAGATGGTTTGTCCAAACCTACCCCTAACAATAATAGCAACATCATCCGCATAACCTAAACAGCAAGTCGACCACAATACTCCAGAGAATGGGAGATAGAACTCCCCCCTGAGGACAGCCAGAAATGGCCTGAACAACCTTGCTAGCCCCAAGAACATTAACACAAATATACCTAGTGGCCAGAAGATTCTTAATCCAATTGGAAATAATGTGATTAGTACCCTTTAGCACAAGGGCCTTAACAATAGTATCAATGGGGACCCTATCAAAGGCACCCTCAATATCTAGAAAAACTGCAAGTGCAATTTCCTTATCGTAAATGCTTTTTTCCAAAAGGAAAGAAAGCTCATACAAAGCAGAACTCGTTGATCTGCCCGGCTGATACGCATGCTGCCGGGGCGATAAGGGATCAGCAACAAGAACAGAATCCCTAAGGTATCTGTCAACAAGCTTTTCTAAAGTTTTTAAAAGAAAAGAGGTGAGACTGATAGGTCTAAAAGACTTAGCCTCATAGTAGTTATCTTTCCCAGGTTTAGGAATAAAGACAACCTTCGTATACCTCCAAGACTGAGGAACATGACCATAAGCAATACAGGATTTAAAAATCCTACAAAGAATGGGAACAAGAAGAGTACTACCCTTCTTAAGAAGGATGGGAATAATCCCATCCAAACCAGGGGATTTGTAGGGCTTAAAAGTACTTAAAGCCCAAACAACCCTATCATGGGATACCACTGCCCTAGCAGCATTCCAATTCTCCTTGCCAACCACTTGAGAAGGAGCAATAATACAGCTCCTATTGGGAATATCAAGAGCTCCCGGGAAGTGCACCCTTAGTACTTCAGCCAAAGCCTCCTCCCCGGTCTCACTGAAACTCCCACAAGGAAGCCTAATAGCATTTAAGTTACAAACTTTGTTCTTAGACATTACCTTAACAACTTTGGCAGTTGCAGGAATGTCATTGATACCCTCACAGAAAAGCTGCCAAGAAAGCCATTTGGCTTTACGAATAGCCTTACTGTAGGCAGTCAAAGCACAACGATAGGCCTCCCAGTCACCAGACTTTTTGGCCCTATTAAAGTGCTTCCTACATTTCTTACGCAAGTCACTAAGCTCAACAGACCACCAAGGCACACGCCTTGGGGAGCTAGTGGACGTAACTTTACAATTGCTCTGATAAGCATAGTGAATGGCATGTTGCACAGAGTCAACGGCCGACTCTAAATCAGCAATCCACAGGCCACACCACATGCCTCCTGGAGTCGCAAAAAAATACTTGGGCATGCAACCCACAATGTGTGAGTGCGGCGAGCAAATCAGTTTCGCAAACCTTATGTAAAACATAGCTGCACTCTCACACAATGAAAAAAAATGTATTGATTTTAAATCAAGGACTTGTTTTTAAATCCTGTAATTTAACAGTGGCGTGCGATCCATATGTACAGGGTGTGCACTGCACACCGTAGCAAAAATTATGAGAGACAATAATTTTCTGCACCTATATCTACCTATCTTTATATGGTATATAATAAATATTATTTATAATATATTCAAATATGTTGATTTTCTTGCTTGTATTCTTGCAGTGTGTGCAGTACTAGGTGCTGCACCACGTAGCTTGTTCAAAAGCAAACAAACATAAGAAATTTTTACGTGTATGCACTGCGCACTAATAGAAAATCACGCTTTATATGTATGGGCATACTATGGCACTGAGGCAAGTGCAGCTATTTTTCCTGCACTTGGCATTCAGAATCATCCGAAGGTACGGTTTATTAAGCGTTGTATTAGAGCGGGGACTTACGTGATGAAGCGCTTTTGGTTTTTTAACTGATTAACTGGCCATACGATTTTGCAGATGGTTAATGTTTAAATTTATATATTGTAAGATTTTGTTTTCATGGAAATATAAAAGAAGTATTTCATCAATATAAAGGGAAATGTTTTAGTGTGGTAAAGTAATTTCGGTGATGTATTATATTTATAGAAATAATTTGCTGAAAAACAATTTTGTTTTGTTAGACAAAAAAGAAACGAATTCTAACAGAACAGTCCAAATTTTACCATTCATTGTGTCTTACAGACAGTATATAAGTTATATCTGTAACACCATATCCCTGGTTTTGTTTTTAAAAATTGTCAAGATGTTTTTCACAGAATATATGATTTCCAAATGTTAAAAACAATTAATAAATATAATTTAATCCACTTAACGATACCAAACTTGACTGAACTAGAAACAGTTCGTTCTATTGCGTCAGCGTGACGAGAAATCCTCTGCTTGTGGACTAGACTTTTGGTTTGTCGATACCAATGAGCATCCTGATGAGGCATCGCAGTGGCGGGCGCCATGTGGTGCTACGTTTGCTGAAAAAAAAAGTTTTTCGTGGAAATATGAGCCTTTTATTATTTTGTTAGTAATATGGATAGGCGTATGGATTTTGTGTACAAATGAATAATAAACATTAAAGAAGAGTTTAATGTACATTTTTATAATTTTATTATTATTGTTGTTGTTGTTGCTCTCTGCACACCCTGCATGAACGCCTACCACACACCACTGTAATTTAAATCTTTATTTGTTTCAAGTTGATATAAATTAACCAACTCTGTTTGTAATGATATAACATTCACTAATTTTAGTAATTGTTACAGTTGTCAGAATGGTGGAATATGTCGTTTGGATGCTTCTGGAGAACATACATGCTCCTGCATGACAGGTTACAATGGGTCACTTTGTGAATTATCAAGGTGTACTGCATATTGTCAGCATGGAAATTGTACAATTTTCAATGGATCTCCTGTATGCATCTGTGAACCAGGATATTCTGGAAAGCAATGTGAACAAGATTTGTGTCATATTCTATGCTTGAATGGAGGTATCTAAACACTTTTTTAAAATTTGTTTTTTTAAGCACCTAAATTTAAATCTGTCAATGGTATAAAAAGTTTTTTTTTGTTTTTGTTTTTTAAATACATTTATTGAGATAGGTAGCATTATTTCATTATACTGATGTATTTACATTCTTTAATTTATTCTTGGTTGGCATTGCATGTTGTATGTTTAGGTTTCTGTGCCAGTACATTTAGCATCTTATGTCATCCGATGAAGAGAATATTACATCATTGAAAATGAATACATCAATAGTTTATTTTCCATTATTATTTTTTGCATTTTTATCTGTTTTGAGCAGTACCTTGCTGAACTTTATGTTATACCCTGCTTTGGAATTTATCAAATGCAGGATAAAATTTGTTAGAACATATTTTTTTTTTTAAATTATATTAAAGATATTTTTAAATAAAATTACAAATAAAATAATCTGTTATAATTATATCAAAATTGTTTTTACACCAAGAAGCATTGTGGATCTGCTTTCACAGTAAAATTTTGAAACCAATTTTTAACAATTCTTTTTATGCAGATGTTTATTTTAAATACCTCGAGACAAGAGATTTGTTAAATATAGGACAGAGAGAAATTTTTAATTTAAAAACTTAAATAAATTGAAAGGGAAACTGGTTAATCAGTTTGATATCCAATATACAGGACAAAAACATGAGGCTCATAACAAAGTTCAGCAGAGTTAATAGCTTCCAGCAGAGAAAAAAAAAACACAGACTTGATGACAGGATTAAAAAGACAACTTGCTTTTATTAAAAAAAACAAAAAAAAAAACATAAAACCATCGAAAGAAAAACACAGGTTCACATAGCAAACAAGTTCACATAGTTTGCATTGGTAGGCAACCTAACAACTCCCACCACCGGCAAACATGTGCCGGTTTATAGAGAAAGTGCATGTTTGTAAACAAATACGAGTGCTGACTACAACTTTTCGTTGAGAAAACATTGCTTGTTTTCATTGTAACTTATGATCTTCGATATGGATCACGTATACAATAAAACTAATTTTTATTGTATACGTTAAGGGGAAGGAAACATCAGAAACTGGTTAAGTAATTCAAAATAGATTTTTTTAGCACTTACAATATATATATATATATATATATATATATATTAAAAGTTAGACACTACACAGTACTATTAAGTATCATAATAAAAGTATAACTACTTTGATCATGTTAACAGGCACAATAAACTATTACATAAATAGGAATTTAATAAAAACGTGCAAAACCTGATTATTTTAAGGACAAAAAATAATTACATTTATAGGTCCAGTACTTCTCACAAAAACATTAAAAATATGAAAAAAACTTAGTAATGATAAAAGAATTCTTAGAGCATAATAATTTTATATAATCAATTACATTACAGTAAGGTTAACGTTTTATTACCATTCTGAAAATGTTTGCCGCAAATTCTCGAAGAACTTGGCTTTTCAAAGCTTTTTTCCAAAGCATTCGCAGTGTAGTATCTTTAGGAAAGCAATAAAATCCAATATTTTTACCTTTTTTGAAACGCTTAGTACAGCCATACGTACAACAGCTTGTTGCCGCTTTCAAATTGACAAAACTAAAATCCCAATAACAAGCACAATCTGTAGGAAATTCAAATGTTTTGCCAACGAAGAAGTTGAGCTGCAATTTTTGCTGCACCTGACGTCATGCGCACATTCTCTATATACTTCCTTGGTTGAAAAAATGGGAATATTAATTATTGCCAAAACAAGGGTTCCAAGGAAGAATAACATAACAGTGACGTCACAGCGGGGAAAATAAACTGAAAGGAATTGAAATGAGTCCCGGTCACACTTTACAATACATGGTTAGTTATCACATGAGATTACCAAATTAAACTCAGTAAAAAGGGAGAAGAATAGGTAATTACCTCATATTTAACAAAAAGTATTATGAATTTTCAGATTCAGGACAAAACATACATTAATTTTCAACAATTAAAAAATGTTTGTTTCAGATCATAAATGTAAAAAATTCTTACCAATAAGAAGTTAATTGTATGAAAAATAATATTTAATACTTTAATTAAAAGTATGCTCGTGATCATCCTTATTATAAGGTCTTGGTGGTATTATTCATAAGAAAAGCTAAGGGGCCTTTCCCAAGAGTTAAGGTTTTTCTTTTTTTATATAAATTTTATAAATGTGCGGTTATTATTATAGAAATTTATAAATTAATGAAGCTTATATATTTTTAAATTATTTTTAAAAATAAAAATAACAGATTGCTTTATTTGCAATAGGATACAGGTATCTGACGTTTAGTTATGTTAGTATTTTGCTCATAAAACTAAAAAGGAAAACTAATCAATGTCTTAACTATAGTATCAGTTTTAATTCTATCCAGTTATTTTGCTCTTAACATATTTTGGAAAACTACAATCAAAAATTTAAAATAGATTTTTGTAAAAATTTATTACTGAAGTGGTATGCTTTACCTCACTGTATTAGAGCTTTTTTATCAACATGAGTCTCAAAGCTTTCAGAAAACTGTGTGTAAGTGAACATTCCTGTCAGTTGTCTGCTGAGGTTAGCTTCCGCCACTGGTCTCTTAGGTGCTTTTGGGTTGTGTTTTTTTGAGTTTGGGTACAATAGACCTCTGGTTGCAGTATCCTGCTCTTGGGGAACCCCCAAGGAACTGCCCTAAAGGTGGATTTCATTCATTCAAGTGAACTTACCTGTGCTGTATTTTCTAAAAAAATAATTATAAATGAAGTAATTGTGAAGCAAAGTATTAATTCAATGAATGTGGAGTTTGATCCCCACACAAGTTCTTGCAAAGGTATTCTAGCATTTGTTATTTTTCTTGATTACAAAATGATTTTCTTGTATATGTAGTAGAGAAAAAGTATTGTATTCATTCCAAAGTTTGATCTTGGGTATTTAATTGATTATCCAGTTTTCTACTTCCTTGAGCTTAAAAGTACCATTTTTTAAATTATGTGTGTGTGTCAGTAATTACTGTATATTTCCATGTATAAGGTGATAATTTTTGGGGGTTTCAAACCTGAAGTGGGAAGTCAGCTTATATACAGATCCATAGAACAGATATAATACATCTGTTTTTTTGCAATATTTTTTGCCATTAGCGACAAAGAGTCATTAATATTTACCAATTTAGTGAAACAGTTTTTCTTTTTAAAAGTAAAGAAAAAAAAAAGGAATAGATAACAGCAAAAAGTAAATAAAGTTTGCAAGATTTTTGAAATGAGAAAAACACAAAAATAGAAAATAAAATTAAAATGACTCTTATCTGTGTTATAATTGCTCCAAAACAACAGTACCATAACAGTAGCATAATAGCTAATCTTTCAATAAACACAAGTCTACATAAGCCAGAAGCAATCAGTAAATTGCCAAACATAGTATTTCCCTAACCTCTTTTTTTTTTTAGCTTATATTGCTTAAATTTATGAAAAAGTTATCTTTATATAGAGTTACCAAAGTTGAAACTATTGTCATTAGCATCTAAATAAAAATATCATTGGCTGCATAGTCTAGCGATGCAGTTATCGAACTATGCATGTCACAGTAATGTAGATAAGTTAGTGTAAAAGTGGGAAATTAATAAAGACATCATAAAGTTAGTTAAAATTTTAAATGTAAGTTGTTTTTCCTTGCCACTTTTGAAATAGGCTAAGAGATGTCCTTGTATGTGTCTCAAGGTGCGACTGATCCTCTACCTCTGCAGTACTGAAATTGGATATTGTAGTGAAAAAGGTTTGAGAAGCATTGGTCTAGCTTTCTACTTTAATGCAATATAATTGAAAAATATTTCCCCATTTCACCTGCTTAGTGACATTTTTGTCTTCTTTGTGACATAAGCGAACGTTCTAATAATTGTTTTTTCATGTCGGCTTATATAAGGATTTTGAACTTTGGATAAATATTTGTAGGAAAATAACAATTTCAGCTTATATAAAGATGAGCTTATATTTAGAAATATAAGGTAAATGTATATAAATATGTGAACATAACTCTAATATGTTTTGAGTTACAGAAACCAATTTTCGCGTACTTAAATTATAGCAAAATTTTATTCATCCCTCAACTTTGGGGTTACTTTTGGTTACTGAATGGCCACTTCCAGTTACTATCTAATTTCTGATGCTGTAATTTAAGTTCGTAAAATAATGTGTTAGTATAGATAAAAGTCAGATATTATTTATGTGATGTGTTCATATGTTTTGTAAAATTAGGAATTAAAACATGTCTAGTAAAAATAGTTACTTCTCTTTTTTATGAGTATAATAGAAAGTCGATGGGAGGATACTCATTTTTATGAACTAGCTTCGTCATCTATCAAATTTGAAAGACATATTGTTATTCTTAAATATCTTTTTGCAATGGAATGATACATTCCACTGCAAAAGTTGAAGCCATTAATCCTTCAATGGACATTAATGACGCAGAAAATGAAGATGAGGACTTTAAGGACTCTACGACTATAACTCACAATGAAAGTGTTCAAGCATTGACAACTGCCCTAAAATATTTGGAGCAAAGAAACGGTGCTACACCGATGGATGGATTTTTCACCCGGTACCCAGTTGCCTCTGCTTTCTTAGTTTCTTTCTAGTTGATTTATGTAGTTATAGATGGCACTGTTTTGGGTTTTCAGAGGGCTTTTGAGAGTAGAAAATGTATAAAAGTAGCTACACCTAAAAGGGGTGGGTAGGTTGGAGACTCACCTGATATTCAGTTGTCTCAGTTTTCTAGCTCCATTCTACCTTAGAGTATTGCATGGACTCTTCTCAGGATTCTATATATTTCATCTGTACCTTCTCGCATTTTGAAGAGGTGGCTGAATTGTATCTGTAATAGCATCAGTTCAATTAATATCGAATAAATTTAACTAATAATTGAATGTATAATTTAATTAGTGTATAATGTCAGTGTATTCTTAGCATTTATTTGAAAAAATTATATTTTAGGCACTTGCAAGAGAGGTCCAAAGAAACCTACTTGTATCTGTCCTAGAGGATTTCAGGGTAAAAGATGTGAGCAAGATCGTTGTGGTTGTCTTAATGGTGCTACATGCGTTTCAACTAAAACAGAAAGTGGTATTGATTATGCCTGCCACTGTCCTGCAAAGTACTCTGGTGCCCATTGTGAAACATTTAATCCAAGTTCGTGTGATGATATTGAATGCAAAAATGGTGGAACATGTCAAATGTCCAATGGCACTCCAATATGCTTGTATGTATACACATTGTAATACTTTTTTTATTCACTTTTAAATTAATACTAAAATTAAGGTATTATTTATAAGCAAATTTATTTTTGATTCCTTATTGAGTATTTTAGTTTCTATTGCAGAGTCAAATTATTTATTTTTGTTCTTGAAATGTAAGGTTATTTTATTCTGTAATTTTAAATGGATTTTTGATTTTATCTGACTTATCAACCTATATTCTTTGTCTTTAATTATCTAATACTAGCGGCTTTAGACTTTAAGGAAAATAATTATAAATTTGTAAGTATAGAGATGTTTCACAGGTAAAGGTTTAAATACTAAAGGAACAGTTTATCATCAAAGTATTTAAGTCATTCAATAGCTTACTACTAAACTATTACACTAAATAGCTTAGATAAAATCTAAGCTATATAGAGTAATAGTTTCTTATTTATTTAATTGTAATTTTATCTTATATGTGTTCATTATCTGTTTTCTTATTCAGTAGTAAGAAAAAAATCTGATGTGTTATGGTAGGACATCTTGTTATATTCTAAAGCTATCTAAAGAGAGCATTATATTTTTGCAGCTGTTAGGTCTGAAAACATGGCATACATTAAAAACACCTGCCTCCACCATCTGTTTCTATACATCAAGATGACATGCAGTTTGTCATAAGAGAGAATTCCTCTTGTTACTACCAATTTTGGATTTCTCATTGGTGTTGCTGAGCTTAAGGTTACATCCACTGATAATATAAAAAATATTTCGTTTCTTTATTTTTTCTTTAAAGGCAGTGGTTAATATTCTGCTTTAAGCTATTGAATAACTGAAATACTTTGATGATAAACTGTTCCTTTAGTATTTAAACCTTTATCTGTGAAACATCTCTATACTTACAGATTTATAATTATTTTCCTTAAAGTCTAAATTATAGTCTAAAGTAAATTAAGAAAATCATAATTGTGTTTAAATTTAGTATATTAAATAAAATGTAGTTTGAGTATATAGCAATTTTAAAACTTAGTGAATGCTATTAAAAATGTAATAAATCTTATTTTTTGATTCCATCCTGTTTACTTGTGGCACATACTTTTGTAGATAATTTAATAGATTTTTATTAAGGAAGTTGTGAGGTGTTTTTATACATGTGTATTATAATTACAGTTGCCCACCTCAGTGGGTTGGCCAAGTTTGCGACATGCAATCTGACAACTGGAATAAATGCATTGGCTATTGCCTACATAGAGGAGTATGTAGGCCGCTGAATGGTGTTGGTCCACCAATGTGCAAGTAAGACTAAATGTTTTATTAAAAATTATTCTCTTTGGATTTTGATTCATCTTGAAGTTAGTGCTAAGCTATAATATATTAAACTTATATGTTAAATAATATGTTTGTAAAATATGTTAATGAATAAGTGATAATAAGAAAAATTGTAATACTTCTACAAAAATTCAAGCCAGTAATTGTTAAAAATGGCTAATTTTTTAAACCTTATTTATAAATATTTTTAAAAACTTTTGATACTCCTTTGAAAAATTTTTAATTAAGTTTTTAACTCGGAAATAAATCATGAAGATCTTTTTTTTATAAAGAAGTACTCAAAATTGAACAAAAACACTTACTTTCTTCACTTTTAAAACAGTCGTTTTAAATTAAATCTCCTATTCTATCTATATATAGAATCAAACTTGCCACAGAAAGTTTTCTGACTTTTTAATGCCCACGTTTTTACTTGTTTGTTTTTACAACTACAAAATCTATAATTTATAAGAATTAAATCACAGATTAAAAAGAATTCTTTTAAGAAATTTATGGATTGTTTCAGATATTTTACACTTAAAGCATAGCTTTACACTAAATTAGAAGAAATTTAGCTTCTTTTTTAAAATGTTACCAAACTTTTAACGAATTAATGTCCAGGTACATAATATTTTGATTATTCTTTATGAATGGGAGAAAAAACATCCATAATATTATGGGTGTGCTTTTTTGCAAATTTTATATATTCATAATATTGCATAATGTTATGAAATTAATGTTTAGTTGAGTGTTTTTAGATGAAGATTTAAAAGAAAAAATTGAGTTGTGTTTTCTTAAACTCATTTAATGCTTCTGAAATGGTATCTTAAGATGCAAAAATTTTAATGAGATCATTTAATATTGTTTACTTCCCTGTTAAAATATGTTTGTATCCATACTACATGTCATAATTTTTATAAAATTATATTTTGGATTACATTACTATTTGTTTTGCAGCTCTTTCCATTTTTTATTTATATAATTGTTTGTGTATGTGTATCATTCCATTACATGTAGCTATATTGTTTTCTTTCCGATAGCTGTCCTAGAGGCCGTGCTGGCAAACGCTGTGAAATAAGCACATCTTGCCACAACTATTGCTTTAATCATGCTACTTGTGTTCCATCTTTAAATAATGATGAAAAGCCTACATGCTTGTAAGTTTAATATTACTTGTATTGGTTGATTTATTATTCCAGAGACAGAACAAATAAGATTAAACATGTTCAGCAAGGTACTACATTTAATCTAAGTTTTGTGTATTATTTTGAGTTTATAGTTTTAACTAATAAAAAAAATGCTTGGTCAACAGTGAATCTTATAATTGTCATAAAATGTACGGAATTACTTTTCTTGGGATGATTGAAGTCAAATGTTAGATTACCTATACGAGTTAAAACGTAAATTAACTGTCAATGGAGCAATATAACAATCTTGAAACAGCTTACTCTAGACTTTTTTTTTCTTTTTGCTTGTAGTATAAAAAATAACTGCAGGCTATTAGAAGTTCTTGTTCTCAGTGTAGAAGCACCCATCTTATTCTATAGCATACATCTAAAAAGTAGCAATTTGGGTTACATAGGTTTTTTTTCTTTGAGTCCTAACACATTACTTGAGGTAAGATACATATATGACTTTAATTTTTAATTGTGACGCAAATATATATTGATTTTCAGGAATAAAATTAATACATATTTGCATGTTTGGGTTATTGTTATTGAAATATTTTTAACTGCTTTAAAAATAAATGTATGAGTGTTTATTTGAATTAAAGAACTTTTAAATACTGCTGTAGGTTTTTTAAAATTACTTAGTTTTTTTTTCGTAAGAATGAGTATGATTTTTTTAATGCATGTGTGTTATCTGTAAATATATTGCTATTATATAAAATTATTTATATAATACTTATCAGTCATTGAAAAATAATTCTAGGTGTCAAGAAGGTTTTGTAGGTTCAAGATGTGAAACAAGTCAGCCTCTTTCTCTTCCAAAATCCAGGGAAAACTCTTCCTTCCCTGCTGAAAGTAAGTTACACATTGTTATTTATTTATCTCAAAATTAAACTTGAGCTTATTTGTAATTTTATGTATGTTAAAAGATAACTATCTACTCTCGTAATTGAAAGTACAATTAGTATAACACTCAAATGAATTTTCAAAATAAATACTTGCTTAATACTAGAATTATGGAAGGGGTCATTTTGACACCTAGCAAACTTTTATCTCTAACAGCTCTTCTTTTTTTTTCGCAAATATCTTAATCTTTTTTCGACTTTTCCTAACTCATTGTGATTTATGAAATAGTAAAGATTTCAAGAAAATCGTATTCTTATTTTAGCCCTAACAAATGATTATACCTAGAAATATGGCGGTGTTATTTTGACCACTTTGAGAAAAAAGAAATGTGAATACATTCCATTGTATTCTCTGAACACTGTTACTTTTGTAAACTATTTTTATTGGCACCTGCTAAACAAAATACAAACAAAGAAAAAGTATATGGTGGGTCTGCATAGTCACATCTGCCAGTCACATGATTTGAAATATGTGCAATACTTTTCTTTGTGGAAAGAAAACAGAGAAAAGATATTATTACGAGCTGAACGTTTGTAGATTTTTCATAGATATTTTGTTTATTGTTCATAACAAATATTAGTGGAAAATTTTATTCTATTTACATGAATATATTACTGTAACATACTAATGGCATGTAGAAAAGGACTAACACATGAAGAAATCGTGAAACTGATGCAAGAACTATCTGATGCCGATTCTAATTCTGAAATCGAAAATAATTCTGCAGATAAAGATGGAGATGAAACATTTTGTGATTTTGAATTTATTATAGAGAGTAATCAGGCAATATCATCCTCTAGCTCAAGTGAAAGTACAAATGAATTTGTTTCTAAGAGTTCAAATTCTCCCATACCTAAGAATGCCAAAACGGGAACTAGTAGAAGCTCAAAAGTGAATATGAAATTCAACGTAATTCAGACTAACACTTGTAAAGAAATTGCTAGTGCTGGAACTGTATAGAAAGTAGAAAATACTTCTGGCCGACGACCCTTGCAAAATATATTGCTAGAAAATGTAGAGAAATAAACAGATATCTTATCAAGGGGTCAAAATGACACCCACTGTAATTCTAGGTGTACAAAGACCATCGTAATTCTAGTGTTAATAGACCTTAACATGTCTGCTTTAAAATAATATAAATAATTATAAGTATCTAGAGTGTAATCATTTTCCGGATTCAAAAATTATATAGATTATGTTTTAATAGCATTCAAACCCAATCATTATAACTGTCATTTAAAAAAATTGTTCTAATTTTTCTTACAATTAAAAATTTTTGAAAGATAGTGTGTAATATGAATGATTTGTATTAATACATGTCATATAAGTTGTTTTGCTCATTATTTGAAATAAGAAAATTATTTTAAGCGATAAATTATGCCAAGTGAATTAAACTTTTTACAATATTAAATAGTTATTATTAAGTACTTAATGTAATTTAAACAGTACTTTAAATATATTTTTCATTGTAGACAGATAATGTTTCACTCTAACATTATCTGTGCTAATTTTATTCCAAATTAATAATGATGTTTTATTTTACATTTAGTTTATTGTAATCTAGTTTTGTACTGCAAAGTATTTTATTATTAATATCAATGTTTTGTTATACATAAGTTTCTCAATGACAGTTTTGCACTGGGTGGTTCAATTCTGAATAAATAATTTTACTTTATGTATATTTTTATTTGTACTAAATATACAATTCTATCATAAATAAAAAATATAATTCTTTCAAAGTTTAGATTTTATTCATTTTTTAATTGGTACTCCATGTCAATTGATACAAGGTATGATATGAGAACGGTGAGCATTTGCATTATTATCCATTATCAAAATCGCATTGAACAACTGAATTAAATCTGCATTCCACAATTAGTTTCATGTGAAACTGAAACAGAAAAGTATTAATGCACATCAAAACAGAAAATAGAGGAGCAATGTACATGTAATGATGATAATTATAGGGTTAACTTTCAATTCAAAAATATTGATAAGTTGGTTACAATATCAAAATAACTGAAGATATATTAAACCAAAGTAAATGGGTTTTTTTTTTTTTTTTTTTTTGTGTGTGTGTGTGTGTGTTCTAGTTTTTGTTCTGACCAAGTTAATGGTTTTTTCTGGTTTTCAGTTCAGTTCTGGTTCAAAGCCCTGGTTTTGTATCTTTTTCCAACTGTATATAATTCACTAAAGTTTTGTTACAAAATATTAAGATATAGTTTAAAACAAATTTAATTTTATCTTCACAATAATTATCAAAGTTCATATTATTAGTTATATTCTCATATGTCTAAGTTTGGAAATGTAGGAAGTATATTTATGTATTCTTTTGGAAATTACTGTCATGACTAAGGTTGGTTGGTTGGTTAAAGTTGTTTAATGGCGCTAAATCCTCTAGGGATAAACTGCGCCAAACAAGATGAAAAAATAAACCAAAGACAAAATTTAGATAAAAAATTTTGACAAAATATAAAATGAAAGGTTCTAAAACATATTAAAGTAACAATAAAAACACATAACATTCAACAGAAAACACGAATAAAGATTGAGTTATATACAAATTAACAAGAATTGAAAATTGAGTGAAGAATTAAGAATTTAAGTTATAAAATAATTAAAAAATTAAGAAAAAAGTGAAAAAAAATTGAAAATTGAAAGATTAAAAATTGAAAATTAAAAAATTGAAAGATTAAAAATTGAAAATTAGAAAATTGAAACTCAAACAAAAATCATATTTTGGTATAAAAACCAGCACGGCGAAGAAAGGGAAACAAGTTTGGATATGGAGTTTCCCCAATGATTAAATTAAGATTAGGAGATGGATTACCAAAAATTTTTTATATACATTGATTTAGAACAAACACAGGATGTTGAAATATGTGCGACTGTGTAAGGAGTCTTGCAATATGCACACTGTGCAGGAGATTCATCTAACAAGAGATGTCATGACTAAGGAGAAAATAAAATTGTGGTATATAACTGCATTGTGATTTGTGAGTTTCATTTTTTGTAAATATAGCATTTTAAGCACTGGGATTATGGTTTATAATAAAATATGCAACAATCTTTTCAGTACCGTTTTAATTATAAAAGTTAGTACTGCATATATGTGTGTGTATAATTATATGTGTACATTTGCACAGAATCCTCTTTATGTTTTAATGTACTATTTTATAGTGGTTGCTGCTGTTGGTATTCCAGTCTGTACAGTTTTGCTGTTAATTATAATTGTTGCCTTTGGAGTGGTTATTTATTGTAGAAGGAAAAGGTAAAATTATCCTATCTTGTTATAATTCATTTTAATCATAAAATATTTTGGTCAAGGGTAAGGGTTGTTTTTACTTATGGTACAATATTTGATTGAGTTAAGGCATTATTAATTATTCAGTGTATCATGTATTTTCAACATTGCTACTCTGAAAAAAAAATTATATATATATATATATAGTGTAAAAATTGGTTTGACTAGGTAAAAATGATTCATTGTAAAATTAAAGATAACTTTTATATAAATTATGTTGCAGCCTTATTTGTTTTTTCTTACTGAAGATTATTTTTTATTTCAAGTGTTTTAGAAATATTTTTCTCCTCTGAATTTATAATAATATATTTGTAGTAAATGGTCAATCTATTTGATACACAGGGATAATAGTTGTGTTTTTATTAAACAAATTTGTATTTATAAAAATTGTTTTTATGAATTTATTTGGTAACAGTCACATTCTTCAATTATCTTAAATAAATGATTTTTTTAAAAGTTCTTCCTTTACAAAAAAAAAAAAAAAAAAAAAAAAAAAAAAATTGAAATTAAAAACTAAATATTTTTTTCATAATTTTTTGCAAATAGTTATTTATATTTGTTGTGCAATGTGAGTAATATTTGTTCATTGAAACTACATCATACTTGATTGAATTTTTTTTTTCTATGTGAATAGGGGTTTACCATTTATGCATGTACGAATGCAAGATTCCGCAAATGTTGAAATAAATAATCCTATGTACCTCAAAGAGGATTATGACTATGAAGCTAGTGAAGCCTTAAATGGTTCAGTATCTCAAGATGCTGATGAGGTCAGTAAAAAATTCATTATGTCCTTATTTTCCTTAAAATGGTTAAAATATTTTCATTATTTTCATATGCAACACATGCACATAAATATGAATATATATACATGTGTACATAATTCAGTGGTACAGATATTGAGGAAGAGCTTTCTAAAGGGTTTTAATTTTCCCCTCCCTGCAGGAATTCAGATTTTTCTCTTCTTTTTTTTTTTTTTTTAATTTTCAAAATGCATAGCTACTAAAATTCAAGTTTTATTAAAGTTCACTTTCTATTCTCTCTCTTGATAATCCTTTTCCATCAGATAAAAATTTTTGCTCATTGATAAAAGAGGAATTTATCTACAGTGGGAGTGTTTAGACAAGTATATCTGGCAAACACCCATAAAGGTTGAATATTAGTCTGCTATGCATCCTCAACTACTCCCAAATACAAGTTTCATATTCTGGGAATATGAAAATAATAAATTTTTGGGGGTGGATCATCCAAAAGCCTTTTTGGCAGAGTTACAAAAGGCACCATACATTTCCATGTATAAGTCAAGAATTTTTTGGGATTTTCATAAACCTAAAGTTGGGGAGTGGGGATCGATCAGCTTATATAAAGATGTATAGAAAGGTACAGTATATATCCTTATTTGCAATGTTTTTTGCAGTTAGCAACAAAAAGTTGCCAAATTGTCTAATGAAACAGTTTTTTAAGTATAAAATAATGTAAAAAATATTTAATGGCAACAAATAAATAAAAATTTGAAAATGAGAAAAAATACAAAATTTGAAAAATAAATTTATATTGACTTTTACCTTTATTATAAACATGCCAAAATAGAAAAAGTACATCAGTAGTGCTTGGGCTAATCTTAAAAAAAAAAAATAATAATAATAATTCTACATACACCAGAAGCAATAGATAAATTGTCAAAAATAGCAGTGTCTATTTTTTGTTATATTATTTAAATGTAGGAAATACTGCTTCTTTCTCACAGGGTTACCAGAGTTGAAACTATTGTTATTGGTGATTAATGTAAAAAAAAAAAAAAACATTGGTCACATATGTGTAGTACCATGTCAGTAATCTAGAAAAGACAGCGTAACATTATGGTTGGTTAGTTAGGGTTTATTGTCGCAATATCCAAGTTTGGATATGCTGGGCCAAACAAAAGAACACCTAATTAAACAAAGTTTAATAATTTAAAAGTATTGGAAATAAATACTAAAATTTAAAAAAAAAAGTACAGCAAAAAACAAGGTAAAAACTCATATTAAAACGTTAAAAAATAAAAATTTAGATGAGATTTAAAAACACCAGTGCAAAAAAGAAAATCAAATAATTTGGAATGAGGAGTCTCACCCAAAAGTTCGTTCAGATTAGGATAACATTATGAAACTAATAAAAAAGAGCCTGAAATAACTTAAATTTTTTTTTTCTCACAACTGCTGATATGTACTAAGAAATATCCTTGTATTTGCCTGAAAGTCTGGCCAATCTTCTACCTCCATGGTACTAAAATTGGAAGCTGCTTCAAAAAAAGTTTTTAGCATTTTATATTACAGCAATGTGATGGAGACATATTTGAATGTTACAAAATGTTGTTTCAGCTTTTGTGTGGATTTTGAATTTTGGGTAAGTTTTTGAAAATAAAAAATTGCACTCTCGGTTTATACACAGTGTTGTAATGTACTTGCAACCTAAACACCAGTGTTCGGTTACAAAAGGGAAACACAGAAAGAATATACTTGATATTGAGATTCAGACATTTATTCTGTACATTCATTTACAAATAGATCCTTGGTTATCATATATCATAATCATCAATTATTTATATTATAATTATTACAATTCTCTTTATAAAGAACTATTATTCAATCATAAGATTTATTTATTAAGAGGCCTAAGTTAAGTGACTGTAAATATTATTTTATAAATTACCTCCATTAAAGGCACAGGGGCTTTTCTCATGCTATATGTCGGTCTTCAGTTGGTGCAGAGGGTCAGCTAGAGGCTTTCCTCATACAGTGAGTCGGTCTGTGTGTTCGGGTGCACGGGACAAGTTGGTGCTGGTGGATTCTTGTCCCACTTCTCTCGACTCCCGACTTAGACTCCTCTCCTTAACTTCGTTTCCAAACTCCTCACCTCGGTTCCAACACCCCTTTTTGTTTCCTCTCCAATCACTTGTTTTTGGGAAATTTTCCCACATCTGTATGCCCTTCGGGATTGCAGGTGGGCACATTAAAGTAGCCCCTTTTGTGCAAGCTGATATTACTTTTTAGCCCCTGCTCCCATAACTCACGGTTACATCTCTGTGCAAGCTTGACCGTTACGCTGCCATTCCATGATCTATACCTTCTCTGCAGGGGTCCCTAAACTTCACGTGAACAATTGGAGTCCTAAATTCTTCTAGGAAAATCTTCCCACAGCTGTGCATGCTTGTGCAGATCACCGTGGGAAAGTACCTCGGTACATACAGTATTCAGAAATATACAGATTTTCTAACTAGATGTGTAAAGGGAATATTTATGTAATTAAATTTTTTTCTTTTTCAGGCAACTAATTTTACCAATCCGGTGTATGACTCCTTGTACCCTGTTGGATCTACTGGAGAAGAAAAAAAGGGATTACTTCAAGGGGATAATGTTAATGTTGAATTTCGAGATGGACACTCAGGGGGACCTTCACACTCGAATCTCAGTTCTTTAGGGGAAGGGAAACATCCTCTTGCGTAAAAGAGCCCTCAATCCATGCTCTCTTTCCATCCACTATGTGTGAATCTCAAGTGAACGTGAGCAGTTAAAAAATATTTCCTTTTGTTGTGAATGCTACACTTCACACAGTACTCATTTTTTTAGTCATTCTTCTTGCTTTATAATGTGATCACTTGTTATAATGATGAATCTCAGCAATCCCTTGCAAACTGCTTATATTGGTCTAAAATTATGATGATATTACAAAGAAGCATTTAATAAGAGATTTTTTTGCATTTAAATATATATTATTATAAGATTAATAATAAGTAGTAATACTGAAATGGAATCTGTGCAGTATAAATCAAAAGATGATCAAGTGCAATGTATATATATGCAGACATAAATGAGTAAAGTTATTAAAATATCTTCTTAAATATTTTGATAAAATACAATTGAATGGTAAATAAGTGTACATTGTACAATTAAGTCTCCTGTAGCTCAATTAATTTACATTGTGTTACATCAAAACAGTGTTATATGAAACTCAATTAGTTCAAATCAGGAAATGCATTGTATGGACACGATGGCATAAGAGAAATCAGATTCATTTATATCATGTTATATGAGACTTAGAATTAATTCAACTTGAAAAATGCATTTGGAAATATAGAAATAAGACAAATCAGAGTAATTTATATCATATTAAACGGAAATTCCATTAAAAGAAACTCAGAATTAATGCAAATTAAATTAAATTGTAAGATTCTCAAAAATAAATATATTGTTCCTAAATCAGACTTATAGAAAAACTGCATTTTCAAAGTATCAAGCTGTTATTGATGAGGTTAATAAATAAAATTTTCTAGTAGAAGTGGCAATGAATTTGTAGATTTTTACATAATAGAATTTAGATTTTGGAATGCAATACATAGTTCATATAAAGTACTAGAGCAATTATTATGCAATGTAATTTATGACAAATATGCCTCTTTATCATCCAAGGGAAAAATTCTGCGATATATAAAAAGTATTGGCAGAACTAGTATTACTTGCTGAAGTTCGTACAATGGCCGAATGGTTAGAGTGCTGGTTTTTGGAACCAGAGTTCGTGGGTTCGAATCCCACTATGGCACTAAGCCGTTCGGAATCGGCTTTAAACTGTAGGTCCCGGTCTCATTAGCCCTCGTGTTGCAAAAAGCAAACCGTAGTGCTCCAAACCCAAAACTTGCTGAAGATGGAAATATTATTACCTTTGTATTTTATAAATGTACAGCTATCTATATTTATGTTCAGAAGACATTGCCCTATTTAATTACTCCTAGTTTACCATACATATATTTTTAACATGTCTTATCCATTTCATAGAGATATTCAACTGTTTATCTTTTGTAATTTTATTCATCCTTCTACTATTTGATAAGCCTATTACTCGTTAGGGAGTCTAGAAATTTTAAATACAATCAAAGTTACATCACAATTTACCTTGAATTTAAATACATGTCTTATCCATTGAACTCTACTGCAAATATATTTCATCAGTTCTAGAATTTTTGTTACTAAACATCTTTTCCCCAAAAAAACTTATACTTGCTCAAGTTATTTCTTAAAGTATAAATAAAATACTTTGTAGAGTGTGTTATGCCTTGATGTAGTAAATCAGTTTCTTGTATATCAGTTCATTGCTAAGTACAAGTAAAAGTGTGCATTTATATATTCATTTATGAAAATGAAGAAAATATATATGACTAAATTTTTATCAAATATGATAAAATACAATATTGAATCTCGTAGTGCAGTTTTAAGGTTAAATTCTAATGAGATATGGTTAATATAAAGTACTTGACAAATAAGTATTTTACAATTTTTTACGTATTTTTATGTTAAGGAAGGAAGAAAGCCTTTTGATGAGAAGGTATGACTCTACTTTTGCAGCATTTTGCAATACCAGTATGCAGTTTGCAAGGGATTATTGTACACCCAATCATAGTGCTGTCACTACTTATTGCTCTTTTTTACGTGAACTCGATAACATAAGAGCTCTTATTTTGTGAAAATACAGCTAATTCCTTTTTATAGGTACAATTTCATTGTTGTTGAATTGAATATTGATTCCTGTTTGGTTGTGATTTGTTATCTTAAGACAAATTTAAAGTTCATATTAACTTTCAGACACATTTGTTCGTTTTAGGAATATTGTACCACCTCTACAGTTACTTTTCTATGTCTGAATGTATTTGCTCAAACTGGTTTAAAATCAAATCATTTACAATAATATATTAATATATCAACTTCATGTATTTGCATAAAATTTAGTGTGGTTTGCTTTTAAAGTTTATATATGTTTGTATGTCTGTTTTTTTGACAGTTTCTATACATAGTTGTATATAGGTATGTATAAAATATTCTACAAAGTTATACTGTGCCATTTTTGATCCGTATGTATTTGGCAAAATTTTCAAGTGTTGTTTCTTTTGTTGATTGCTTTTACTTTGTTAGTTGTTGCATTTATACAGCTTTTTTATATTTATATATACTTATATACCATTTGATTTTATGTTTGAAATGCTTTCAGATTCATTTTTTACAAATTGTGCAGTTGCCAAATATTTCTATGACTGTTTTTATTGGAATTATAATGGGACAGAAAATAATGGTTGTGATCAATTTTTCTGTATTAACATTTTACTGGTTTTACCCCCTTTTGATGGTTTTTATAAATTTTTTCTGTAGAATTAAAATAGAAAACTCATTTTATGTAGTCATTTCATTATTAAAATTAAATCAGGATCGCAGTATCAATATACCATATATAAAATGGTGTTCCATAAAAATAGTATGTATGAAAAAAATAGGTAAAATAGTTTTGATTTTATAAAGATTTTATTAGATTAAAATTCATTTAAAAGTGCATGAATAATTCTTTTCTAGCTTTTATATTGTTTAATTATGCATGTTCATGAATGTCTATACGTACACAAAAAGCACTGGCATGTATGTATACACTGCAAACACACACACACATTAACAACATGTATCTTTTCACTCCCTTACTCCCTGAAATATTCTCTTTTTTTTCTTTTTTTAATATATGTGGGCTTCTGGTTTAGAAAATAGCTTCAAACTCCTTTGCTCTGAAATAATTTATTAAGACACTTTTGAGGGAGCACGTTACACACAAACAAAAACATAAAATACATAATCATTTTAAAACATGGCGCAAGCGTCGGAAAAAGTTCTCATTCCGAATACGTCTACAGTCGTCATCGCAGCTCTCTCTTCTGTAGGAAAAAACTCACGGAAAAGAGGTCCTGGCGACGGCAGCGCCAATGGCATCGTCGTGTTGGAGAGGCGAGACCGAGCCCACATCTATATATATATATGTATATATATATATATATATATATATATGAGAGGGGGGGACTGACTTGTATGAAAATATGTGTCTACATGTGCGTTTATGTATGCATATACATACATGCCTTTGTAATACATTTAATTTAGTTACACTACAGAAGTAAAACTTGAATGCCTGTTTAAATTCATAGAAAAACACTTAATCATTTTAATTTACACTAATTTTTAATATACTTTATACATTTTTAAAGTCTGCAGATCTGTCAGATTACACTTTCATACTGATCAAAACTATTTTTCAATTAATAACCTATTTTAAATATACTGTAACTGTTTCAAAAGTAGAATTTTTTTTTTTTTTTATAATTCCAAAGTTTGTCTTCAAAAAATATTATTATTAAGTTTATCTCTTTCTTTTAACATAAATTGTTACCATATTTACTTAAGCACAACTATTTTTTCTCATAAACATAGGACAAATACTCTAGGTATGTATTATACTAGGAATAATTTTTGCTGCTTCATGAAATTTCACAATATACGTATTCTAAGAAGAAAATTAAATGAGAGAAATCTTAACCAAATATTGATAAATAATCGATATTAATAATCCCCTATATAATAATAGCCTAAATTATCTGTACGTCTGTCCTCCAATTTATGAAGCGGTTGGACCTGGAATGGATAGAGGCATCCATTCAAAGAGAATTAAGTTTATCTTCTCCTGAACTATCGATCTGATTCTAGTATAAATATGCTTCATGTCACAGCAAAAAATACTGTCGTCTTTAAAACGTTCGAAATCCAACCCTTCCCTCCTTTTCGAGAGTTTAATGCCATTATTTGAAGCCCTATTTTCCCCGGTTAAGAGCAGGCGATTCAATTTATCCATTTATCACTTAATAAATAGGTAAAAATAACAATTTTTTCTATCATTTTGACGTCATTCCTTTAATCATTTCATATTTTAAACTATTTAAATATTGTCTACACTATTTTAATATCTTTTATTACTGAACTTAGATATTACGTTAATGATTTTCTTTTATTTTGCTTAAATAATAGAACAGGTACCTACGTGATAATTTTAAATTTAATCATCGATTATTTTTTGTTACAATGAAACTTTTACCATTGGTATTAACAATAAATCCTTTTTATATAAGTCTAGGAGTCTTATTTCACGGACTAATAAATATCTAACTTTTAATTTATATATATTTGGAAATTAAGAAGTTTGTTCTTTTGTGTGTTTGTTTATTATACCACACGGTTTGAATAAATGAACTCAATGTGATTCTAAACTGCATTACAGGATCGGGAGACTATAGAGGAGTATGAAGATAAATAAATTATTGAGAGTGAACCAGATAGTTCTCATCCAAAAAACAAACCCTTTTTTACCTTCCTCATTGGGTACTTAACAGTTCTGGAATATTAAAAATTTTATTAATCCCGTCATATGATGGACTATATGCTAGTTGATAAATAACACTCCTAGTAAAACTGCTTTTATGTAAGAATATGACAGTAACTGTTCATTAGCAGTTGTCAGCAAATTCTTGGGTATGTTGCCTAGAACCTAAAGATTGTCATGTTTATGGCATGGAGTTTAAGAGATAAAGTGTTAAGATTCTTTAGTTCTCAGTATCAAAAGCTAAAAAATGAAGTTGGCTGAAGAATGATCTTGGAAAAACATTGAAGGTTGATTCATTTTGTCCTCTTATCAGTTGATAGTCACTTCCATATCATATTAATGGTAAATGTTAAAAACAAGATAAACATTTTCCCTTTATTTTTCTTTCAAAGAAAGGAGGTAGCGTTATGTATGAGTAAATATGATCGTATAACTTTTTTATTGCAAAAAAAATTTTAAATGGTTCAGAATGTGTGATTAGAATTATCAGACTTAATATTTCATTCTCTGTCTTCCATAACTCTCTTTAAGAATAATGTAATATTTTGTATTCTGAAAGCAATTTTTAGTGTTAAAAAAATAAATAAAAATACATTTCGTCTTACCTATAAGGAAAAAAAATTATTTTTAATTGAGTAATATTAGGTAGTTGTTTATATCATAAACTATACCAATAAGTTATAGAAATTTAGAATTATGCTATTGTCCTATGAATAATAAGTACTAGATTTGTGTGTGTGTGTGATGTTGATATGTGCATCTATATTTATCCTTATACACATATGCATCTATATTTAAATTTAACATTTTATTGGAAAATTTAAAAAATAATTCTATGATACACTCAGAATGTATTTACATACCACACAAATGATGTAAATTCAAATTTCATTTGGAAGAAATTAACATATTTAGTGAAGATAGAAGGATAAAAAGTCTTTTGTTTAAGTATTTGAAAAATGCATATTAATATTTACAATAACAAACAAAATTACAATTTTTTTTAATAAAATTTGCATGTCTTCATGCAGAATACAATTATCAGACTTAATATTTTATTCTCTGTCTTCCATAACTCTTTTTAAGAATGTAATATTTTGCATTCTGAAAGCAATGTTTAGTGTTAAAATAAATAAAAAATACATTTTCTCTTACCTATAAGGAAAAAAAAAAGATTTTTAATTGAGTAATATAAGGTAGTTGTTTATATCATAAACTATACCAATAAGTTATAGAAATTTAGAATTATGCTATTGTCCTATGAATAATAAGTACTAGATTTGTGTGTGTGTGTGATGTTGATATGTGCATCTATATTTATCCTTATACACATATGCATCTATATTTAAATTTAACATTTTATTGGAAAATTTAAAAAATAATTCTATGATACACTCAGAATGTATTTACATACCACACAAATGATGTAAATTCAAATTTCATTTGGAAGAAATTAACATATTTAGTGAAGATAGAAGGATAAAAAGTCTTTTGTTTAAGTATTTGAAAAACGTATATTAATATTTTACACTAACAAACAAAATTACATTTTTTTTTAAATAAAATTTGTATGTCTTCATGCAGAATACATAAATATATTTTGCTCAGGGCAATAAGAAAATTGGTGCAGATATAATTAATTTTCCTTCAAAATTAGCTCTGTTAATTATTACTTGGATTTTTACTTTACACTATTGAGCACATATTTAATATACAAGACCTCACTGTTAATTTTGTTTAGATAAATATTAGACTAAATTTGTGGCAGCTCTAATAAAGTTATTTTATCAAAATGTTGCATATTTTAATAATGAAAGCTATATAAAATAAGTGTAAATTTATATATTTAAAAGTATTTGACTGTGTAATTTCTGTTTACATCACATGAAAAAAATTAATGCTTTTCATACATTTTGTGATTTTTAAGATTATAAATTAAAAAAAAAAAGCAGTAATGACACTTTCTCTACATGTACCTTTGTCAGCTTTTACCTGTATTGCTTAGTTTTAGGTATATTTTATGTATTACAGAGTCTTCCTGTGTGTATATTTATGTAATTAAAACAGAAATCATTCTATTTGTTAATATTATTAACTTCTTGATCAGTACTCTGTTATGTAATATTTATGTGTAACCGAGCCAGTGACATAATTATACAAGTGCCAAATTGTGTATAAGTGTGTGTTAATCCCCGAAATAAATGAACTTTTGTCTTTCATTAGTCCCGCTTTAAACAATTTTAGAGAAGAGTTGTAAGAAAAATTTGCATTTAAAATAGTTTATTCAACTAATTGCATTTGTAGTTTGATTACATTTAGTATATTTCATTTTTGGTGAAAACTGTTATTTGGGATGTATTAGATGACTATGTCATATGAACTGTAAATTAAATGAAAACTTAAGAAAAAATATCTATTCAGTATTACAAGAACAAAATCAACAGTATTCAATAAAATATATTTTAGATGTATCATAATTAAATGAATATGAATTAAAAAGAAAATTTTACAATGCATTGCCTACTGCTTATAACGGATAGATTTTGTATTATAGTGACATGAATGCATTGTGTGTCTTCCTAGAAATTAAATATTATATATTTTGTTATAAATTTAGGAGTGAATGGATTTACTTTTATAAATACTTGTATGAAATTATGTTCATCTGGTACTATACTACAAGAATTTTGCACTGCTCAAAAATTCATGAAAGACCCTAACACTCTTAAATTTTGGCTATCATGCTTTAAAAACTTCAGTATTTGAAGGGTTTTCTTTTATTTCTAAAAACATTAGTCTTATGAATTACAATAACAATTGTTGCCATTTTAATGATTGACCAAATATCTTTCGAAAATTTTTACTGTTTTTATATTATTTAAAGATATTTGCACAGAATGTCAATTAAGTTTTCTAAATAATACCTTTGTGTGTATATGTTGGTTATTCAGTGTTCCTCAAACTTTTTTTTTTCTGAATTTTTATCCAAAAGTGAGTTGGGAATCTGGCAAAATTAAAGTTAAAAAAAAAAAACTCCTTTTAACCACTTTGTAGGTATATAAGGTGAGCCACTTATTGTAAATTAATTAGTTTACTGTAACTGGAACAATATATTTTGAATTTGCCTTAATATGAACATATTAGGCAAAAACCAATTTCTGATCATACTTCATTCAGGTATTGGGATTTTTAAATACAAAGTATGGATACTTCCCAAAAATATTTAATTTTTCTAACTGCAAAATTTCTGAAAATGAGGCCTTTTATGTTTTTTAATCACAAAAATGAGATTAAGAACTCATTTTATTATTTTATAGCATAATTTTTAAGTTTGCTTTTTTATAGGACTAATTGTATAAAATTTTAGGGAAAACTAAGTAAAAAGAAGTATTGTGTAAAAAAGTTTTTCCTTTGGAGAAGTTAATTTTTATTAAAAACTTACTTGATAACTAGTTAATAGTTTAATTTATTAACTGTACTCTTTTATTATTATTACTATTTTGCATAGTTACCAAAAGGAAAAAAAATCTTAGTTTATTTCATGTAGTCTTAGAAATTCGTATGATTAAAGATCTATTCTCTTACAATAAACTATCTTAAATAATAATTAAATTATTAAATTCTGATTTTTACTCTATTAAATTTCCATTATTGCAATATGTAACTTGTAACAGAATCTCTATCATATATGTAATATATAACATTGGAAGCATTTGTTCACTGCCTAAGATTTGTATTCACATATTTAATTTTCACAGTTACGTATCAAATATTTATAAATTAGTGCAATTGTTCTCGTTTGAATTTTTATCTTTTCTGAAAGATCCTTATTCACTGTTTTGTATTTTATATATATATTTATCTGTTTAAACTAATTTTTATGTGTATTATTAAGTACAAAAATAAATAAATAAATAAAATGCAGGGGATAATAAGTACAATTTTCTTCATAAAAAATGCATTATTGTTAAGAGTACATGTTTAAAAAACCTTATATTATAACAGGGCATTGTCCAACTTTTCTGAGTCTGCCGACTATTATATTATATACAAAAATTTCAGTGGCCAAAGAAGGATAGTAATTGAAAAGTTAATTCTGTAAATAATTAGTTTATTTACAAGAAAATAAAGTTTTAAAACATATTAAACATGATAGTCTTACGTATACAATTTTGGTCCAACAATTTTTATTATGCCCTTATCAATATTTGTTGTTGTTAGTTGAATTATATTTCCAAGTATAAAATTTAAGCCAATTTCTATATTTTGATTTGATGTAATTTATGGAGAATGCATGCTCCCAAATGAATGAACTTTAGAAGCAGAAATAATTTGAGGAGGTATTTTCTTCATCCAAAAGTCTGAAAAGTTCTATTCCTAATTCTCTACGAGATGCAGCCTGAATGCCACATAAATTCATTTGATATTTTGGATATACCAAGTTACTATCAGTATTTACTAGAATGCTTAATAAATTGAAACTGCCTGAGATAGTCAAGTTAAAAAAATATTTTAGTAAAAATTTTAAACTGGGCTATCTAATATACTTAATATTTTCTTTCTGAAAATCTATTTCCATCAAAGACTTCAAAAATTGATTAGAGAGCCAAATGTGGCTTGCAGGTTACCAGTTGGATAGTGCTGCTATAATGTATAATTTTTATTCATTTGTAAAATAGGCTAAAAGTGATTTTTCTACAGCAATTTTTTTATCTTTAAATTCTAAAGTAATTTAATTCAAATAAAGAGTGAAAATGGATGAATGTTTTAAAGATTGATCTGATGCAGTTTTTCTGGATTTGAATCTAGATATAATGAATCTTGATTACAGTAGGCTTTACCAATGTAGCAATGTATAATAATATAAGAAGTGATCATAGTTTCATTTATGTCAATTATAACTTTTATTTTAAATGATCTATATTTTAAAACTGTTTTCACGTTTAAGAAATATCTAATATTGTACAAGGTGTTTATAATTCAAATCACACTTTCGAAATGCTGTAAAATAAAGAACCACTGGTCAGAATGACTTCAAATTTGAACCAGATATACTGGAAGAAGGGGGCAGTGGTATTGCAAAGAAAAAGTTCCATAGTGTATTAAAGATTGGTGGCATTGTAAGTGGCATAAGAAAATGGATTCAACTACAAGTCACATTTTGAACTGAAATACAATATGTTTGGTCTCAGTTGTACAGTAAGCTAACAGTACTATTCAATTTGACTGGGTATTTTGGTTGTTTGAAGGGGAAAATGCCATATATCCGATGTTTTTTAACACATGCAATGTGTCTTGCGCATGGATGTCTTTAAATTTGCATAATATGTCGCTAACAGCACCATTTATTGACAAACTTTTGAACTTTTTTCTTATGTCATACCATTTGTCCCTTCTTCCAATAAATTCAGTTGAAATTTGAAATCTTCTAACCAATGGTCCTTTTTTCTTTTTTTATTGCATTTTGACAATGGGACTTTAATTATAACTACCCTGTATATAATTTTCTGCAATAGTTAAGTAACACATTTTTTATAATATTTTAATTAAATTCCTTACTTCACCATATTTAACACCATATAAGACAATTTAACATTTTCAGACATGTTACAATACTAGCAATGTAATGAACTAATTGAATGTCATATGAAGTATACATATTTTATAAAAAATGAATGAAAAGGAATCCATAAAATGATTTTAAGATTTTGTTTTAATATTCTTTAGTGCCTTTGCACTGCATAAAATAACCTTTATTTTGGGGTTTTAAATAAGCATATTTGTGTTGAAGATGAAGTGTCACTTTTCTTTGCATTCATTAAATGCTACAAAATAAAAATCTGTAGAAATATTAACTAAAATCTATTAGAATTAAAAAACAAAGAAAATTTTAATTCAAAATTAAAATTGTTGTAAGTTGAACTTTGGTATTCCTCCTTATTTTTTTTATAATTTCATTTTGTAGCTATCAGCCTGCAAAATTACATAATGTATGATACAATGACTTTTCCCACTATTATACAAGTCTATTTTTTGTATTACCATTTTTGCCATTTTAAAAACAACCAATTTTAAAAATTACTAAATCAGCAAAAGAAGTTTTATTTTTCTAAAATGTATTACCCAGACTTATATGTGGTTAGGTTATATATATAATTAGTCAAGTACTTAAAATATACAAAAAACAAATTTCAAATCAGTTTCACCTAAAACACACACACACAAAAAAAAAAAAGAAAAGAGGGCGGGTATACATGTGGTTTGCTAGCAATAGCGTCAGATTTAAGATGCTAAACGTAACAATCATACCATCTGCTCTGTTGCACCTACCTTACAGCTGTTTCTGTGTGCATGGCATTGCCAAATTATTAAAAATAGGCCAAAATAATTTTAAAGAGCCTAAAACTCATCCCCAAAATTTAACTATTATATGTATATGTATCAGGCTCATAGCCTATGAATAAAAATATCTATTCCAAAAATTTAAATCTTATTTCAACATCATTTTCTACCTTAGTCATTTTGTTTTCAATACAATATTCAATCAACAGGAGGTCACTAGCCCACAAGATTTACTTGTTCTCTCCCGGAATTTGGCATGTTCTGCTCTTATATAGAGTTGTTTTTACTACATATTCTTTTGTTTTAAACCTTTTTATTAATTAATGTTTAAATTTCTTACTCCAAAATTTCAAATCTGTCAATTATGCACATACACACACATGTATATACATATAATTATAAATATATTAGACATATTCTATTAATTGTTAAGGGCATGCAGGCTAGGACTTTTCTGGTATAATGGAGTTTAAAATAATATTACCAAGAGCTGTTAATATATTAAAATGATAGACATTTTGAAACAGTAATCTATGGAACGTTGATGCATTCTAGGAAAGAGAGCTCCTTCGAAATAGAATCTTTTGTTTTTTACCTCCTCAGTGAGATTTTGTTTTCACAGGACATCAGTAGGAAGAACAGGAAAACCTATGCCTCCAGACATCATATAACAATGGATCTAGGGAAAACTTCTGTCGTTTACAGACTGACTGACTGACAATATTCATTGTATATATAATACAATATTCATTGTATTATATATACAATGAATATTCTGAAAGACACGAATCAGTTATGCCTACCTTATCAACAGAAAATTAAAATCATTTTCATTTTGTGCATAGTAATCAGATTAAGGGTGTATTAGGTTACTGAAGAAAATTATCACTTCATATATATATATATATATATATATATAAAGTGTATATACTGCCTACCCAGATGATATGCCTCTCTATACACGTATTCACATGCATCCCCACACTAAAAAAGATATGTATTTATGTTATATTATGAATATTAAAGGAGCGCTTTTGTTCTATTGTTTGCCATCAACTTTA
Organism: Pardosa pseudoannulata; assembly: GCA_032207245.1. Classification (NCBI taxonomy): domain Eukaryota; kingdom Metazoa; phylum Arthropoda; class Arachnida; order Araneae; family Lycosidae; genus Pardosa; species Pardosa pseudoannulata. The sequence goes on along the minus strand of CM063507.1, from coordinate 96,334,147 downwards.
AAATGTGAAATATGAGAGAGTATACAGAGAAAATTATAGACATTATCAAAGAATATAGCTGTGTACAATTAATGTAGTGTACTGCAAACCATACGGATATGTATAAAAAATAAATATACACTTTTATACATATGTATAGAATACCTTAATTCTTTACTTGCCACATATATTTTCTTTATGGTAATTAGAACAATGGAAATATAATTATGAATTGTTACATTAATTTAACATTATAATATAATTTCATATGTACTGGATTATCAAAACTGTAATACAAATCCAATACATAAAATTTTTTCATTCTAAAAGTAGATAATTATAAAAATATATTTTTCACATTATGGTTAAAAAAAAAATTGTCTTATATGTTGTGAGTTATGGTGATTTTATAACAGTAAATTTTCACGGTTATATATTTGCATGAACAAATTTTAGTAATTTTAATTTAAAAAAGGTAAAAACGTAATGATGGAAATGTTAAATAGCTGTTCATGATATCAAGAGTGCTGTAAATAGAATTTTGTAAAGGTCTGAATGTTTATATTTGCATATATATATATGCGTGTATATTGTCACATGAGATTCTGTTCTCAGATGTATTTAACCATTCTTGGCAATTACATTATGTAGCAGCTTGTCCCTAGTCTATTCCATGATTAGTTGCTTTCTTTTTGTTAGTTTATTTTTCTAACAATATTGAGTGCTGATTTATGTATATAGTATATTATATTTTAATTTGTGTATTTAACTGTTAATACTTATTAATAAGTATGTGAGACTTTCATAAATTTGTGATTAAAAAAGAAAGACCTTTTATTAGTCCTCAAAGCTTTAGTAAATTGATACAAAATGTTTCATGCATGACATTCATGGTTTTGATGTTTGTTAGACATACTTGATATATTTTCTTTTGTGTATGAAATAAAAAGTCTGTTTAATAATTATGCATTTCAATTTTTGGTTGAAAATCATCTTTTCGTTTGTACTTTCATTTATTACAAATCAAATTCACAAAAGTTTTCTATGAAATTTTCTAATTCTTACACAAATGCCGGAAGTATTTTTTACATTTAAAAGTTTAGTTGGGTAGCAAAACTTTACGTGTATTGTGGAAGGAATGGGCATATTCAGAGTATGTGCACCTTCTAAATGCTAAGCAGGGCTGGCCTAAGCCATTTGTGTTTCCAGGGTAATATTCTTCAGCATCTTTGTTTTTTTATTAACTAGCATTATATGCATGGGTTGTGGAGAATAATCAAAATTTTAAGCCAAGAAAAGGGCACCTATCATATTAATCTTTTCTGTTTCGAAGTAGCATTAACTAATTAACCCCTTCCCTGTTTTGCTCGTACGTCGTACGGAAACAGCTTTTGAGCCTTTACTGATTTGCCTGTACAGCGTACAGAAATATGATTTCTATTTCGCTTGCACTGTTTTGGCTGTATTTTTTTCCAATTTTAGTAACAAATTATTCTATTAATTGATAGTTTGCAGTTTATTGTATTTTTTACTCTGATTGGTTCAAAAGTGAGGGTTTTTTCGCATGTTTTGTATCAGAAGACGAATTGTTATCTTTCAGTGATTAGCTTTCTGGTTATATTTTACTAACCGCCTGATAATTTTATTGATGTAAGAGTTGAATAATATATTTTTACTTTTAAATAATGGATGATTCAGAGCATATGGAGCTCATTTCTTGTGATTCGAACTGTGACTCGGAATCAGAAAATGAATTATCTGTAAATGATAGTAGCGAAAGTTTACTAGATGACCTGGATAGTAGTGACTCTGATAGTAGTACAGATGGAATCAGTCAAGCAAGACAATTTTTTTAAATTAATTGTGATAATCCTTCAGACCCGCCTCCTGGATTTGCTTTCACTGAAATTCCAAAAATTAAGTTGGATATCAATGAGAATAAAGGTAAACTTCAGTTCTATGATGCTTTAAAAAAAGTTGTAATAAATGCTTAAAAATATTAGAAATGTTAATTTTAATAACATTTCTTTACTTAAAAATGTAAAATAAAAAAAATAATAATATAAAAAATGTGACATTTTTTGTTTGAATTCTGGAAAAAAAATGAAACTATCAAAGGGTTAAGTCACTGTCCATTTCATCCCAGAAATCTGCCTGAGCTCTCCCCCCCCCCTCACTTACACTCTAAAGCCGTACTGGCTTTAGAGCGCATGATTTTAGACATCCCTCCTTTAAAACTCTCGATTACTATGTTGCTCCCATAATTTTTTTTAACAAATTAACTTTTCAACAGCAGCTTAATTTGAAATAATCAATAAAAGTGATTATATTGCATGACCCTTAAATTTTCAAAACTGTTTAACACCAATGAAGCATCATTTATCACATACTTCACGCTCAAATAAATTAATCATTCTCCCAGTGCCTCTTAGCTTTAGTCTCAATCCAAGACTTCTTATTCTGCTACAAATTGTATAATGATTTTGAATTGTCTGGTGACATGTACAAAGCTTTTGTACCTATTCAACTAGGGAGAGAACTTGGGGAAACATTGGTTATAGTCTAATTATCCCCTAATTAGACAACACATTGGTTACTCATAATTTTTTATGAGAATATCCTCACCTCCTCTCTTCCTTGTGAGCTGGAGAGTATTAAATTTTTGTTTGGTTTACTTTTTGCCTAGAGGCCTAAACTCATGTTTTGATCTGTCTTACGTTCGGAGGTTAAAGTGAAGACTTTCCACTTCGCTAGGTACTCTGTTAAACCCAATTATCTTGACCCTTAACTTGGGGCAACATTTCCAGGAATTGCCTGCTACAGTATTTCATTGGTACATATGTACTAGGAAGAGCTTTTAGAAATGTATACATAAAATATACTTGAACAAATTTTTTATTCCTTTATCATACATAAGCAACTAAGCAAAAAGGAGAGCAATCTGTCTTATTTTAAGAAAAAAGTCATGTGAAAATGAATCAACAAAGGTAATTTAAAATCTTTATTACACATCTTTTTAAAAATATTTTACATTTAAAAAAATTCTGTAAGATGCTTCTTAAAGAATATGAACATTACAATATCTAACAAAACTTGTTTTATTAATTAATATCTCAAAAAAATTGAAAATATTTGACAAATTCTAAAAATGGGTTTCTTTCTTTTTTTAAATTATGAAAAGCTTAAAATTTAAGGAAATTTTTTTCCTCCTTTAGCACTTTTTTTTTTTTAATTACTACACATGCTTTAAATTTTGTCACATTGTTCATTTTTTAGTTATTTGGTGAATCAAAAATTCTTAATTTAACTTAAATATTAAGTATCATAAATTCTTAAAAATAACTTTGAATATCAGAGTATTGTGAACATTTGTCATTAAATATTACATTTTATTTAAGAAGTTTCATAACCTTTATAAAACTTAGTTTTCCTTCATAATGTTAAATATAGTATTTAGAACTATGATGAACATTTTTAGGATAATATCTTATTTGGTTCTTGACTTCTTTGGAGAATAAGATGTTCAATTCCTTCTGAAGTAGATGTACGCAATTGATCTAAGAGATGTTTTCCTTCTTTGCCCGATCCAGAGTATACTTCCTTTATGTTCTGAAGAAAGTTCTCAATCTTCTGCTCTTATGAGAGGTGCGTCTGGAGCAGACATCTCCTATAAAAGTTGACAACCAATTCTTTCAAATGGCATTGTCATTTCAACGAGAGGTTATTGCTTTTTTTTAAGAGTTTGTTCTCGTTTTCCAATGAGTTAATGTGATTAGATTTGTCAACTTTATTCACAAACTCATTTTTTAAATGATTGTTTTTTTTTTTTTTGTGAATGCAGTTAGGGAATAAGGCATCAATATTTTTATGCCGAATTAGTACAAATAACAGAAGTAACAGGATGGCAATACTTACTCACTAATGGCCTAAGATCCCACTTGCTCTTCCCATAAACCAGGAAAAATTTGGCATATATTGCTTATCGTCGTGGCAGTACTGAAGATGGTTTTTAGTCATCGTGGTTGTTTTTCGACCACAATGATACCTGTGTCGAGTCAGAATATTCTCATCCAGTTCTATAAACCTGATTTTCTCCTCCAAGTAGCTTGTGGTTGTGGGACGCATACACTTCACAAACTTCCCAAGAAAAATAATAAAAGTCGATGGCAGTTTTCAAATCACTATTATGTGCTCCTCGGAATTGCCTCCATGCAGTCAAAGTCTTGACTGCCTTCACCACAGAAATATTCCAGACGAAGAAGAAAACTATTGCTAGTATATCTTAATCAGTAATTTCGATCCTATGAAGAAAGTATTAGAGAGGGGACTGAGAGAAACAAGACATCCCTTGGACTTCCAGAGCCATTCAAGCTTCTGCCGCTTCTTAGTTACTAGCATCGTAGCTACACACTAGCAAGCAATACTTTATAGGTATCTGAACTTGTAGTTTTGCCCCTCCAAATGTTTTGGGTTTTATTCACACATTGAATTTTTAATATTTTAATGTATGTTGCATTTATTCTGATTTATTAGTGTGCTTAAGATTTATTCTAATTACACTTATCGTTCTTTTGCCCCTCCAAATGTTTTGGATTTTATTCGTACATTGAATTTTTGACATCTATTAAAATATAGATGTTGAAGTTTTCTGTTCGTATTAGTGTGCTTGAGACATATTCTAAATTACAGTTATCGCCCTTTCCTGGGACATTTTTAAAGCAAGTATAGGTATTCGAATTTGTAGTTTTGCCCCTCCAGATTTTTAGGATTTTATTCATATATAAAATTTTGGATTGGACATTTTAATGAATGTTGAAGTTATTCTGTTTTGATTAATGTGCTTAAGACTTATTCTAATTACAATTATTGTCGTTTCCTGAAACATTTTAAAAGCATTTTTAGGTACTTGAACTTAAAATTTTATCCCTCCAAATGTTTTGGTTTTTGACATTTTTATGAATTTTTAAATTATTCTGTTTTACTTAGTATGCTGAAAACTAATTCTAATTACAGTTACCGTCATTTCCTGGGACCTTTTTAAAACAAGTTAGGTACTAGAATTTGTAGTTTTGGATTTTATTCGTACATTAAATTTTTGACATTTTAATAGATGTTGGAAGTTTTTCTGTTCGTATTAGAGTGCTTGAGACATATTCTAATTACAGTTATCACCCTTTCCTAGGACATTTTTAAAGAAAGTATAGGTATTCAAACTTGTAGCTTTGCCACTCCAAATGTTTTGGGGTTTATTCATTTATTAAAGCAAGTATAGGTACTTGAATAACTATGCTTCTTGACTTTTTCAAGACTTTTTTTCAGGAACAGAAACATGCTTCTGAAAAAGGAATCATCAAGAAACCAACACATTTCTTTTTTCAAGACCATAGTCAAGGGGACTGTCCAGCCCCCTGTCGAAATTCTAAAAGACCATTTCATGGAAAGAAAATTGACCATGTGTGTGTGCTCTCTGCTTCGCTGTAGACAACAGTTTTCTTAGAAAAAGACTGCTTCGGTCACAAATGTCTTTCGCGGCCACAGGCTTTCTCCACCCCGTGTAGTCAGAATTGGTGTGTCTAATTTCCGTAATCTTTGACATTTTGACATTTATTGATGGCCAACTGAAGGGTCTACGTAGGTTCCAGAAATGTGTGTGTGAGTTGGAGGGGGGGGGATATTATACCAACAGAAAAGATCTCTTAACACATTCGCTGCCGCACCTGTCATCATATACGCATTTTCCTATATGTTGATCACGCGCTGGCGCGTGATCGCAGCGAATGTGTTAACTCCCTAAGGATGACCCTGGCCTACACCTCCTATATCGGTAGCATCTCCTATCATTGTAGACTGTAAGAAAAAGTACATTCTTAAATAAATGATTAATCTTTTCTATACATAATGTAAAATGTGTTTTTAAACTAATCCATTGTTCATTCTATGAATATACTATTAAAATAAAATTCTGAAGACACTTGCTCTCTAAAATATTTAAAAAAAAATTATTTTTGGGAAATGCTGTGTGTGCAACAATTATGTATATTAAAAAACAATCTCAATAACATTTGTGATTTTGACTGGAGGGTTCTGATGTTGAAAAATGCTGAACTACAAGCAGGTATTTTGCTGATATATATTATATTTTGGTATTAAATAAAAACTAATTGATCAATGGATAGTACTCCTTCTCATGAATTAACGTTATTAATATAACCAAAAGTATATTTAAATTATACATCCAAAAAAACCTGTCATAATGCAAATAAGGTCATTATTTTGGTTGCAAATTAAAAAATAGAGGTCACTGTTTCAGAAAAAATAGTCACTATTTCCACTATATTTTTGTAGGGCTGAATTTAATAAGTATTTTAACATTAGTAAAAATTATAAATTGTAATAAAGGTAGAAAAAATATTTTTAAAAGGGCTTGTATAACTGTGTATATTTGGCTCTTTGTAAAAATATATTTTATTTCACATATATAATGGAAGAGTGCTAGAGCAATTTCCCCGTCAATGTATTAGAAAGAGCGATAAACTTGGTCGCGTGGTAACCCTTCTGCACATACCGTAGGCCGACCTGTGGTGACGTAGTTGAGCAGACTCCAGGCTTGCTCCAGGAGGTGTTGTCCTAGCCGAAGCACTTAAGGACTAGCTTGGCCGGAAGCAAGAATTTCAGGGATGGAACTTATCTCAAAGATGAGCTCGACTTTTTCTCTACCTTGTAATTGTTATTCATGGGGCATCTCTTTTGTCAAGTTGACAGTTTGATGGATATTGCCAGCACCTTGTCCAATTTTTGAGTGGCTTTCTTAACTACCAAATGCTTACTTTTATTTCCTCTCTGTAGGTGAATGTAGTTATCTTATTTTACACTTTAATATATATTTTGAAGTGTAAATTTATTTAAAATATTTTTTTTTAATCATGTCTTAATAATGGCAAAAAGAAAAAGACTTTTGGCCCAGTTGGAAATAAATGATATATTATTTGGTTCGAACACCAGTGAAAGTGACTTGTCAAGTGAAGATGATGGGTGGCCCAAAAGAGCCAAAATGGATTGTTCCCTCATCCCAGACCCAGATTCTGAGGATGGAATAATTTAGAATACAGAAGAAAAAGGGAGGCATATCAGTGATTATGCACATTGCAACCAATGAAGACTTAGGTGTTTCTCAAGGAAATACTTTCTCGTGGTCAGGAACTATAGATAATAGTTTAATGAAAAAGGAAAATGGATTGTTCCCTCATCTTGGACCCGGATTCTGAAGATGAAATAATTTTGAATACAGAAGTAAAAAGGAAGCATATCAGTGATTATGCACATTGCAACCAATGAAGACTTAGGTGTTTCTCAAGGAAATACTTTCTCGTGGTCAGGAACTATAGATAATAGTTTAATGAAAAAGGAAAATGGATTGTTCCCTCATCTTGGACCCGGATTCTGAATACAGAAGTAAAAAGGAAGCATATCAGTGATTATGCACATTGCAACCAATGAAGACTTAGGTGTTTCTCAAGGAAATACTTTCTCGTGGTCAGGAACTATAGATAATAGTTTAATGACATCATTGAAAAAATCGTATGGCGCGAGTAATACCCATGATTTACCTGTGGGGTCTAATGCTGAGGCATATTTTAAACTTCTTTTTTACAGAAGAAATGTGTGAAACCATACGGTTTAACACAAGCAAATATGCAGAGTTCATTAAAAAACATATAAAAGATAAGTACGAACCGATTGGACACACACACACACACACAAAAAAAAAAATGGAAATGGATTCCAATATCGAATAACAGAGAACTGTGGAATTTTTTTTCCATTTTGGTCATCATGGGTATAGTTAAAGTACCCAGACTCAAATACTATTGGTCCACAAATCCGATGGTTGGAAATGAAAAAATCAAAGATATTATAACAAGAGACCGGTTTCTGCCATTTATGAATTTTTCATCTGTCTAACAGTCTGAGAATTACCCCAGTCAAACCCTAACTATTATGTGATGCAAAAAGTTGACCCATTTATGAGCGATCTAAGGAAAACTTTCCAAAAATATTTTCGACCTTACATTCACATATCAGTTGATGAAGCTATGATCAGGGTATCTGCCAAAATAAAATTTTTCAAATCCATGACTTTTCATGACTTTCCCTTTTTTTGTGGATCGTTTTCCATGACTTTAAAAAGCTTTCGTTAAAGTATATAGGAATAAAACTTCTGACGTACTTTCAAATAAAATATATGCTTTTAGAGAAATTATAAGAATTTTATCATAAAAAAAACTATAAACTCACATACATAAAAATAAATTGTTGTATCTACATACCTAAGTTTAATCATATAGCAATTTTTCAATCAAAATGTTTCCAATTTGAATTCAGTGTACTTTGGTATTATCCAGATGACCATGAATAATAGCCAAATATAACCCTATAATGTTTATATACAATATCCCTAGAGATAAACTTATATTTTGTGCAAAAATCTTAACTAATTTTTATTAAAAAATTATTATTATATTAATAAAATTTTAATCTACAATTTAAGAAAAAAACAGAATAATATACATTTACCCACCCATTAAGCTTTCTTGCTTTGAGTTTCCTTGGTGAACAAATTTTACTTGGCAATAGTGTCAATAAGATAATACATAAATTCCAAACTCAGTAACTTCAGCCAAATGACAAGTAAAAATAGAGTTAAACAATTCAATGCATTTTTATTTAATCGGTAGTTTAGCGGATCCATGACTTTTACTCATTTTACTTGAAAAATCAAGACTTTCCATGATAAAATTAATCCATTGTCTAAATCCATGATTTTCCATGACTTTTCAGGTGCGCGGAAACCATGTATGATCAAATACAAGGGTTACTTAGCATCATACAATACATGTCAAAAAATCCCATTGAAATGGGGAATAAAAGTCTGGATAATGAGTTCATCCTTTTTAAAATATATTTCAAATTATGATGTATATTGTGAAAAAAAGGATCAGATACCACGATCAGGAAATGGTTTGGGATTTGATGTAGTAAATCACTTAACAAAAAACCTTCAATGTGGACACAGCATTTATTTTGACAGATTTTTCACAACGCCAATACTAATAAAAAATCTTTTGAAAAAAAGAAATTTCCGCAACTGGAACTGTTATAACGAACATAAGATGGTTGGTTGGTTGTTTGAAAGGAGTTTTATGGCACTGAGTCCTCATGGGACATATTGTGCCAAACAAATAATTAAACCTTAAAGCTACAAAGATCGGGTCAAAACAGCTATAAAAGGATAACAGAAGATAACAGCAAACATGTCAAAAATACAAAAACCAGAGTAGAAAAGAATCATAAAACCTAAAGTAAAGAAACAACAATGAGGCATAAATTCAGATGTGAGGGCAAAAACCAATGTTTTTTAAAAACAGAAAGAGTTTAGGATGAGGCATATTATTTAAAATACTTTTAATATTAATAGATGATGAATTGAAATAATGAGAACAATGTTTTATAAATCGGGGACAATCGATGAGGACATGTTTTACGGAGATGACTGTATTACAGTGACCACACACTGGAGGTGATTCTCCGAGTAAGAGATGACGATAGGTAAAACGCGTGTGTCCAATCTGGAGGCGAGTAAGGATAATGTCATGTCTTCTAGATGATACAGTATTCCAATTCTCAATTTTCAGTTTAACGGCATGCAATCTACTAATAGTCGTTTAATCCTAACAACCCAGCCACTTGGTACTCTATACAACAGCTATTTTATTATATATTTTTTGCATAACAGAGAGGCAAAGACGTATCATAGAAGTGACTCGCAGTTCACGAAAAGAAGAAATCTTCCGAAAAATATAAGCAAAATAAAATTAAAAAAAAAACACTGGAGACTTTAAATGTTTTCAGTGCATTGAATGTCCAAACATTACATGCACAGTGTGGAAGGATAAAAAAGAAATTTACATACTCTCTAATAATACTGAACATCAAGAAACAACTGTTCAAAGGAGAATTGGCGGAACAAAAAATACTGTTCCTAATCCACTTGTGTTCGCACAGTATAATAAATACATGGGGGGTGTAGATACTGCTGATCAGTATCAAATATATTATGATATAGCCTAAAAATCCAGAAAATGGTGGATGTATTTATTCTGGTTTTTCTTCAGTGCGATCAATAATGCTTTCATTATTTATTCGGACGTTTTACTTATTCACTTGCGTATTGGACACACTCATCTTACACATAATTACTACCTTTTAAACGAACCCAAACCCATATGTTCTTTTTGTCAGTAGTCGCCATCTATTTTACATATACTAATCTCTTGTAGCCACTTACAGCCTGTCTATGCCTTATTTCTTGGCACACGGCATCCTAACTTAAGGGTTTTACTGGATGAACCCCCGCATTTCTCATTTTCTTCATTTTACAGGCTGATTTTGGCCAATTTAACTTTATGTTTTAGTACTTATTCCATTGTTAATTAAAATGTTTTGTGCTTTATGCTTTTAGCTTTTACCGTCTAATGTTTCATTATTTTCCCTTTTATGTACCTTTCCTGTGTACTTGAATATATATACAGTAGCCATTTCTATAATTTTTTTAATTTTGTACGGTTTTACCTCTGCTGGTTTTAGCCTGTTCTGTTTTTGGATTAAGAGACTTATCTGTTATGTCTTGTTGTATTTACGAAAAAACACCTTATGCTTGGCGCTTATGTCCTAAATAGGACCTTGACCCGTAAAACTTTAACCAACCAACCAATCATTATTTATTTGACTTCAAACTTCCCTTTGAAGAAAAACCAAAGAAATTGTTAGAATTTCGAATGGATTTAGTCCAGTTATTTTCTCAAACCTCTCAGAGAGTGAAAAGATTGAACACTCTATCAGAGTCAGCGCATCTGAAAACTAAAATTGAGGGACGTAAAAAAACTTGTATAATGTGCAGACAATTAAAACTCCGTCTAATAGACAGGTGGAAAGCTCTTGGATGTATAGCTTATGTCAAGTTTGCTTATGTGTAAACTGTTTTGGTCCGTATCATCAGGATTTATTGAAATAAGCTTTTTATGTCATGTTATTTACTTTCTTTTGTTCAAAATTTCGTAATATTTAGTATTGTTTTGTTAACCACTTGCGCTATAAAGACGTGCCAGGCACGTCGAGATGCTTTTGTTACAGAACCGAAAGCAATGTGTATACCACGTCGATAGTCACTTCGCACAGAAACAAATGCGACGTGAATACTAGTCACTTCGCACAGAAACAAATGCAACTTGTGCGTGGTACCTCGGCTTATCGTAAGAGTTCAGCCGTTTATTCTTCCAGCTACAGTTCTACAGTGAATAACATCGCGTGCTGTCTTGAGAATATACCAGAGTTGATAAGGTATGTTGTACGAATTTTTTTACACGAGAATTCCTTTAGTTTTTGAGATATCTTACTATAATGCTAAAAAATTGAATGAAGTATTTTTTTATTTTAGTCTTATCAAGCCCTATTATATAATGAATAATAATATCAGTAATATTGCTTCGCCAAGTACAATGGGAGAGCGATTACTTGTTAGATCTGATAACGATACAGATAGCGACTGCGAGAAAATTGTTTGTACTGTTCGGAATTGACGTAGAATTGTATCATCTGATAGTGAAGAAGGAAATGAATGTGTAGATAATGAAACTAATATTTTATCTAATGAATGGTCATGGGAAGACAAAGAAAATGATTGCAAAAGTTGGAAGTACTTACGAGTACCTAGAATAAACATAAAAGTGGGAAGGCGAATCACAGCTTTGTAAATGCTAAACAAATTTTTGCCAAACGACTTTTGGAATATTATTTCGGAAAGTAATCGCTATGCAAGTCAAACGATAGGGGATGTAACCTGAAAATTAAAACATTGTGAAGAATATTGGCTTGATACAAATATAGATGAAATTCGAGCTTATTTTGTATTATGCATCTTGATGGCACAAGTAAAAAAGCCGAATGTCCAATCCTATTGGTCAAGAAGAAATATTATCGAGACTCCTATTTTTCGGAAAACAATGCCATTTCGGAGGTTTGTGCAACTGTCCCATTTTTTACACTTTGCAAAAAACGAAGTTGCTGATAAAGATGATCGATTGTGCAAATTACGAGTTATAATTGATTATCTCAATAAACAATTTATAAATCTCTATACTCCTGAAGAAAACGTGTCATTAGACGAATCTCTGATGAAATATACTGGGCGAATGTCATATAAACAGTTCAATCCATCCAAGAGGGCACGTTTTGGGGTAAAGTTTTATAAGTTGTGTGAGTCTAGATCAGGATATTGTATGAAATTTAAAATATACACAGGCGAAGATAAAGTAAAAAATTCAACGACCAGTGCGTCCGAAAATGTTACCATGCTTATGTGCACACCAATAACTAATTTAGGTCACACCTTATTTATGGATAGCTGGTACTCTTTGCCAAACTTGTTTCAAAAATTGCAATCCATGCAAATCAATGCCATAGGGACAGTAAGATACAATAGACAGAATATGCCGAAAGAACTCGCAACGATAAAACTCAAAAAAGGCGAAGCTATTTCAAGATTATGCAATGGTATTTTAGCTGTAAAGTGGAAGGACAAGAAGATGAATTGTCCTCAAAGCATAATAATTTGGAAATGATGAACGTGGAGAAGAAGAGATGGGGGCAAAGTAACATCACGGTTACAAAGCCCAATGTCGTGTTGGAATATAATATTGGCATGGGTGGAGTAGATCATCAAGATAGCCACTTGTCTTCTTTCTCACTTATGAGAAAATACATAAAAAGTTACAAAAAAATATTTTTTTACCTTATGAATATCGCACTTTTTGATGCTTATGTTTTATTTGTAAAGGCGTCAAATATACCAAAAAGCAAAAAATACACGTTTTCAAAATATCGGCTAGATGTGGCAGAACAGATACTACAAAGCGTATGTATGCCTGACTACACACAGCGTGGAAGGGTGTCTGTCGGTGATACACCACTTCGATTGCAATCAAAGCATTGGGGCCATTTTCCACGACATATTCCACCTACAGAAGGTAAAAAGAATCCTCAAAGGCGTTGTAGAGTGTGTGCTAAACACAAAAAACGCAGCGAGACTACCTGGGAGTGCAAGGAATGCCTTGTGGCATTACATGTTCCCACATGTTTTGAGATTTACCATACCCAAGTAAACTATTAACTAATTATATGTTATTGTTCCCGTAAAGTTTTATATTTTGTGTGTTTATTAAAAATTTCTCTTTTGTTTACTACTACAATTTCTATTTTGTGTTTTGTGAAATATAAAACGTGAATTTATTCATATCCATTTGAAGTTCTTTATGTAAAACCCTACCGACACGTGCATTGTTTACCATGTTAAATGCCGTGGAGGTCATTAGTTCAATGTAGCATTCAACGTTAAAAACCTAGCGATCGCAGACGCGGTGCGGCAAGCGTAAGACCCCACCTCAAGTTATCTCGTGGAGCGCGGCACGGCTACCGAAAGTTATGTCGCGGAGCGCGGCGCGGCCACCGGCAGTTAAATCGTAGCGTAAGTGGTTAAATATATATATTTTAGAATGTCTATGTTTTAGATGCTTCCTATTTCTTCAGAATTCATTATAACTTTGGTTAAGTTTAACTGAAAAAAGAATCCAGTTTTCGATTTGAGAGATTTAGTTACATTATTCCATGTATTCATATTTTAATTGACGTTTAAATCATGTTTTGTTAGTTTGATTAGGAGTACTACGGTCTACTGTTTTGCTCACGAGGGCTAATGAGACCGGGACTTACTGCTAAAATTCGATCTACGAACATCTATGCCTGCAGCGGGATTCGAACCCGTGAACTCCGGTACCGAAAAGGAAATGTTTTTTCTGTTAGCTGTCGTTATGACTTACTTTTTACTAGACTGAGGTTAAAAGATATTTACTTTTGTTAAAGGCCAATTTGAATTGTTAATAACACCCATGCTTTCAGTGGGATTTGAACTCACAATCGCCAGCAGTGAAAGGCAGTACCCTAACTGTTCGGCCACCATATGACTGTTTTACTCATAATTAAAAAAATTATTAAGTTTCCTAAAATTGAATTTAGTTAATTTGGTGTTAGAGGAACATAGGTTTCTAAAAGTTCGAGCAAGTGAAAAAGTATTTCATCTGAACGAGCATTTTTCAATTCTACTCGCATGTTTAGCTAATTGCATAGTTTTAAGTCAATTTAAAAAATGGCTAAAGCAATTACCCACTATTTCAAAAATTAAAATACCCAGATGTTTGAATCTCTGTTAAGATGAAATATGGCGCTATCAATTCATATATTTTGTGACGCAAGCAAAAGGGCTTATGATACAAGTATATTTTTAAGAGTGGAGCATGCCGTGAATATTTCAATCCAATTATTGCAAGCGAAAACAAGAGTCGCTCCTCTAAAAACCCATAACAATCCCACGGTTGGAATTATTAGCCTGTTTGGTCGGCGCCAGACTATCCACTTCAGTTATGAAAGATTTCAAACAAGTGTTAAGTGTTTTTACTGGACTAATTCAAGTACTGCTCAAAGCTGGATACAGCGTGATATACAGTGGGGAACATTTGTTTACAACTGAATTAAAGAGATACGAGTGTTAATGACTGGGGCCACGTGCCCTCGAATAAATATAAAGCTGACTTACTCTCGCGAGGCTGCCATGCGGAGGAACTTAAGCGCCTCCGATGGTGGAAGGGCCCATTCTGGCTTTATGAAAACAGTGCTAAGTGGCCTAAATCGGAAAGTGTCTTTGACGAGGCCGCAATAAATGCTGAAAAACTGAAAACCATTTTGCTTAGTAATTCGAAAAGAAATGAGCGATTTGATTGGTACTTTAGCTACTTTTCCTCATATTAAAAAATTGTTCGTATGGTTGCTTGGGTATTTCGTTTTATAAGAAGTATTTCAAATATTTCCTGTTCAGAATTTGAAGGTGCCGGAAAGGTCGCAATAAGGCTTATTAAAAAAGAGGCATTTCAGGGAGAAGCCAATGATAAACTTAGAGCTTTAAAACAATTTTTGGATGAATTTTGAACTCTGTGCCAGAACTAAAGTAAGTTTTTGAGATGATTTCCACGATTCTAAATATCCCGTCATCTTGCCTAATGACCACCCTGTAGTTCTTTTAATGATTAAACAAAAACACGAATAACTTATGCATGCTGGTGTGTCAACTGTTATGATGCATTTGAGCGAAAATTATTGGATCTTACAAACAAGGAAAACTGTAAGAAGAGTGATTCATAAATGCATCAGGTGCCAACGTTTTAAAACTAAAAAGTGCGAGGCAGAATCAGGATTCTTTCGAAAAGATAGGGTTCGTGATGCTACTAGTTTTGAGATCACAGGAGTTGATCTAGCAGGTCCATTGTACTTGGAAAATGGTCAGGTTGGTTGGTTAGTTAGGTTTTTTGGCGCAAGATCCAGACTAGGATATGCTACGCCAAACAAAGAATGGAAAATGGTCAGAAAGCATATATCGTATTATATGCCTGTGCCGTATACTGTGCTATATAGTTAGAATTAATTGCTTCTCTTTCTACCGAAGCGTTCTTCCAATCATTAAGACACTTTATTTCTCGCCAAGGAAGACCAAAGGCCATTTATTCAGACTATGCGTCTAACTTTGTAGGAGCAGAAAGAATTCTGCAATCGCTTGATTGGAACCTCCTGAGTACCATGGCATCTGAACAAGAAATCCAATGGAAATTTAACCCTTTAACCGCTGCATGGTGGGAGCGATTAATTCAGATGATGAAACAAATCTTAAGAAAGGTACTTGGTCGTGCCTTTTTGGAATACGAAGTAAGGACACTGTCATGCGACTGTGATAGAGTACTCAACAGTAGATAGACCAACTACTGTTGAGTGAGGCTTTGGTGAGGCTACTTTGGTGAGGCTGCAACCATCCAGCCTCACCAAAACATATTCTCGACTGTGTCGGACTAACCAGGGCAGATTTATTATCAGATCCCCTTATCTGCATTGACTTTCTGACTGTCAACAACCTTTTGGAGTTGATCTGACTATTGTCAGATCATGAGGATAAGCCACACACACACACAGTAGATAGAAAAGGAGAGTTTAACGCCACGGATCCAGGGGTTGTGACGTCACGGGTGACGTAGGTGATAACGTTATCTTATCTACGATAACGTTATCTATGTCGAGTGGAGTGGAGTAGTAGGGGTCCTGTCGTAACCTTTTACGAGGGTGAAACCGAAACTAGAAGTTTCTATAGGAAGGAATGGCAACGGTTCATTTTTTCGAAAGTTTCTAGGAACGGTATGGCAACGACTTGAAATTTTAGTGCTGCCATCTGTTGAGGGATGTACGATTTCTGTAAAATATAGGGGTACCGGGAATCGAACCTGGAACTCCGCGGTGGGAAGCCAGCGACTTATCCACTGACCCACAAAGACTTTGGTAGAGGGAAGGTTAAAATGCAAGCCATGAATTTTCGAAACATGAATACAACTTTCTTTCACTTTTAAATAAAATATTTAATTCAATTTCTTTTACAGACATGATAATGCTACCTTTTGTAGTAAATTTATATTTATTGTCTAACAAAATATTTCACCGACATACCAGGATGTACTCATATCAATAAAATATATAAATGTTTGTTTTTAGTATTTAAGATGAATGTGCTTTAGAAAATTTTCATTTTAGATGATGACATCTACGAGTGAAGTCTCCCACGCTGCAGTCTTATATTTGTGTTTATCTATTATTATAACCCTAATTTATATTTTTACTGAAAACGAAAAATTAGCTATAGATTTTAGTTTACATTTTAACGATACGAGTAATATAAGATTACGTTTAAACGATACTGCAAATATTCATTTTTCCATATGAGAATGATGCGTTTTAGGATATTTATTAAAAATAATAAAATTTCCTGCTGCAATGAACGAAATTTATCAGAACCCCTTAGTCGAGGGATCCTTTGGTGGTGTCGATGCTATTTTTCGTGCTGTTCGGGGAAAAATCCCGAAGAAAGAGATCAAGAAATGGTTGGAAGGTGTGGACGCATACACGTTACACAAACCCATTCGAAGAAAATTCCCGACGAATCGAGTGATTGTGTATGCAATCGATCAACAGTGGCAAGCTGATTTAGTGGACGTTTCTCATTTACGAGACTATAATGAAGGTTATCGATATATTTTGACATGCATTGACATATTGTCAAAATATGCATGGGCCATACCCCTCAGACAAAAGAGAGGGATAGACATCGTTAAAGCTTTCGAACAAATAATGACTTTAAGGAAACCAAAATCACTTCAAACGGATCAGGGTAAAGAATTTAAAAATAACGTGTTTCAAAAATTTTTAAAAAAGAGAGGAATACATTTTTTTACCACTTTTAATGAAACGAAAGCATCCGTGGTCGAAAGATTTAATCGCACCTTAAAAACAAAGATGTGGAAATACTTTACGAGTCGAAACACTCGCAAGTATGTGGATGTGTTAGAGCAACTTGTGACAAGTTACAATCACTCATTCCACACAAGCATAAAACGTGCACCCACGGAAGTGAATTCGGAAAACGAAAGGGATGTTTGGTTTACATTGTACGGAGGTGATGACGATAAACCTACAATTTATAAATGTGTATTTAATGTGGGAGATGTGGTTCGCGTTTCCAAGAAGAAGTTAACTTTTGAAAAAGGGTATGAAACCAACTGGACTGAAGAACTTTTTGTCATTACAGAATGTGTTAAAAGACAACCATCCGTTTACAGGATTTCAGATTTGTTAGGGGATCCTATTTTAGGTACCTTTTATCCTCAAGAGTTACAAAAAGTAAGATTAAAAGAGGAATATAAAATTGAAAAAATATTAAAGAAACGCATGCGAAAAAAGCAAACAGAATATTTTGTAAAATATAAAGGTTATCCGAACAAGTTTAACGAATGGATACCAGTCTCTCATTTATTAACTCTATAAATATGCAACCCACACCACACATGCCTCATTTATAAAAATGAGTTTCTACGTCACACTCCCCAGCGATAGCTCTATGAACTATTTTACGGAAAATAAAATTTCGCATTTCATCACGAGGTTACCTAAACCGATCGAATTAAAAGGAGAATGGGAAGTCGGATTAAGCGAATTTTTCTACCCGCATACGTGGTATAATGTCACTGTGGGAAATAACTCTTTTTCATATGATTTAGGAGATGGAAAAGTGTATGAGGGAGAAATTAGGGAAGGTTTTTATCACTCTGTGAAGGATATACTGCGAAATATTACGGAAGTGGACGCGTTCGAAAGAAGAATAAAATTATCTTATAATTCCATAACAAAACTTGTGAGAGTCGAACTACAGGGTGGTGCCAAAATACTCTTTAAAGAGGGTTTAGCGCGAATGTTAGGGTTTTATCCTACATGGATAATAGATCAAGCTCCGAATATTCGTCTCAGTCCTTTTATAGCTGACCCCTGCGCGGATTACAGAGTGTTGATGTTGTATACTGACGTCATCGAACCTCAAGTGGTAGGAGATGTATTTGCGCCCCTGTTGAGAATCGTAAACGTTACTGGAAACGATGGTGATATGGTTTTAGAGCAATATGATAGGCCACATTACTTACCTGTTAATCGCAAAAGGATAGAAACTTTAGAAATCGTTATAAGGACGCACAACGGAGATTTAACACCATTTGAACGCGGACGCTCGTACGTGAAACTACACTTTCGCCAAAAATATTTGTCGTGATGTATGTTCCATACCAGTGTTGTCAAAAATCTTTCGAGGATTATTATGTGCATCAAACGGGAAGTGGGTTGAATTATTATCAAGGAAGTTCACATCAGAGAGGTTATGGTTTAGGAGGTTTATTTCGTTCGTTTTTCAGAGCCGCTGCACCTCTTTTTAAATCAGGTGCGAAAGCGGTAGGCAAGCAATTATTTCATAGTGGAGTGGATTTATTAAATGACGTCACGAAAGGTCAAGATATTAAAACTGCTGCCAAGAAACGACTGAAAGAAGCTGGAAACATGCTCACGGATAAGGCAAGCACTAAAGTAAAATCCATGATAGGTTCCGGAAAAAGAAATAAAAAGCGAAAACGCAGCAGAGAGGCAGTCATTTCTCGTAGAGCAAAGAAGGAGAAGGCACGCGATATTTTCTCTTAAATATGTCCTCTCTAATTTACCTCGATTCTCCACCTTGCGTAAAATCTGAATTAGATTTATTTAGTATCCCTCCAACGCAAACAGTCATAGAAAAAGGACAGTTTGTGGAATATCACCCGCTCTCAAATATACGCGATGGAGGTCCTATCGAATTTAATATTTCAGGCAACGGTGAAGAATATATTGATTTAGCTGCCTCTTACATACATGTGAAAGCAAAAGTGTTAAAAGCAGACGGAGGGTCTTTACCCGAAAAGGAACCAGTAGCTCCAGTGAATTTGTTTTTACATTCCCTGTTCTCACAAGTGGACATAAGTCTTAATGAGAGAAATATTTCTTCTGCCACCAATACCTATCCTTACAGAGCTTATATAGAAACTTTGCTAAATTATGGAGAAGATGCCAAGAAAAGTTTACTCACCTGCGAAGCTTTCTTTAAAGACGAAGACCCTGAGAAAGTAGACCCGAGTGTGGAAGGGGTACATGATGGATTAAAAACTCGTTTTAAATTAACCGAAAAAAGTCAAGTTTTGGACATGATAGGACAGCTTCATTGTGACATTTTTCAGCAGAATCGCCTCCTACTCAACTTAGTAGATGTAAAAATTAAAATGGTACGAAGTAAAGCCGCTTTTTGTTTAATCTCACCGAAATCCGATGCAGATTATAAAGTCATTTTGGAACACGCTTCCATGTTTATTCGCAAAGTGAAAGTCAGTCCCGGGGTTTCTCTCGGTCACGCGAAAGCCTTGGAAAAAAGTTCTGCAAAATATCCCATAGATAGAGTGCTATGTAAAACGTACTCCGTACCCCCTGGAAGTTGGTCGTTCATGCAAGACAATGTATTCTTAGGGCATATGCCGAAAAGAGTGATTATCACTTGCATCGAAAATGCAGCAATGAACGGACAGTATACTCAAAACCCTTTTCTATTTTCTCACCATAACGTCAGTTTCTTATCCATTTATGTCGACGGTCAACCTGTGCCATGCAAACCTTTGGAATTAAATTTTAAATCTAATAATTACATAAGGGCCTATTATAGCTTATTCAGTGGATTCGATCGGGACAAAGGTCTTTATCTCACTCGAGAAGAATATGCCAAAGGTCACGTATTATATGCGTTTGACTTAACACCGGACTTGTGCGACGGATCACATTTCAATTTACAACATCAAGGCAATTTACGAGTGGAGATGAAATTCTCGGAAGCTCTTACTAAAACGCTCTCCGTGCTCATATATGCAGAATTTCAAAACGTTATCGAAATAACCAAGTCTCGTCACGTATTGTGTGATTTTGCAAATTAAAGAATGAATAGCACTCAATTACACCGAATACTTTCTACGAACGTCTATACCAAAAAGATGTTTTTAGGGGTTTTCGCAAGTGATCAGCTGCCTATAAGAATACGTCACTACCCTGCATGTTTTATTGCTAACGTAGATCCTGCATCCGAACATGGAAGTCATTGGTTAGCATTTTACTTGAATTCACCCCAGCACCTGGAATTTTTTGATTCTTTTGGACGAGACCCCTCCTATTTTCAAGGACCCATATGGAATTATGTTAGAAGATTTTCCTGTGTGAACTTTAACGAAATGAGTCTTCAAAGTAATATCTCAGCTGTGTGTGGACAATATTGTATTTATTACTTATATTGCAAATGTCGGGGATACTCCCTAAGAGATGTTTTACACTCTTTTGTCTCACATGAATTATGTAATGATAGAAATGTTTATGATTTTGTAATCCGTCACTTTAGGGTGCATGCACCCTTTTATCAATAAAAAATATATTTAAATGAATACTTACTGTGTCGTCTCTCATTTAGAATGGAATTTCCAAAGCTCCAACATCCTTTCACAATGGTGATAGCAGGACCCACTGGATGTGGGAAAACCTATTTTGTGCGCGATTTGATAAAGTTTAAACGAGAAATGTTTTCGTTAGTCCCGGATAAGATAGTGTGGTTTTACGGCATTCACCAGCCATTGTATGATGAAATACCTGATGTCACTTTCGTCGAAGGGCTACCCAGTCAATACCGTGAATACCTGGGAACGAATACGCTCTTTATCATTGACGATCTGATGACGGAATGTGGGGGGGGGGATAAGCGTTTGACTCACTTGTTTACGAAAGGAAGTCACCATTTAAATCTTAGCATTATTTTTATTTCACAAAATTTTTTTCACAAAGGTAAAGAAATGAGAGAGATAACTTTAAATGCACACTATTTAATATTGTGTAAAAACAGGCGAGATTTAAGTCAAGTTATGCACTTGGGCAAACAGCTTTTCCCTCGACATGTAAAATATTTCCAAGAAGTGTATGAAGACGCTACGAAAAAACCCTATTCATATTTATTATAGACCTAAGAGGGGAGACTCCTGAAGATATGCGTCTGCGCACACAAATTTTACCTAATCAAACACAGTACATATACCAAATTAAACATTTTTAAATATAAATAAGGAGATATTAAAAATTATCGTCACTTTACGAGATGACTTTGACAAAGGAACAAGTCCAACAGCTACATTTGTTACATAAATGTCCACAAAAACTGAGGAAAAAAATATTGCAAAAGATAGATATTAAGTGTATAAAAGCAATATGCGAATGTTGTTTAAACACACTTCGAGGAAACGTTCCGTTGACGAAAAGTC
>CM063507.1:96179349-96312181 GCA_032207245.1 Pardosa pseudoannulata | reverse complement strand
CCATACTTTTTCTGACATGTTTGTCTTTGGTAGTCCTCGGGTTAGATCTTGGACTGAATCATCATCCTTTTGTGTGTGACCGGGAGCGCATTGTTCTTACTAGTAAATATGGAATTATATCAAATGGAAATGAATATCATAAAGATTCACACTGTGAATGGCTTATCAAAGGTATATGTATATATAAAATATCCTTTTTTAAAAAATCTAGTTTTATATTGTTTTTATACAGTGATACCTCCAAATAGAGGAGACCTTGGAAATGACAAATTTGTTCCCTGTTTAGATGTGTTCCATATTTAGTTATTTAGAAACAAACTTTTAAGAAAATATTAAATTTTCTGTCATTTATAAATATAAATATATATATATATATGTATATATATATATAAATATATATATATATATGTATATCAGGTTCAACTAAATAACACTAGAGTCCAGATTACATTTTCATATCTTTATTCAAATCTCATAGCCAGGGTTGGCAAAAACCCGTTTTTTTTTTTTCAGATAAAACCCAACCCAGTGGGTTTTTTCAGGGTTTTTGGGTTTTTTCAGGGTTTTGGGGTTTTTTTCGGGTTTTTACTTTTATATAATGGGTTTTAGATGCTTTTTTGGGGATTTGAAAACTATTCAGGTTTTTTGTTATGCAAGAGGACAGGATATATAATTAATTGTATGATTAAAATAAATTTAAAATGTTGATAATTTTTTAAAATTGAAAAATTTAAAAATCAATTTTAAATTATGCAGAAGAAATTTTTGTCTAAATTAAAGAAAATTTTGAAATTTTAAAATAAATTTTTTTTCATATTATAAAATTTTTCTAACATCAAAAAACTAGTTTTGAATGGCGATTATTTTATACTAAAAGTTGGCTTTGAAATAGTTGCATTTGAAAAAGTTTTTTCTTTTCAATAAAATGTATTAAATTATAGCTCTATATTTATTAACAGTATTGTGTTATTAAAGCATTTAGAAGATGTTAATTTGTAAGTTATACATGATAAGTAGCGGAATTAATTATATATATTATCGCCATGTTTATTTATTTGCAGTTGTTATACATATTTTCCCAATTTTTCTTGTCCATTTTTCAATTAATTTTATCACATGTAATACTTCAATATTCTTTTTTTTTTCATCATACATTCTTATTAACTTTGTTTAATTTAGATTTTATTGTATTTGTTATACAGATAACTATTTTTCCCTGAAAAGTTTTTAAGTTTTTGTTTTTTCTAGCAGTTTAGACTCCCTCAAATTAAACAAAATTCAGGATCATTGTCAAAGATGAAATATGTAATATATATTATAGATTTAATTCAATATATTTATTATTAGTTAAATATGTGGAATTTTAAATAAAGATTTTGAGAACCCAATTTTGAAAAAACCCATGTGGGTTTTTTTTTTAAAAACCGCCCGGGTTTTTTCGGGTTGGGCAAATGAAGCCAACCTTGCTCATAGCACACTACTTTTCAATTATCTTCACTGGCGTCGCACATTGGCACCCAACTTTTAACAAAGGCAGGCTTAGCTGCTTCGGGTAGCCACAGCTCTGTCTGCAGAATGTGCACACTGCTCTCTGCTCTGATCACTGCTCGTGAGCTGTATTTATATGGCTAACTCCTCATGCTGCATCACTTCCAGTAGTGAATCCCTATTTAAAATCTTTTAAAATTAATCTACCATTTAAATCCTGACATATATATATATATATATATATATATATATACATATACACATATATGCATATAGTCTGTAAATTATTTAAAAATTAAAATTTATTTCTATTTTTAAAGATAATAATGAAATAGTATATGCATTTGATGGTGCTTTATTTTCCACAAATTAATTTTTTAATAACAATAATTAAAAATAGGGACAAATGCTTGTTTTCCCTTTACATCATATATATTAATTATTTTGTCAAATTACAAAGACTAGTTTTACTATAATCATTTAGAACTAACTAATCAGAGATTAAATACAATACAATTGTATATAATTAAATTTAGGATTAATACTAATCAATCTGCTAAAGTGTGAATAAAATTTTGGACAAGGAACATTTGTCCTAATTTAATTTTAAAAAATAGTGTGCTTTGAATAAATAATTTATTGGAATTCTTATATATTATTTTTTTTATTGAAAACCCATAATTGAACATTATCAGCTAAATTTAGTCTACACTAAATAGAGTGTCTTATTTAGAGTGTAATGCAAAATATATACAAGGGACACCTAAGAAGTTTTACCGCTTATGACATTCTATTTCCATCAACCCAATTTTGTTCACATATCTATAGTAGCATATTTTCTGTTTAAGATATTTTACTTTTAAATATTTTTTTGGCTTTAGATGTTTTAATTTTTTTCCAGTTCATAGTAAACCTATTCATTTTTCACCAAACAGAGATGTAAAAGATACATTTGTAGAAGAATTGACTGATAATAGAGAATAATAATAAACATAATTTCTTTACATTAACAACTGTTTTGAAATTAAAAAGTTTTGATACTTTGTTTGTTAGACATGGTATGAACAGTATTTATTAAATGAAATCAATTCAAACTTTTCCCTAAACCATCACAACACAGGAATAAAAGTTATGGATTATAATAGTAAATTTATTATTAGGAAATTAAGCTCAAATTCTTAGAAATAACAAAATATTAAGGTAAATTAATATTAAGGATATAAATTTTAGCATCCTTTAGTCTATATCTATACTTAATATTTTCCTTAATGTTAAAACCATTTAAATAGTTTTTGGTTAAGGTTAACACTCATCTGTCTTGAAAACATACATTCTACGAAGCTCATCCAGAAAGTAAGTTTCGCTATTTAAAAGAAAAAAAGAACTTACACTTTCACGGACATATTTATTGACAACAAGTACAGCAATGTTTCAGCTATTTTCAACATAGCCACAACCAGAATTGAGACACTTGTCGTATTGTGGGATCCACTTTTGTATACCTCTATCGTAGAACTCTGCTGCCTGTGAGTGGAACTAGCCTTCCTGTCCGAGAACATTGTGCACATCCCTTTCCTTACCAATAGCCTCTGTTTGATTTTGGTCCTGACCGAAGATCCACTATGATGCCAATGCATTGACTGCTGCTTGGTTTCTGGGATAAATTGGGAAATCCAAGTCTCATTGCCCGTGACAATCCTGTTGAGGAACTTGTTGCCGTCATCGTGATACTGTAGCAGAAATGTCAGTGCTGCTCCTAAGTGTTGAATTTTGTGATCAGGTGTCAGTTTCGGCTCATAGACCTGACATGAATTTCAATTGGTGCAATGCTTTGTGCATTCAAGATCACCGACCTAACCTTGCAGGCGGCGGGAGAAGGAATTTGTTTTCATTTCGAACCATTGCTATCCTGCTACTGACACAAATCAGGACTTGTCCAGCTGGCATATTATTAATACATCATTGATCTGTTACACAGACACAATCGACATGGCTAATTACGTTTACTTTAAAGGGGAAAACACTTTGAAACTTACTTTCTGGATGTGCACATCATAGATTAAATTGATGTGTTATATTTATTTTTAATTATGAAATAGCACTATATCCTTATGAGAATGTATTTTAAAAAAAGTGAGAAAACAAAACAATGCTAATTAAAATATTTTTCATAATTAATTTTAACAGTTTTCTTGTTTAATAAGTTTCTCCACTTAACAGTTTTATTCTCGTGGTCCCTAGAAAAACTTCTTATGCAAATTCCACTGTAGATTGAATGTAATGATTGGAAAAATCCCCCTTAACTAGTCTCTTATTTGGACGTGTTCATTGTGAAGTTTTACTGTATTTATATATTCTTATTTAATTACTATCTATATTTGCAGTTTATATGCTTTTAACTTTTTTATAAGCACTTCTTAAAATAAATTTTCAGCAGAGTTGATTAAAAATCTTGATTATTTTTTTAAAAATCATATTCATTGTACTTTTTTTAAATTTTTCTTTTACAAATTGTATTTTACAAAGAAAATTATTTTTTAATTAATATAAATATCTTTGATTAGATAAATAGAATAGCAAAAACTGTATCATTAATTACAATAGTATGATTAATGATTGTAAGTTTTTAATATCCTGTTTGTTCTCCTAATTATAATGTGTACAGTATTATTCACATATGACAAATTATATATTGAATGAATGAAGTATGATTTTCTTTTATCTTTCCTCTACATAAACTCTTATGAACTGTTCATACATTTTTCATGAAGAGAGATATTTATACCTTAATTTTCATTTGCAAATGGCCGAACGATGGCTGAATGGTTAGGGTGCTGACCTTCGGAACCGGAGTTCATGGGTTCGAATCCCACTACAGCATGGATGTTTGTAGCTATTCGGAATTGGCTTTAAGCTGTAGGTCTGGTCTCATTAGCCCTCGTGTTGCAAAAAGTAGACCGTAGCACTTGAGAACCAAACCAAAACCAAATCATTTGCAAATGATAAGGTATGAGTTTTTGTGTATATTCATTCTACTGCTGGTCTCTGTTTATTGCAAGCTTGCAGATAAAAATTCCAATCAAAGACCCAATGAAAGGAAAGATACCTGTTCATTGAGTTGAAAACAAAACTCAGTGTGAAAAAAAAGCATGGTTCCTATTTGGCAAGGATAAAGAAGGAGTAACACATGTAAAGTGTTAGGAAAGAGAAAGGAGTGAACTAGAAAAATGGCACATACAGTGGCGTACACAGAATTTTTTCAAGGGGGGTGTTCATAATTTCCAAGGGCAGGTTCATAATTCTAAAACATAGTAACCCACATAATTTCAACTAAAATTTTTAATTTTGCCATTTTGTCTAAGCTCAAGGGGTGTGTGTTTAAACCCCTAAACCCCGCCTTGCATATGCCCCTGGGCACATAACATATAGAATTTCATACTAACAATACAATATCAATTTACTTTAATTACTTACCAATAATCTTTACAACAAACTAATATGCTGCAGCACATAGGTTGAGAATCACTGGTTTATATCCTTTTAATATTTTATAGCCACTTACACTTTTTAAAAGAAATTTGCTTTATGTTTTATGACTTTAAGAACAAATAAAATACTTATTATTCAAGCAGTTGTAGTAATTTAAAATTATTTTTTTCATACACATATTTGTATGTATTCATATAGAGGTTTATAAATAGTAAAGAGTATTTCAGTCATTTCAAAGAGTTACTCTTTATTCACAAGCAAATTTATAAATGTTTATATGAATATAATACAAATGCATATGTATATAAGTACTCATATAGAGTAGTAGTCTTCAAACTTTGTCAATTCACTTAACCCTTAGAAGGATAAGGTTTTTTTTATTGAAGGAATTCCAATTCACCATTTAAAAATCATATTTTAAAATAATTTTTAAAGTAGATTAATATGTTGTGTGTACCTTGTATAATGACAATTAAAGAAAAGCATTGTAATTTTTATTAAAAATCTTTAGCAAAATTTATGTAATTTGTATTATTGTATTATTTTGTGCCCCAAATGCAACCTAATCTCTCATTATATTTCGTGACTGCAGTGTGTTTGCATTTTTTTTTTTTTTAAACTCACTCATGAAGTCAAGTTGTGAATGTTTTATGATTTTTTTTAAAGTTTTATTTTAGTTCCCAGAATCCCTCAAGATGTTCCATGAAACCGATGGGATCTGTGGGGACACAGTTTGATGACCACTGATATAAACTATATTGAATATTAGAGTAATATTAGGTTCAAAATTCAAAATAAAGATTTTTTAAATAATAAATCTGTAAAAAAAATTAATAATAATAATATGCAATACAAATTGCTTAATTTTAATAGAAGTTTAATATTTGAAATAAGTCAGTATGGCAAAAATATTTAGTTACATCTCATTGTCTTTTTAGTAACTAATTCGTGATTAGTAAATAAAATTAAATTGATTTAGATGCGGGTTTTTAAACAAACCCAAAATTTAGCAATTTATCTCTTTTATGTTTTTACTCTGATATGGTTAGTAACAATGTTTGCTAAATAAGAACTTGTTTTTCAGCACCCGATGAGTATTCTTCTATCACTCTTATATTCACCAAAATGGACACTGAGTGTTCCTATGATCATGTATTTATATATGATGGTGAATCATATGCTAGTCCTATTCTTGGAAGTTTTAGTGGGAATACAACTCCTCCATCAGTTACTGCCACTCATGGATCGGTATGTCAAAGTTTTTCTTCATTGTTTATTGATCTTGAGATTACATGTTATTTTTACTTGTGCTTTATAGGCATCTAACATAAAGCCATGGGTGTTTGTGCTGTATGGTTATCCTGGAATTCCAGGTTTTTTCAATTATCCTTCCAGGTCTGGAAATAATGTCTTCTGGGTTGAAAATCTCCATGGTTTAAGTTTGATTTTTAAAAAAAATGTTAAATTAATTAAAAAGGCTTCCCATCAAACTTTCATTGTTGCTTGTGTTTAGTGTTTAAAAATAAAATATTCTGCTTGTTGCCCCAAGAGGCACCTTAACATTATTGGCATCGCGGACAGCCCAGTATGTAAGGGGTGCCATATGGCAGAGGAGAGTTCCTCACACATTTTGTGTGAATGCGACTATTACTGAGCCAAGAGATTTGAATTTCTTGGATATCACTTCATCGAGCTGTGGGAGCTGATCAACTTCCCAGTTAAATTGCTGCTTAGATTTATCTCAGCTATTGATCTCTCTGTGACCTAATTGTTAATATTTCTTAACTTTATGCTTGGTTTTTTTTTTCAGTACAATAGGCCTTAGGTCGCAGTGCTGGTGCCCTTATGGACCACCCCACCCTAAATCTAATCTAATCTAAGTATTCTGCTACAGTCAACATTTCTGGTCATCGTGGGGAGTAGAATAGAAAAGATGATTTGCTGAACTATAAGCTTAGACCTTTAAACAGATGTTAATTGATGTGCATAAGTGTATAGTTGCAAAGGCACAGTCTCGCAACTGTTGTAGGTGGTTTTTTTTTTTTTTTTTTTTTTTTGAGGGGGTTGATAATATTTTATTTCTGTCTCTTGTGAAAATTTAATCTAGTGCTTACTTCAGAAAACAGATTTTTCATAAATAAAATGTATTTAATATACAAAATTTAAGATACAATTTTAAGAAGGCTGATTTGTTTAATATCTAAGAGCGAGATACTTCAAAAGAAGTTTGGTAAGTTTTCATTTTAATTCTTAAAATTATAGCAGTCACTGCTTTAATTTACTAACAATATATTAAATCTAATATTAGTAACATGCAATTATTTGTTATATGCAGTTAACTTTTAGTTCTGGGTTTTTGATTATGAATGATATAAATTTCAGGGTTATGAATGATATAAATACTTAGAAGCACAATTACCTTGTAAGATTTTCAGTAAGCAATGATAAAGTTTGAAAGATTGAAAATTTTCAATGAAGATTTCGATATGCATAACCGTATTCTTGATAAAAGAAAAAAAATTAAACTGCACTTTATATTAGAAAAGTTCTTTTTAGTCATTCTTTTAATTTTTTTGTTGTTGGCATTTTACTTTCTCATGTATGTAGTATAGATGAAGCATTGTGATTATCTAAAAGTTCAACCTTGAGGTTTTGATTGATCTTTACATTTTGGATCTCCATGAGATAATGCCCAGAAAATGTAATCTATTTGTGTGTCTGTATATGATCATAATTCAAGTATGTTGTTATTTGGAAAAACCTAATTTTGAATATGTACATGCAGCAAAATTTTAGTTTTCTATCAACTTTTGAGTTATTCTTGGTTTACTGAATGGCTATCTCCTGTTATTATCTGGTTTAAGATGATTTTGTTTAATGTCATAAAATAGCTTGTTTATGTAGAAGTCAGGTGTTATTTATGTTATAGTGTTCATGTGTATTGTAAAATTATGAGCAAAATATTACTATTGAAAATAGTTACTTTTCTTTGAGTTTTTGAATGAGTTCAGGCAAGGTTTTAAACATGTCAAATTTTAAAACAAAAATTTTGATAATAATAGTTGTACAGAAATGCTAATCATCCTACACAAGACTGATGCTATCATTTATTTCAAGATTTAGACATAAATGTCATTTGGGCAGCTTTTTTCAGTCCTAATTGATTTTTCAATTTACAGCATACTAAACCAAACTTGTTGAGTAGATTTCTTTGGTGCAAGTTAAAAAAAAAATTAAATTTTCCAGTTTAAAAAAAATCAATTGATTTAAATCATGATTAGAATCATTGATTTAAACCATTTTGGATAAATAGTTGACATCAGATCTGCAGTAGTTCAGTTATCATAGGCATTGCACTTAAAATCAGAGTGCTGAATTATGGCTGAATGGTTAGGATACTGACCTTAAGTACCAGAGCTCATGGGCTTGAATCCCACTGTGACATTAATGTTTGAAGCTATTCAGAATCAGCTTTAAGTAGTAGGTCCCGGTGCCATTAGACCTTTTGTTGCAAAAAAAGTAGACTATAATGCTCCATACTGAACCATAACAAGGGTGTTATGAGGTTCAGGCTCAAGCAGACCAAAGATCTACCATGTTCATTAATGGAGGCTAAGACACATAAAATAGGTTAATGGTTGCATTGTCCACCAAGTTCCCAAAGGGTACCTCTGTAGGTTGCTTGCCAAGGTGGGGTGGGGGGATCTTCTGCTGAGTCCAGGCTTCTCAATTATTAGGACTCACTTTGTTGTGTTATCCTAGGGTGTTACTCGTTTGTTGCTTTTATATTTAAATAGTCAACAAATTATCCCCACAGCACAATACTTTTCAATGTTCTGCAACAGCCTTTCAGATAATGAAAAGTGTTCTGCAGGAGATATATTTATTTTATCATATATTTACTCTCCCACAATATTATTCCTATTGTGGTACATTTTCATCTTTGCCAATATGTATAACTAAAAATATTTAATAAAACAGTGCTACCTGAAATTTAGAAATATATTTGTATTCAAACCAAGGCATTAACATAGAATTTACTGTCTTGTCAATTACTTTTGATGTAAGATATTTTGAGGCATCACTACGATGATAACAATGGGACTGATAATTTAGTCCAAACATTAATGCAAGGGAAGTTTTTAGGATAGGCGGATCGTCAACTATCTATCACACTTGTAGGGTGTAGGGAAGACAAAGAAATGACAACTCCCCCAAAGGGTTATTTCCTGCAAATTTGGCATGACATCCGAAATTCCAAGTAAACCTTAGTACTTTCAAATTTCTAGTTTCCTTTAAAAATATCTTGTCATAAATTTAATTTTTCTCACTGTTCTTGTAAAGCTTGAAACTACTTGTTCAACTTGTACCCCCCCTTCCACAATTATTTCCTACTTACGGAAAACCATTGATATATATATATATATATATATATATATATTAAGGAAAAAAAGTTTTTCCGCGAGGCATGATTGTTCTGCAGCAGAGCCAGTTGTTCTGTGATGTGCATCACACTTTTTGGCACATTCTGCTTTGGGGCAAATAGTCAACCATAATAGTATCTACATAAACTCGCAACAAATTCTGGGGCATTAATGCTTAACCCTTTCGCGACGGGAAGCGCAACGCACGCTTTTCTCTGAGGCCGGCAGTCACTTTCGCGAGTGTGTATCCTGGGCCAGAGGTTTTTTTGCTTTTAAGCCTAATTCATGAAATTAATGAAGTAGCAGTGTGTTATTTAATAATTCTGCGTAAAGTATTTAAACGAAATGGGATTTATATATGTTTATAGATACTTTATTTATTTAAGCTATTTCTTATTTAAATATATATTTTACACTTTACTTTTTTTTTATTTTTTACTTAGTTTTATTTAATGACTTTCAACATTAAACTGAATACTATGTTATTTAAACTTTTTTTGTATAAAAAATTTTAAAAACAGGGATTTACAAACAATCCCTTTTTACAGTGCTTGCACTCATAGTAACTCATTTGCTGATTTGGAAGATTTTTCTGGAATGTCAGAAAACGAAGTATCATCATCATGTTTGTCAGAAATGCCCTCCTCAACATTAGAATCACTAGATCCATTATGAACAATTGGAATATATTATAGTGTCACTATTACTAATATGAAAATCTGAAATATTTCGAGTCATTTCAGCTATTTCAAGCTCAGTTAAACACTTTCGACACTTCGAAAATCTAACAATAAAAAGAGAAAAAAAAATCATGTCTGTCAGATCTAATTCTGTACTAACAACTGGGCTGCAAACTGAAATACACAACGCTTTAGCAAAAATAAAACTCCCCTGCTTACATAAACAAACACCATGTGGGAATTTACAGAGCGGTCATAAAACATATCAATAGGAAACATTCCTTTTCTCTCATGTTTATATAATCAAAAACCACTTGTATGTGTATCATACTACTCTCCTATTGAGTACAAGGTCAAATCTACATGTATCTAAATCCATATGGACATACAATGCCATCGTGTGTCAAAACTTTTAGTTTTAAAATGTTTCGCAACACTGGCACACATATGTGACAGTCGGGGGTGAACGAGAGAACGCTCTGCCACGCCAGTGTATCGGCCGGGAAGTGAGCGTATATCTTGCTGGCACGTATTTGTGACAGTAGGCGTGAAAGGGTTAACAAGCAAATGCCCCCATGTTATTAAAAAAAATTATTGACACCCTGCTTTTATTTTTTTCAATTTTTGTTTAATTTATACTTTAATTTTTTTTCCAGATGCTGATTTTATTGTATAGTGATACCAACTATGTACGAAGTGGCTTTGAAGCTGTCTTCCATGTTACTGATTGTCCTCTCAACTGCAGCAATAATGGATTGTGCCAAAACCACCAATGTTTATGTCAGCCGTTATGGTCTGGTAAAGCTTGTGAGATTAGCCTCTGTCCTAATGACTGTGGTAGTTTTGATAGCCGTGGGGAGTGTGACCTGAATGGGTCATATCCAGTGCAATGTATATGCAAATCAGGTTATTCG
Source organism: Pardosa pseudoannulata (assembly GCA_032207245.1). Taxonomy (NCBI): domain Eukaryota; kingdom Metazoa; phylum Arthropoda; class Arachnida; order Araneae; family Lycosidae; genus Pardosa; species Pardosa pseudoannulata. Next base: position 96,301,186 of record CM063507.1, on the reverse strand, counting down.
GGCTCAGACTGTAGCCTTTCAGATTCCAATAAAAATAGTGGTAACTCATGGCACATTGTTTCTGCCAGTGGAATGGGTTCACGAGCTGCCCACGTTGGTATATATATTCAGCACACAGACAGTTTTTTTGTATTTGGTGGTTATACATTCAGAAAAGTGCTTGGTGATACTCTTCTTTATTCATTTGAAACAAATAAATGGAAGAATATATCTTCAGTCGTATCTCCTAGTCCCCGATATGCACATGCTGCTGTAAGTTATTTCGATGCAATTGTTGTGTTCGGTGGTGAGTTGTATAATGGAAGTCTTTCAAATGAGTTATGGATTTTTAATATTTCATCTTTAAGTTGGAAACTTTGTGATATTGAAAGTAATTTTATTCCACCTCCCCTAGCAAGACATTCAGCTACTCTTGTTGACTCTCATTGGCTATACATAATAGGTGGTAGTCTTTCAGATAATACCTTATCTTCTAAAATGTACAGAATAAATATGCAAAATAAAAAATGGGAAATTGTTGAAACATATGGAAACAAAGATGTAAATCACAGATTAGTTGGTCATAGTGCTGTTTATTATGAACCAACAAAAACTATTTTTGTTTTCGGTGGAATAACTGCAGAATATTCTCATGTCAGCAAATTAAGTAATATTATGCATGCATTCCATGTAGAAAAACGCTATTGGATAAAAATAAAATATCAAAGAAATGTATTTTCACCACTAGAAAGAGCATTTCATTCAGCTGCAATAATTGGTGATTATATGGTTATATATGGTGGATATACTCATAAGCACGTAGAAGAAGAAATTTGTTATGATAATGAAACCCATCTATATCATTTACGTTGCCACAAATGGGTGGATTTTTCTACTTTGAAAGGAGATTATATTGGTAAGTTTTACTCACCTAATCAATATTTTAATGCGAGATAAAAATGTGTCATTAGACAAATATTTTATGAGCTGTAATACTACTTTCTGTGGGATTAAATTTATCTCAGGAAATTAAGTATAAATCCTTAAAAATTAATATTATGTATATGTAATTATGTGTCAATAGTATATATATTTATCATATATTATTTAGTTATTGTTTGGTAATTTTATGCTTAATAAGACAACCCTTCCTATTTGACAAAATTTTTATTGACCAATTCTGGTAACCCTGCTTGCAAGTGCCAAATCACCAAACAATATTTTTGTCCACTCAGCTTTCCTTACATAATCATCGCGCATAAAAATCTAACATGTTGTAATATCAGGGGTGTCCTCCATGTAATCTTTATTAAACTTTCTGATTGGTTTATCACTGCCATCCTAACTTGTTTAAAGTCTCCATCTACATTGAAAACATCATATTTTGCCAAAAATCATATTTTTTTTTCTATTGTAAAATTTCAACTTTTAGGCTTCTAAATCTGTTTTTGTTTTGTCTCTATGGCATTTTAAAGAAAAGTTACAACTGTTTAAACATCAGTGACAGCTGTCAAAACAAAACGGAAGTAGTGATTTTGGAACAGAAGTTGTGAATTTAAAGCCTTTTTAAAGAGCATTTTTGGACAAAACTTTTTAAATTTTCATGAAGATTAGTTTCAGCATTTTTCTAGTATTTTTAATAACTAGAAACTTATCAATTAGAAAGTTTTAAAGCAAGAAATTGTTGGGAATTTTAAACATGTATTTTAATTTTTTAATAGTTAAAATTGCTTTCATAAATTTCAAATGCGAATTCTCAAAAAGTTCTTAAAATATTTGTTGAAAATTATGAATTCTTTTGTTGGTATTTACTAATAAATGATCTAAAAGCTTTAAATTTGGATAATTTTTAATGATGTTACACTCATAGTTAGATATAAAGATAATGAAAATTCGTTAAAAATTCAATGTGTAGGATTTTCAAGGACCAAAATTTTTTACCAACTGTAAATTAAGCAAAGATTTTACGTGATTCACTAGTCCAGTGTATAAGAAATGTGTTGCATAAAAAAGTATTGAAATAATTTAATTTATTAAAAAATTAGAAAAAAACCTGATTTTTTTTTTTTTTTTTTTTTTTTTTTTTTTTTTACTAAATTTTCTTCAATTATAAAAACTTCTCCAGGAATAATTTTTAAGTGCAATTTTCTATGATAATATAAAAAATAAATATAAAAATTTAAAAACATGAACTAGCTTTTATGTTTAAAGAAAAAAGTTGTGAATGTAGATGGATACCTTAGAATATAATTTTGGGCTAGATCAGCCCAACTTCTCTAGCCAAGTAAACCTTTATCGCTTTTCTAAGATCTTTTGTGAGGTCAAACTGATGGAGTGAAAGTGACATATTTTGGTATGTTACATATATATATTAAATGCAACCATTTAATATTTTTGAATAAGGTATGTAAATATCTAATCAATATTTTTATTTCAATTTTTGTATTCCATTTTAACAAATTTTTCCATTATTGTCGTGGTCTTTTTTTTCCTTTTAAAATTTCATGTGTACGCATATAAAAACTATGATATGATATTTGTATAAAAAAAAAGTCTCATCTTACAATTCTGATGAAAAAATACTGTTTTTCCTACCCAACACAATAAGTTGTCAAATGTGATAAGATAGACTTATAAAAATTTAGTGTACCCAACCAAACAAGCTGCTGGAGGGAGGGGGATATCTAATTTGTTCCACAAATGGTATTGTATTAAGTGTTTTTATTAATTATTTTTTTAAAGTTATTGTGAACTTTTCCTTCATTACTTTTCTAACTTTTGTTAGGTCCCCGAAATCCTATAAGCCAAGGAGTATTTTCACATGCAATGGGTGTTAGGAGAGGACATACTTTATTGATTTCTGGTGGATACAGTGGGCATATGCGTTCAGAATTCCTTGCTTATGTTATGCCTTCTGTTATTTATAGTGATCAACTGGCTGTTAACTCATGTTCTAGGTAAGTTTTGTGTTTTTACATACAAATAAAGCGGAATTTGATGCATATGAAAAATACTATTTTATTTTTCTCAACTGAACAGTTATATGCAAGCTGTGAAAGAGAATATTTTATTTTGAAATTTGGATTGTTATATAATATTTAATTGAGAAAAATTAAACTAAGAATCAGTATTCAGTTTCTAAGCATATTCTAAACCAGGGATGAACAAACTTTTTCGACCATGGGCCAAAAATCAAAAGAAAATAAGTTTGGTGGGCCAAGATAAATTTTTCTAAAATTTTAAAAATATAAAAGTAGGTTTAAATATGTTAATGAGATGAATGAAATTGCGATTTCATTTTTAAAAGTTCCTTATACTGAGGTTCAAAGTGAGATGTACTGATTTTAAGGAACAATGCTAAATGCTCATCTGTCAGTCTACTTCTGAAATTATTCTTTCTAAGGTTCAAAGTTGAAAACACTTGTTCACATATAAGAAGCAAATATACTGCTGATCTTCTGGGCTTGAGATAATAAATTTGGGATATAATATTTAAGCAAAGTAGAAAAGGAGATGGATATGTAATGTATAAATATATATTTCTTTTAATTTGCCTCTGACCGGCTATTAAAATTCTATCTGCGGGCCGTAGTTTGCCTGTCTCTGTTCTAAACAGTAGCAAGGATTTATTTACAAGGCCAATTTTAAATGCATTTTATATCATGGCTCACATAATTTATCCAAATGCTACAAATTTTAGAGCTATGATGTATGTCATTGATCCTATGTTATAACTGTTTTGGCATTCCAACTGCGAAATCATGTTCTTCTCAGAAATTGTGTAATATATGTAAAAGAAGCATCATACTCTAATTCATGAAGATTTTAGAAGTAATTAGTTTAGATTGTAGTTTCTGATTCAGCTTCAGTCAATGAACAAATTTGCAATGAGCATGAAAGTGTTAATATTTCGAGTATTGTAGTACAGGGTCAATATGTTTTATTTTTGCCAACTGCCTCAGTTATTGTTTTTGATTCTTCAGGTAAAGCTCATGAATGCTCTGTACTTTTAGATAGTGGCAGTAAAGCCTCCTTTATTACAAAATCTTTTGTACATGCATTAAATATAAGAAGAAATAATGCTAGGATAACTGTTAGAAAGTTAGGTGTTTCATAGGCATCTGTCACTCATGGTTATATAGATATGAATTATTTTCAAGATATGATTCAGCCCAAAACAGAGTTGAGGCCAGTGTTCTTGTTTGAATTTCTTGACCAGAAAGAATTTGATTATTTGAATTATTTATCATAATATTTAAGTTGGTCAGACTCAAATATTGCTTAGCAAGGCATTTGTGGTGTGAGATGACTTAGAGAATACTGCTTTCAATGTGCTTCTTTCTAAATTACTGATTTGTAGATGCAACTTTATTGTTGGTACTGTTAAGAATGTTGAAGGGTGAAGCATTTTGAACACTGTAAACAAACCAGAATAAATGTACGGTGAAAAAAACTGAGCAATTTAATAATTTATTGTACAGTGTCTGCTGAAAACAACTCTTGTCGAATCTAAGTCGTTAAAGTCTCGAGTGGCACATACAATTAGAAACTACTTCAACTTGTCGATTGTCTGTCAGGGGATTAACTAAAATACTTTAAATAATTTTTAAATTAAAATTGACACTAATTATTTGTATTTTGTAATAATATTTTTAATAAATTTAAAGTACCTATCACTAGTATAAATACAGGGTGTCTATGAAAGTCTTTTTTATGTTTGATACTTCATACAATAATGAAGATCGACTTAGATAAATAGCATTAGGGATTAGATGTATTCAAAAAGTTTAATCACTCTTGTTAATGTACTTCCACATGTTTGTTCTTCATCGTACAGATAATTATAAAGGTAGTTGATTTGATACCATGTATATACAAGCATGTAGGCATCCACAGGAAATCATGCAGTCTGACAGTTTTAATATTTGTTTATTATTTAATAATTCTTTATTCTTTAATATTTCATAATTATACTGGGAATTATTCAACATTAAAATGTGTTAGCCTTTTATAAACTTATGCATATTTGTATCTTAAGTATATTTTTGTTCAGATAATTGTTCAATAAACTGCTTATATTTTGAAATACCATAACTAAGGCTAAAATGTAATTGCTATATAATTCTTATATTGATCTAAATGTTGTCATATTTACTATTAAAAAGCATTTTGAAAAAAAAAATTAAATTAATGCCATATTTTCAATTTGTATAGTTGAAATGTATATATCGTGCATCAACATTTGTTAAAATAAATTTAATAATTAAATTTTGAAATTGTTTTTTAAAATGTCTGATTTTATCACCATTTGCCCCTATCTGACCTTGAAAAATGTGTGTGTGTATATATATAATTATTTTATATGGTAAAAAATTTTCTCCAGTTACAATCAAAAGTTGCACATATTTTTATTTGCCAGGGCTTGCTTGGCCAATGTAATTGATATGCACTCATGATGGTGATAAAAGCTCTCAGAACTTCAGATTCAGAAGACCAGGGAAATACTTAATAAAAAACCTTTATTTTCATCGCAAATAGGGAAAAATGACAACAGCGTCCTACCTAGTCATGAATCAACTGTGCATCCATTGATTAGTGAAAAGACTGTGCTTGGGGAGAGGATAATCACATGTTTAATTTCTCATGAGAGAGAACATAAAACAGCAGCTCTGCTGTATCTTTTAAAAGCAATCGTGACTGTAAACGTGACTGTTACGACTTGAAAATAGCAAGAATTTGTAGCTTTACTTTAGAAAATTATTAATTTAAATTTTATTTTTGCGAAGTGGGGGTATAATACTGTCCTTGATTTAATTTGGGTGGCTGGAAAAGTAAAGATAAAAAATATATACTGTATATTTTCAAATATAAGCCAAGGGTGCGATTTTCTTTCAAAAGTTTACCCCAAATTCAAAATCCATATGTAAGCTGAAATAAAAAGAAACAGCTATTAGAACATTCAAATATGTCACCAAGAAGCCGAAAATGTTGCCAAGCTGGTAAAACAGGGGAAATGTTTTCCAATCCAGACCAATACAAGGACATCTCTTGGCAAGTTTTGAAAGTGGAAAGGGAAAACAACTTACATTTTAATTAACTTCATGTTGTTTTTATTAATTTCACAATTTTACACTAATGTAATCTAGATTTCTGCCACACTGAACGGTTTGAAAATTGTAGCACTAGACGATGCAGCCAAATATTTTTTTATTTAGATGTTTATGACAATAGTTTCAAATCAGGTAACCCTGTCTAAAGATAACTTTTTCATAAATTTAAGCATTACAGTAGAACCGTGGTATAACAACCCCCTATGGGACCAACATCATATGGTCGTTGTAACGAATTGAAAAAATTATAAAAAATATTAAGCAAAGAAATGATGCGAAAGTACATACCTAGAGAACACTTCTATTTATTTGTATTTTCATTACTGAATTTTTGTAAAAAAGTCTTTGATTGATGCCTATTTCAAGTTCATTTGGGAATTTTTCATTATCACTGATTCCATATCTGTTAAATTCTGAAGGAAATCTTCAGAATTGAATTGTGTTTCAAAATATTGACACAAGGCATTGATTGCATTGAAGGTTTCTTTTTCATTCACTTTTTCAAAAACTTGGATGATTTCTTCTCCGTCTTCGGAATCGCAGATTTCTTCATTTCCGGTAATACAGGCAATAAAATCGTCCTCATTGAATTTTTCTCCACAGCATTGTAATTGTTCATCTACTGCAACAAACTCATCAAAAGATAATTGAAGATTTAGTTCTCCTCTTTTTGTCAAGGCCCCTCCTCTCCTTTAAGCAAACACTACGAGAGGAGTACAGGTTTCTTGAAGTTGCACCACAGTACAATAATTTTGAAATAGCTCACTTGCTTATGAGTTCTGCCGACTAAATTTGGAGGTCGTTCTAACGAAAAATAATATGCTTGGGGTCTTTGTAATGATTCAAAATTAACATTATTCCAACGGTAAAATAATTGGGACTTTTTAAGATGGTCATTCTAACAAAGGTGTCATTGTATCGTGGGGTTGTTAAAAAGAGGTTCTACTGTATAAGCTAAAAAAAGGGAAAAAAATGCTGTGTTTGGTAATTTATCAATTGCTTTCGCCTGTCATAGAATTGTGTTTATTAGAAGATTAGCCTATCTGCTGCCATTATAGTACTGTTGTTTTAGAGCAATTATAACGCAGTTATTTTATACTTATTTTTCAATTCTTGTGTTTTTCCTCATTTCAGAATGTTTGCAAACTTTATTTACTTTTTGCCATTAAAATTTTTTTCTTTTGTTCTTTACTGTGTTTTTTTATTTAAACCATTTCATTGATTTTTACCGATTTTCTATCACCAGTGCCAAAAAAATTTGCCAAAAAAAAAACACATGTATTACATCTGTTCTATGGATCCATATATAAGGCAATCCCCCTCCTTAGGTCTTAAAAAAAACCCCAAAAATTCTCAGCTTATGCATAGAAATAATGGTTATATGATTTGGGAAAATTTAGAGGATATTTGGAGGCAGTAATTTTTGATTTGTACATACATAAATTAGTGTCTACACCAGCAACTAGTCTAAACACTGGACATAATGATTAAGGAAATATTTTGAAAATTATATATATGTGTATATATATACATACACATACAGTGTATTGCTGATAATTTTTTTTTTCTTTAATTAAGAAGAAAGAGCTTCTAAGATGTATAGTATTAAAGCTGTGGGTTTACTATGTTTTTAAAATTTTCAAGTAGTACATGTGCAAATATATTTTGACCTCTTTCATTTTATAAGATAAATTTTATATAATCAGTAGCATGCATGTATTAATTTATGAAAATTACCCATTTTTTTTTCTATAGGCACAAGCGCATGGAGAGCTGTTTAAGTAATCTTGCTTGTGGTTGGTGCTTTGAAAATGATTTATGCATAGAAAGGAAGAGTAGTAAGGTAAAAGAGAGCATTTTATTTCGTTTTTATTAACAGTTTGATATATTGTATTAATCTTAAATATATTTACCTAATTAGAAAATAGGTTAGCCTTTCTCTGATTTATATATCTGTTTAATAAATTATTTTTGGTGAAATTTTCTGTTTATTCTTATTATTATTTTCAGAAATTACTTGTAATTATTAACTTTTTAAGACCCACACATTAAAATTTTGAATGTTTTAAGATATTCAGTAGTGATGCAACGAATAGTGATTTGGTCAAATATCAAATTTTAAGGTGATTATCAAATATTTAGCTGCCAAATACTTTTTTTTAAAAAGTTGCATTTTTGATAACAATTTTTTAATTAAAATAATTTTCAAATTTTAACTGTAAACTGAAATAAATATTTACTAAAAGCTTTTTTAATCTTTGTACATTTAAAAGGATTTAACAGCTTAATGTATTTTTTGTGATATAAATGTATTATGTGTTATATAATTACATTATAATATATTAATATTCAAAATTATATAATTATGTATTCCTACTGCATTTTATTTATATATTGATACTGGAAGAAATTTTATTATTGCTCATAATCCTGAACAGATTTTGATTGCTAATCCAAATAATATTGAGACTTTTACCTAACAAACTGTATATACATTGACTGTATATACTCTCTGAGCGGCTATTCCACTGTACCGACAGTATGTGGCCGCTTAAGGGGATGGCCTCTCTTAAGGGTTTTATTTACTATTATAAGATAATTACTATAATACCTAATATAAACAAGTCTGACATATTTTCCATATGTAAATTAAATTTAAAACTTATCTAAAGAGAAAATAGTACTTTATTTTATGCTTCTTTACATTTTTTTAAAAAAAGGCTACAATTTGTTTCTGTTTGTTCTGTAGTCTTCGTACTCCTTCAAAATCAAATTCTTTTCTTTAATGATGTTATTGATTTGTGTTCTTCTGCAGTTAAATAATTCAGCTAACTTTCTTGCCGATTTGCCATTCTCATATTCACGCAGAACTTCAGTGCTCTGTTCCAAGATTAGAAAATCGCATTTCAACATCGTTGCTACTCAGATCCCTGACCAACTAATGAATTGAAACTGGTGTGGATGACATTTTTGCTGTCAGAAGTGCAATTTTTCTTTAACTGTTCCAATTGGAATTCCGAACAAAGGCCCTAGGACACCTTCAACGTTTGATTGTCCAGTTCCTCCCTCAGTTTCTATGGATGGTACAAGAGGGATTCCCTATATAACAGGTGTGGGGAGAATATAAAAGAGATAACCGACTTAAACTTCCTTAGAAAGGGGGGGGGGGCTGGAGGAATGTACTTCTCAAGTTATTTCTTTGTTTTATATCCGACCATAAACCTGAGCTTGAGATTTTTTTCTCAAAATTAAGCATGGAATGAGTAGAATTTCCCAAAAAATGAAATGGATGATCCCATTTGGCCGTTTAAAGAGGGTTGGGTGGCCACTGATACAGGTTATTTTACCATAAGTCTATGAGTCAAAAAATCCATGCCATGAAAAATTGGCCATTTAGAAGGGTGGCCGCTATGCAGGGATGGCCACTCGAAGAAGTTTCACAGTATTTGTATTATAATATAAATGGTTTCCATGCTTAAATACTTATGATGATAGATTTACAACAAGAAAATGTTTATTTATGTAACATTATTAAACACATTATGTATTAAATAACTAAAATTAGTAAATGTTATTCTTTTAATAATTAGTGCAGTGAAATGTAACTCTGCATATATTTAAAAGCATAGCTTAAGTAAATCTTCTTTTATTAGTTTGAATTTATTCAGCCATATGTCTAACAGTATTCAGTCATAGGTATACTAATTATCAGAAACATTGCTGAATAGGCAAATATTCATTATGTCCCTGCCCATTAGCCCAAAATCTGCATGTTTTCCACTACCCAGTCTTAATTGCTGACCCATCAATCTAGAAAAACAAATAGCACCATAGCATTCTCTGCACTAAATATGTTTTTTGCCTTTTTCTAAATGTTCTGGGTATTAACCTCTTGCCTTATGAATCGAGCGACGATTGTGTGTACCATTTTCGATGAAAGCTTTTCTCATGCATCGTGACCAGAAGCAAATTCATCGCAGGCTAAATTGTGAGAAAACCAGTGGACATTAATAGTACTGCATTTACTATTTAATAAAACCACAGAATTTGATAATTATATTTCGTTTCATTTTTATTAAAAAAATGGATTAATGTTTTTATTTCATATTATTTCTATGTTTTTGCTTATATAAAAGAAGTAAAGATTTTCAGTCATTTAAATATTTTTTATGTAGAATTTATTGAGTGAATAACGTATAAGTGAATAATGTATAACATTAGTCAAAATTTTGTAAGGGGTATTGTTTTATTACTGATACAAGCTTTTCACTTTTGGCCAGAAAGAATCATCGCTCGTCTGACACAAATTTTTAACTTTTGACCAGACAAAATCATCACATGTGTGATACGAGATTCTCGTTTTAGGCTTAGCAGTATGATCCTGTACGTAGTTTTAAGGCAAAGGGTTAATCCAAACTCATTTCAAATTAAAAACAATTTAAAATTTTTGCCATCATACCAAACAAAAATACATTATATACATGGTTTCCGCTCACCTGGAAAGTCATGGAAAATCATGGATTTAGAAAATATGAGCTTATCTTTAGGGCTATTATATTTAAACATTATAGGGTTATCATGTTTGGCCATTATTCATGGTCACCTAAGTACCCTGAATTCAAATTGGAAATTTTTTTATTGCATTCATAAAATTGCTATATGATTAAACTAAGGTTTGTAAGTTCTACAACAATTTATATATATGAGTTTATAAACATTTATAAAGTATTTTTGATCATAAATTCTTGTAATTTCTCTAAAAGCATACATTTTATTTGTATGAACATCAGAATTTTTATTCATATATAATTTAACAAAATATTTTCAAAGTCATGGAAAATGATCTGCTAAAATCAGGGAAAGTCATGGATTTGAAAAATTTTATTTTGGCAGATACCCTGTACATAGTAGCATCTAATTGTGAAATATTAATACAATTTACCTTTTTAAGAAATATTGTAAATCCTCTTTTATATCTTTTTAGCAAATTGTCTAGAAAAGAAAAGAGATGGGAGGGAATAATTTTATTAGACATCTCAAATACTGAAAACAATATTTCTGCAGTTATAATATTAAAATTCTAAATCATCAATATGCATAATTAAGATATGCATTTATCAAGAATGCTTAGGCAGTAACTTACAACCCTGGAGGGCTGTAGGAATCACTGATCTAGATATTTTATTGTAAAATTGTTTAAAGAAAGGCATATAGCTTTAAGCTTTTCAGTGGATTACCTTATTTATACCCATTCTTTTTTTTCTTTTATACCGTCTTTCTTTTTTTCTCAACCCTTTAGCAGACAGTAGTTTCACAGCGAAACCTCTTGTTAAACATTTTTTTTTTCTCTAATTTTTGGGAAAATGTGAATGGTTTTTTTGAGTTTATGTTTTTGACATTTAAAACTTACAATAGATGATAGTACAGCATTTAATCTATTTTTCTTTTTGTATTTATACTTAATGTACCTGGAAAGTTAGTAATTCGATTCTTTTTCACTTTCGACCCCAAAGAAATATATCTATTCAAACACTTATAAATTGTTGAACTATTTATTTATTATACTTTTTTAAGAGCATTTATTTATTGTTCTTCCAATATAATTAAAATTTTAAAAAATATTGTGTTCACGCTGTACAAGGGGATGGGTTTGTCAGTTACCCCCCCCCCCCTCAATCCCTTCTAGCTGAACGATGGCTGAATGGTTAGCTTGCTGGCCTTCAGAACTGGAATTCGAGGGTTCGAATCCCACTATGGCATGGATGTTCGTGGCCATTCGGAATCGGCTTTAAGTTGTAGGTCCCGGTCTCATTAGCCCTTGTGTTGCAAAAAGTAGACCGTAGCGCTCCAAAACCAAACCAAACCAAATCAATCCCTTCTGTGGGTATCCTCTAAGGCAAACACCTCTAAAGATTGTAAAAAAAAATTTTTAAAACATTTTGCATTTATAAGGTTCATAGATACTATTTATAAACTAATTTTATTAAATTCCAAAGAATTTATGTAAGTGACCTTTAAAGGGTTAAAAGGTGTATTTAATTTAATGCAAAATAAAAATATTCGAAATAGTTATTTTATGTATAGTGCATTTTTTCTGTTGACTTATTTTTTAATGGTTTAAACTAGTTTCTTAGTTTAAACTTTATTTGCTTGTCATATTAGTAAACACTTTTTGGCATCAATAAACCAACCACGAATTAAAATAATTATTAAAAAGGTTAATTGACTTTTGAATTACTACCTTTAAATGTTTGTAAGTGGATAAAGATAAGTTGGATAGCACTGTTTTATAGATTATTTTAATCACATTGCGAAAAATGTGTTTAGTATGTTAATTTTATTTTTCTTATTAGAGCTGCAGCAAATTCTCTGCTGAAACATGTCCTGGCTTTTGTTCTGCTCTTAGTGATTGCTTATCTTGCATGATATGGGGACAGTCCCTCATTCTAAATGATATTAGTGATAGGCAAGAACATTTCCCATCTGTACCATGTGCATGGTGTGTTCAAGATTTCAAATGCCATGCAGTAAATGGTAAGTAAACATTAAAAAAAGTTTTTTTTTTATTTACTCTAGTATGATATTAAATTAAACTTAGTTCATCTAAAAATTAGACATTCTCTTAAAAATATAAAGAGAAATTGGAAATTGGAAAAATATAAGCAGTGTAGTAAGTGTTATTTTAAAATATCACAAGTGTATTTTTTTAACAATTTTACTTTTACACGAGAGCCTTAACTTTAATCTACTATTTAACATAATTTCAACCAATATCAAAGTACTTTCCATTGTAGAAACAGCTTTTTAATTCCATTCTCATAGAAATATGCCTCCTGGCTATGACCGGGTTAAACTTTTAGTTTTGTGGCCCTCAGTCAACATTTTAGTTCCTTAGCATGAGACAAAGTTATGATGATTTAAGTGTTGTGTTACAGTTCCACAAAAGGCACATTTTGAAACTTCACAAAACTTAATGAAATTAATAACTTAATAAATACATGGATTTGTTTAACTAAGCAATTATACCAAATTTATTTACACTTTATTTGTCATGATTTGTTATTCAGATAGGGTGCTTTTGGAAAATCTTAATTAAAAAAAGGCACTGTAACTAAAAAAAGTTTGAGAATTACTAACAGATTTTTTTCACTATTAGCATAAATTTAAAATTTTTGTTTATGTAAAAAGAGATTTTTTTTGTCACTTTTATTCACTTTCTTCACATTGTTTGTCACTTCTCTCAGTTTTTTAAAGTGTAAGTAAAATTGACTTTTTTAAAGTGTAAATAAAATCTGACTTTTTGCTCGCATGTAATTTGTATATGTATTTTGTTATGTAAATATTTTAATGTACGTATGTTATCTGGAAGTGGTGAAGCATCTCCATAGTGTGTGTATTGCAAGACACCTTATACAGTCATGCACATTTTGATCTCTTATCTTTGTTTTGAATCTTTGTATAGAAAATTCTTCAAAAATCCATTGCCTAATCTTAATTCAATCACTGGGGAAATTCTACATCCAAGTTTATTCCCTTTTCTTTTCAGTACTTGTTTTTATTTTGAAATCTGATTTGTGTTTGTTGACTTTTGACTTTTAATTTTCAATTTTTAATCTTTTTATTTTTTAATTTTTTATCTTTTAATTCCGAATTTTTTGCTTTTTATTTTCATCTTTGTATTTGATTTTCAACTCTTCATTTTCTGTTTTCAGTTTTAATCATGTCTTTTTAATCAGGCTTAGCAGATCTGTTGTTTTAATTTTTTGTCTTGCTCAATTTTTTACATACTTGTGTTGAATGTTTTTCAACCCATTTTAAACATCTTATTCTTTTCTGTTTTACCTTTTTTTCTTTATTAATGAAATAGTTTCACTTGTAAATTTTTTTAGTTGTATTTAGTTTTTTGTCTTGTTTGGTTCAGTGTGTTCCTTGAGGATTTAGCACCACTAAATTCTAATCAACCAATCAACCAACCTTAACCAACTTTATATAGAAGTGGGTTAAAAATTGTTGAAATATTTTTACTACTTTCAGGGTAATAACAGGCTTGCAATTCTGTCACTTTTTTTTATTATTGATCACTTTTAGTCACTTTTTTAAGCAAACAGTCACTTTTAGTCACTTTTTTCATGGTGTATCACAGCAAAAGTCTATTGTTGAAAAAAGAAAATTTGAATTAATAACAAAATATTTTAATAAAAGACGAAAAAGGTGATGCTCTAATCTTTATTTTTCTTATTAAAATGTAATTAGTCATATGGTTTCCAGAATTTAGTGATTTTAAAAAGTTGTAAAGAAGTTCCTGAAATCTACATTTGTACTGAAATGTACATTTAATACATTAAAGTAATTTATGTCAAAGCACACATTTCTCTTTTTCTTTTTCTTCACAGTTTTTGTTTAGATACTCTAATCTAGCTATATACATATTTCAAAACATCATTAATATATGCAGAAAATTGTGATTATAAAATTAATGTATTGTATGTATTCAAATCTAATTTATAGATTTTCTTAAAAGATTTAAGCGATGTTGAGTTGTGTTAAACATAATTTTTTAACCTTTTTCGTATTTGATGCTAAAATCATGTCTTGCATGAGTTATTTGATTTAGAGTTAAAATAAATAGAAAAATATTTATAATAGCATCTGTAATCAATTGGAGAAAAAAAATCGTTTTTTTTTTCAATGTTTAGTCACTTTTTAGTCACTTATTCTGTATTATATGTCACTTTTCTCACTTTTTTGAAAGTACCTCAGCAGTTGCAAGCCTGTAATAAAAGTGTTGGTAATAAATATTTCTTTTATATTAAAATATTAAATCGTAATATTTTTTTCACTGTATATTAATAGATGGAGATACCAGTTGTTCTACATCAAATGTGTCAGTGACAGTGTCAAGTACCTCTTCACGTCTCAATGGATGGTGGGGTCCAAAAGGAACTGATATAGTAAATTTGAAAGACTGTTACATCAAAGACACTCCACCTGGTTTAATTTCTGTGCAATATAGATTTCCAGTCAATCGATCACAGCCTGATGATGTATGTACTCTACTGTTTTTGCTGCCTTTTACATAATGAATTTTCTCAATAAGCATATGTTGTGGAAAAATGTTCTTCTATTTGTATAACATACATAACAAGATTGGTAAAATCAGTGCTGATAATCTTTAAGTAAAAATAGTCTTGCTCAGTTAAAAAAAACTGTGTACTTTATGGAAAATCTTTTATTAGACTGAAAATTGTTGTTGCTTGATATAATTTCTGATTTACTATTAAATTATAGAAATAATTGTTTTCTGATTTTTAATCAAGTAGTTGAGAAGTAAATTTTGTCTTATCTGTAGTATTGATTTTTTCTCAAAAAGTCAGAATTATTCTAATCAAAAAAATTTATTTTTAAATTGTAGTTGGACATATTCTCCTCTTTCAGTGGTTAGAGTTTTGAGACAAAAGGAATTGGCATTATTGAATGTGTCCTTTGGTAAACAGTTTAAATGGATATGTACAAAACTTCATACCCAGCTTTCAGTCTGCATGTATATAATTAAGGACATCACTTAGACTTTTGAAAATATTTTTTACAGGCTCTTTTAATATATATAAAATGCCATATTTGATGATTTGACCTTTGATACTTGGTTAATGAAAATGTAGCCATTTTTCATAAATGTCTATTCCCATGTTTTTAACAAAACAAAATTAAAAGTACAATGCAGGTCACTGTTATGCCACAAGCAGGGATGTTGCGGCTGCGCCAGTTAAGCCAAATTGCGCCAATTTCCGATATCTGCGCCCAGCTGCTCCAAAAATGGTATTTTAACAGAAATTGTGAATAAACTGCTCCATTTTACTAAAATAATTTATAAGTCAGGTAATATTGAAATGCATGTCTTGTGACCATCCTGGATAACCTATTCATAGAAGAACATAGGTGGTAGAAGTCTTTATGTATCACCTTCTTGCTGACGGTGATACTCCAGTAAAATATCTCAAAAAAAGTTTTGTTTGAACATGTAGAAAAAAATTAGTTTAATACTTAAAGTCCTCTTACAAGCCTTATAAAGAAGAAAAATATATAAAAAGGATAGCGAAAGAATAAAGGAACTAAAACAACGAAAAAAAAGGGGCTGTAAAAAGAATCTGTGAAAAAAAAAATGTGTGTAAATGCAGCTAAAAAGCAAATGCTTAAACACTAAAGGAATATCCTTAAAAATATTAATCCAATAGATAATCCAAAAAGTATTAAAAGTATCCCTTAGCTAGCAATAAATTTTTATTATTGTAATTTTAACTATCTCCCTTCTTTTGCTATACAATATTTATTGCATGTACCAAACCAACAAACCATATCAACAATTATTAAATATTTGGCTGCTCCAAATGCTACCAAACAATCATTCTAAATTATTAGGTAGACTCCTCAAAAACTACTGTTTATCCTTTAAATCGTTAGTTTAACTGCTACAAAAAACTATAACCTGCTCGAAATCAACATTTTGGCTGCTACGAAATTGCGTTCATCTACTACAAATTTTGAGTTTTGCTGCTCCGAAAATCGCTCCAAAACGCTTGAAGGAGCGCAACATCCCTGCACAAGACAATGTGATATTATTTGCAAAATAAGGGTACTAAATTAAGCAGAACAATTTATGAAGAACTTAATTTACCAACTAATTTCCTTTTAAGCAATTCATTCGGGTTTAATTGTCATTAAATTGCACTTTTAAATAGGATTTTTTTCTTATTTTATAACTAAATGCAAAATATATTTCAAAATATGTTGTAAACTATTTTATCTTTAGATAAATTATTGATTGCTAAGTTTTTAATCAGTTAATTTATTTTTTGACGTTGCAAAACAACAAATTTCCTGTACTACCATCTGTTGCTGACTAGCAATGTTAATACCTGTTATACTGTCATATCATGTGATAGGGTGAAAATGTTTTAATATTTTCAGTGACCATATCTGGTGGTACTAAAGAATATCTATCCATAATTTTTTGATGTTACAATCAATTTGTTGATACACACTCAAACAGAAGTGTCTTTTACACATATAGCTTACAAATATTGATATTTTTAATACTTATTTTCATCTAAATAAAGTAGAGCTTATATTCATGGTTTCCACGCACCTGGAAAGTCAGGGAAAATCATGGATTTGGACAGTGGATTAATTTTGTCATGGAAAGTCATGGATCCACTAAACTACTGATTAAAAAAATGCATTGAATTGTTTAATTCTATTTTTACTTGTCATTTGGCTGAAGTTACTGAGTTTGGTATTTATGTATTATCCTATTCACCATATTGCCAAGTAAAATTTGTTCACCAAGGAAATTCAAAGCAAGAAAGCTTAATGGGTGGGTAAATGTATATTATTATGGTTTTTTATTAAATTGTAGATTAAAATTTTATTAATATAATAATAATTATTTTTAATAAAAATTAGTTAAGATTTTTTCACAAAATATAAGTTTATCTCTAGGGATATTGTATATAAACATTATAGAGTTATATTTGGCTATTATTCATGGTCACCTGGATAATACCAAAGTACCCTGAATTCAAATTGGAAACATTTTGATTGAAAAATTGCTATATGATTGAACTTAGGTATGTAAATACAACAATTTATTTTTATGTATGTGAGTTTATTAACACTTATAAAGTAAGTTTATAATTTTTTATGATAAAATTCCTGTAATTTCTCTAATAGCATATATTTTATTTGTATATACATCAGAAGTTTTATTCATATATACTTTAATGAAAGCTTTTTAAAGTCATGGAAAATGATCTGCTAAATCAGGGAAAGTCATGAAAAGTCATGGATTTGAAAAATTTTATTTTGGCAGATACCCTGTATATTACTCAATGATAGTATGACTCCCTATTAGTAAAAGAGTATTTTGAAGTGGCTGTATAGTTCCAGAGATTACCCACTATTTACATATTTTATCTCTTTATAATATCAGTATAAATAAAACACTAGACCTGTATTACTGACTATAATTGATTTCTGTTTGTGTTAAGTACAATTGATTTTTAGTGTTTTAAAATATACAAAATTACTACCTAAAAATTAAATATTACTACCTAATGTTTTATTTAAATATAAAAATAAAAAATGAACTTTTGTAGAAAATCTGTAAGGATAAAACAAGATACATTATTAATTCAAAATTTTATACTAAATTTTGCTTATTCGAATAGTATGTAAAATTTAACACACAATTTACATATAATAAAATGATTTCTTTATTTAATAATTACACTCTAGCAGACAAAATTTTTTTTTAATATTAAGAAAAAAAGCTTTTAATAGCATTACTTGAAAATTCCCAAATTGTAGAAGATCAAGTCAGTAATCAAGTCAAGATCAGTTTATGATATGCTGGTATCATAAACTTCATTTTAATGGTAGAAAAATTGGGTAGGGAGTATAGAGAAAATGTTTTTTAATGAAATAAATTTGCATATTTAGAAATCTCCTTTACTAGTTTTTATAATTGCTCCTAAATAAAATTTTAATGAATAAATATTACATATTAAACTTAATCATAACTTAACAATTAAAATATTAATCGTTAATAATTGTTGACCTTTTTGCAGGTTACTTACCTACTTCAAGCTTCTGAGGATTTATTTTTTCGTCCAGAAATGGCAAGATTTGACTCAAATGGAACTGAAGAAAATATTGTAAAGTTTATAGGTTTCCTTCATCCTCTTAATGCCAAACCACTGTCTGAAAGAGTGAAAAATCTTAAATTAGCAATTTGTTCAGCTGGTTCATCTGCAGTTTTAAAATTGAGTAATGATTCCACCCAAAGTCACTTAGTAAGTTTTTTTTCTCAATTTTGAATTTTCAAATATATATGTAGTTAACGTAATAAGTATGAATAAAATGTGATTAGTGCTAAAGTAATGAAAAAATTTAAAGTTTATTATTTTATTTATTTTAAAGTATTAATACAATACTAGTTAACTCCCCTACTAAAGTGAAAAAAAAAATCATATTACAATTGTATGTAATGATAGAAATTTTATTTTGGAATTCCTGAAAAGAGATTTGCGGTTACACATGCATCTTTTGTATCATAAAAGTTTGAAAAAAAATTCTATTGCAGTTTTTTTAATATTTAGTTATAAGAACATCTTTCCCTTTCAAGAATATCTCTAAGCTTTGAGATTTAGAAAATATAATTTTGCATCTTAAATGTATGCAGGTTTTTTCAGACCTAACTGAACATGATTGATTGTAATTTATTTTTCAGTGTTAGGGCTTAACTAATCTGAAACCAAGTCCCTGGTACTCAGGAATTAGAAAAATGTGGGTCTTATAAAGAAAAGAAATTTAATAAAGTACCTTGGTTCTCTTTAACCCTTTAAAGGTCACCAAAATAAATTCATGGTAATTTAATGTAATTTGTTTATAAATGCTATCTGTGAACATTGTAAATTTAAAATACATAAGTTTTCTTTATATCCCTTAGGAGGATTGGCCTTAGAGGTTACCTAAGGAGGGTTTCAGGAGTGGTTTAACTGCTAACCCCTCCCCTTGTACAGCTTGAATATTATGCCTTTTTAAAAGTTTAACTATACTGGAAGAACAATAAATGATAATTCTTAAACTGGTATAATAAATAAATAGCTTAACAACTTATAAATGTTGTCTGTATAGATACTTTTATTTTGGGGTTGTAAGTGAGATAAATTGAATTACTGATATCTTAGGTACAGTAAGTTTAAATACATATATTTCAAAAGAAAAATAAATTTATAAAATGTAGAACTATCATCTGTTATAAATTTAAAATATAAAAAACACAATATGTATATTTTATATATATAACCGAAAAATCATCCATGTCTCCAAGATTTTTTTAAAAGCAGAAGCTCTTGATTCCACATCATTGGCTTCCATACATCACAGATGTATGAGATTGGAGTCGTAAATAATTATAAAAAGATAAAATAAAGTAGTCCAAACAGTAAAGTTTAAAAATAAAGATTTTTAATAGGTGGTTTTGCTACGAAACCACTGTCTGCTAAAGGTTAAATAATCTCACCAAAAATGTAGTTACTTTTCTGTTACTACAGTACAAAGACTATTTACCATATCTAAAATGACTAAATATCCTTTGATTGCTTTACGTTATATTTCTTAAATTTATAAAGTACATTAAGTTTAACTAAAATATGTTATTAATTAAAAAATAAAATGAGTTGTTTTTTCTTTTGAAATTTTTTATATTGGGTTTGAGGCTCAAGCTGGCCAAAGATCTGCCATGTTCATTTGCTGGCAGTTGGAAATAGGTTCGTGGTTACCCTGTCCTCCAGGTTCTCAAATGATACCTCTGGCAAGCCAAGCCTGGGGGTCTTTTGCTTGGTAAACAATTTTGAAATAAATATAACTTTCATTTGGGATTTTTAACTACCTAGTCCAGGTCCTCAAATGATACCTCTGGCAAGCCAAGCCTGGAGGTCTTTTGCTTGGTAAACAATTTTGAAATAAATATAACTTTCATTTGAGATTTTTAACTACCTAGTCCAGGTCCTCAAATGATACCTCTGGCAAGCCAAGCCTGGCGGTCTTTTGCTTGGTAAATAATTTTGAAATAAATATAACTTTCATTTGGGATTTTTAACTACCTAGACAAGTCTGGTTGTAAAGCAACTAGCTATTACCTATGTTTATAAAATCCATTGCAAATATTTGTATGGAATGCATTCCAAATTAGCTGGACTGCATATAACGAAATCCTGCATGTCCATTTAGGTGAACATTTTGAAGATATTTTGTCCAATTATTCAGACTTCAAGGGTGTGTAAGGATATAAAACTTTTTTAAGTATAAATTGGGTTTAGTGACTATATTTTGACACCATTTGATATATTTTCATTTTAATAATATGCTAAAATAATTAAAATCTTTTGTAACATTATTCATTTGATATTGTTTAAAATTAGCGTTTAGGTATTGTAATTTTTCTTGCTTTTTGACTTTATTTATTTTTTATTTTATTTATTTTATTTCATTTTATCAGTTTAATTTTTTATATTTTTTTCCTTTTTTACTCACAACATTGTTGTTTATAAAGTATTTAACATTTATGTCACTTGAGTAATATTTTTATTTGTAGATATATTTGTTATCTTTAAATGATCTGGCATAAAAGTTAGGCAATTTTCGGAAAGTCCATGTGAGGATAAATTATAAAATATAATTCTTTTATTTCTTTACATTATATTTTGTAAGATTATTATTAAAGTTAAAATAAATAAAGATGTTATTTTTTTTTTTTTTTCAAAATTGCTTACATTGTTAGTGTAACATAATTTAAAAACTAATTTGAATTATGTAATAAATATATCTTCATTACTACTCTGATTGAAAGCTGAACACAGAGAAGCTAATCAAGAATAAAATAGTATTAGTTCAAAATAATTCTTTGCATGTAATAGAATTTTATTTAGAATTATATTTAAAGATTACTTTTATTTTTAAGTTCTTGTGATCCAAATTTTGAAAAAATTGCTGGAATTGTGTAATGCTGAATGTGTTTAACACTAGATTGCCCAAGGCAGTCATTTTGACTGTTTTTTAATTTCAATTAGAAAAACAATTATGAAATATAATGACACAATTTCTTAAAATTTGGTGACTTTTTCTATAACATATAAATGGGTTTATGAATAATTGTAGTTACTTCCGTCCTCCTTTATTATATAATATTAAAAATTAATTTTAAACAAATTTCTTTACATATTTGTTATTTTTTCACAATGCAGTCATTTTGACTGTTTTTGGGCAATATAGGTGTACAAGAAATCTTGGGCAATCTAGTGTTTAAAACAAAAGTCATTTTCATAATTTTTTTTTCCTGTTACATAATTATCTTTTTAGGAGATTGAAAGTTTGGAATTTTTTTATATTCCGACAAGTGCACATAAGCCTTTTTGTATTAATGCTTAGCTGATATAAGTGTTTAATGTCAAAGTTATTGATGGGTATTATGCTAAATAAATATTTGGAATCTTTTTTAAAATATATTTTCCATTTTTAGGAATATGTTGCTAGTCATGGTCCTAGAACTTCTTTTGATTGTCTAGAAGCTCAGCGAGCTAGGGGTGTACCCCTCTTTCCCCATGCAAATGATGGCCAGAAGTATATGTTTGAATTTGAAGTGAAAATTCCCCACTATAATGAGACATCTCAAGTTCAGCTTAAATGGACAGCTTTTTCTGTTGAATTGGAGGTAAGGTTTAATTTTGGTTCACTTTGGACTGTAACTCTATGTCTATACTATCAAACTGATGATGTGGCATTCCAGAGGGTATAACTCATTCTCAAACTATTGAAGTAGGCATGAAGATATTTAAAAGCTAAATTTTAACTTCTTAATCGGCAGCACATGTATGTAACATCAAGCAGTCAAGATATTAAAAATTTATCTTTTGTCACACCATAGTCAGCCTGCTATGACACAGTGGAAGTTCTGTTAATGTTGAAATATATGTGACAAAGAGATGATGCCTTTCTTTTACAGTTAAAAGAAAGCCTGTTTCTTTCCAAGAAGGATAAATCACAGAAAATAAAAGAAATGGTTTAAACACCATGATATACACTGCAGAGAAAAAACAAAGTTCCCAAAATGATTCTCTACATCCCTCAGAGAATATTAAAAAAAAAAAGTATAATTGTTATTCCCAAAACCTACTGATTATTGTATGGGGATTGTTGAATCCAAACCAATCAAGTAAGAGGTATACATGGCAAAGATATACACAGTGGAATTCGAGTTGGTCAGAAAAGAAGCAGTTTTTTTTAAACAATAGCAATTTATTTCAGGAAATAATATAAAAAACGAATAGGTAACTATTGATTAGGTGGCATTAATTTATAACAAAAATTTACTTGATAACATTTTTAATTTTATCAGCTCTTTCACTGCCTTGCAGTTGCTGTCTGCCCAACTGGGTCGCCATCTGTGTTCACCACAGCTCCGCTCAACTAGTTTTTTCCCCTTTCCCAGCTTCACACTGGTATATTTAAACTTAACAGCAGATGTCAGACCAAATGCGGATATGTCCATGTAATCTGCCTACTGGCCAATTGTGATTGGCTGGCAAGTTAAATGTTTTCCTTCCAATATTAAGTGTTTTCCTTCCCTGCATCGCATGTTGGGGAGAAAATACAAAATGACAGAAAACTGGACGTACAAAAAAAAAAAAAAAATAAATAAATAAATAAACATTCTAAAAGAATTATTTTTTAAATAATTTATCTAAGTACTGAAAACTATCAATTAACACAGTGTGCCATTATGCTAACATTAATTTTCTCATTGAAGAGCCCAGCTGCAACTTTTCACAGCTCTTTCCCCTCCTTCCCTTGAAACCTTGGTTGGTGGGGTTGCCACCTTTCTCCCCTCCTTTTGACCTTCATCCTTGGGGTTAATGTAGAGCACTTGGTACCTGGCTGACATGGGGCAATAAAGTTTACATTCAATTTTTCTGCAGTTTGTCCACAATCACATACTAAAAGTGTTCCATATTGAAGATGTCAAGCAGACCATTACTGGAAAAACTAAGGACTTCATTTGTCCATAGCATTTAGGGACAGTGCCCTATAGTTTGCACTAAAAACGCTTACAATCTCTTCAACAACTGAGATGGGTGACATTAGTATTTTCATGCCTGTGCAGTCAGTGTAGCCTGCCATGCGACAAAGAGAAAAATTGTATTGCTGAAAGTAGATGTCTCTACTGACCTGTATCTTTTTATTTCTCCCCTGTATTCTGTTTTTAAAAAGATAAAAGTTGATACAAGGTACTAGTGTTAATGGTATGATATGAAAGTTTGCACTGGTCATGTTTTGATTTTATTTATTTAATATCTTTTTCACATACATAGTATATCTGTTAGAACTTATATTAAAGAGACTATTCAATATCTTTCTGTCAATCATAACCAAGATTGTTTTCCTTAATAACTATAATAATAATATAAGCTTTAAAGGATTTCAAAGTGATATTTATGTACTCATGCAGAGAGATGTTGTAAAGCTGTTTACACAGGAAGGTTACCATTTTCCCAAACAATTTTATATTTTTTATAATTCTTTTTTTAAAGGTAGTTATATTTAATATCTCAAAGTAATCTATTTGATAAATATAATATCAGAGAGTATTTTTTAATTTAAAACTTGTCCTTTTTGCAA
This sequence comes from Pardosa pseudoannulata, assembly GCA_032207245.1. Taxonomy (NCBI): domain Eukaryota; kingdom Metazoa; phylum Arthropoda; class Arachnida; order Araneae; family Lycosidae; genus Pardosa; species Pardosa pseudoannulata. The sequence goes on along the minus strand of CM063507.1, from coordinate 96,276,863 downwards.
TGAAAACTAGAAATTGATACGTAGGATATCCTATGTAGGACACTCAATACGTCAAACAAAAATCTGTTTATTGACAAAAATATTTTTTATTTAATAATTAAGGATAAAACATATTCATTTTCATCAATTACAAAATGCTTTTTTTTTAACCGGAATTTGGTAAAAACCATGTACAGTGAAACCTCTCTGAGTGGCCACCCCTCCGTACCGAGAATATTTGGCTGCTTACAGGGGTTAGCTGCTCTGAAGAAGTTTATTTACTATTATAAGATAATTATTATAGTGCATAATATAAACAAGTCTGACATATATTCCTTATGTAAATGAAATTTAAAACATCTAAAAAGAAAATAGTACTTTATTTCATGCTTCTTTACATTTTGTTAAAAAAGAGGCTACAATTTGTTTCTGTTTAGTTCTGTAGGCTTTGTATTCCTTCAAAATCAAATTCTTTTCTTTAATGACTTTGTTGATTTCTGTTCTTCCACAGTTAAATAATTCAGCTAACTTTTTTGCCGATTTGCTATTCTCATATTCATGCAGAACTTCAATGCTCTGATTGAGATTTAGAAAAACATATTTTGACATTGTTGCAACTCAAATCACTGACCAACTAATGAATGACATTTTTGCTGACAGAGGTGCAATTCTTCCTTAACTGTACCCATTGGAATTCCAAACAAAGGGCCCTAGGACACTTTCAATGCTTGATTGTCCAGTTCCCCCCTTAGTTTCTATGGATGGGGCAATAGGGATTCCCTATCTGAAGGGTGTGGGGAAAAAACAAAAGAGATAACAGATTTAATCTTTCTTAGAAAGGGAGGACTGTTGGAATGGACTTCTCAAGTTATTTCTTTATCTTATATCCAACCATAAAGCAGATAAAGCTGCTAAATCTGCAAGTAACTATTTTTACTTTGATTTGCCATATTGTGATGCTAAACACTATGTGGTGAAACTTGTTTTTAGACAATGGCAAGAAGAATGGGACCAGACTGAGAACAACAAACTTCGGTCAATAAAATCAAATATTACCCCTTGGCCGGTTAGTCCTTCTAGAAAGAACAATGTAATTCTAACCCGTCTTTGCATCGGGCATACCCGCTTCACTCATAATTTAATTTTGGTTGGAAAATGACCCATTTGTCGTCATTGTAAGATTACTATGACCGTGAAGCAAATACTTGTCGAGTGTCCTTCATACACCAATCAGCGTTTTTACTACTTTTCTTCTAATAATCTGCCTTTATGTGATATTTTAAAATTCTGTTCCGAATAAAAACATTTTTATATTCTTAAAAGAAATTGGTTTTTATCCTCGCATTTAATTGTGTAATTTTTTTCCTTTTTATTGACCTCTACTTTTTTAATCTTGTCTTTTGTTTTCTTGTTTACAACTGTTTTAATTGCTGCTATTATGTAATTTTATTTATGTGTATTATGGTTATTTATCCTGTTTTACTATTTTTACTATTTCTAATTTTTGCATCATGAAGATTGCGTACCTCGTGTTTGGCACATTATGTCCTTTCAGGATCCAGTACCATAAAGCCCAATAAAATCAAACCAACCATAAACCTGACCTTGAGTTTTTTCACTCAAAATTAAAGCATGGAGTGAGTAAAATTTCGCGAAAAATGAAAGGGGCAATCCCACTAGGTGGCTGTTTAGAGGGAGTCGGGTGGCCACTGATACAGGTTATTTTACCATTAAGTCTATGAGTCGAAAATCCGGGCCATGAAAAATTGGCCGTTTAGAAGGGTGGCCACTGATACAGGTTATTTTACCATTAAGTCTATGAGTCGAAAATCCGGGCCATGAAAAATTGGCCGTTTAGAAGGGTGGCCGCTGTACAGGGGTGGTCGCTTGAAGAAGTTTTACTGTATTTACCTCAAGATACAATCCATCCTCTTCCTCTGTGGTTCTGAAACTGGAGTCTCCAGTTTATGGGGTGCCTTAAGTGTATACAGGTTCTGCAATGGAAAAAGTTGGGAACAACTTCAGTATATCGTATTTCAAAATTGTCAGTATCATTATACAAAAGGGATGCATTCAGTGCTAACTGCTTGCAGGATCTCCTACATAATGCTTGAGGAATGCTTATCTTATTTGAAACATTTTTGTAATTAGAAGTATATCCATGGTTTCCGCGCACCTGGAAAGTCAGGGAAAATCATGGATTAATTTTGTCATGGAAAGTCTTGATTTTTCAATTAGAATGAGTAAAAGTCAGGGAAAGTCATGGATCCACTAAACTACTAATTAAAAAAAAGGCATTGAATTGTTTAATTCTATTTTTACTTGTCATTTGGCTGAAGTTACTGAGTTTGGTATTTATGTATTATCCTATTGATCATATTGCCAAGTAAAATTTGTTCACCAAGGAAACTCAAAGCAAGAAAGCTTAATGGGTGGGTAAATGTATATTATTCTGGTTTTTTCTTAAATTGTAGATTAAAATTTTATTAATATAATAATAATTATTTTTTAATAAAAAATAGTTAAGATTTTTGCACAAAATATAAGTTTATCTCTAGGGATATTGTATATAAACATTATAGGGTTATATTTGGCTATTATTGATGGTCACCTAGATAATACCAAATTACCCTGAATTCAAATTGGAAACATTTTGATTGAAAAATTGTTATATGATTAAACTTAGGTATGTAGATACAACAATTTATTTTTATGTATAAGTTTATTAACACTTATAAAGTAAGTTTATAGTTTTTTATGATAAATTCTTGTAATTTCTCCAAAAGCATATATTTTATTTGTATGTACATCAGAAGTTTTATTCATATATACTTTAACGAAAGCTTTTTAAAGTCATGGAAAATGATCTGCTAAATCAGGGAAAGTCATGAAAAGTCATGGATTTCAAAAATTTTATTTTGGCAGATACCCTGTATATCTCCTACAACCAACAACTGCAGTATGGTTAAGGATTTTGCTATACAGCCTGTATATGTATTTTTAACTTTGTCTTAGAAAAAACACTCTTGGTTTATACACAGATAGGCTTGAATAGGAAATAAACAGTAATATGATATGCATTAATTTTTGTTTTGAATTGTTTATTCACTGTTAGTTAATAAATTTATATTTTGTTATAGGTTATCCAGCACAAATACTTGGAATTGTATAAAAATGGCTCTTGTGATAAATTAAACAATTGTTTGTCTTGTTTGACTGATACATTATGTGGATGGTGTGAAAGTACTGGCTCATGCTTCTTAAAATCCAGTGCCAATGAAGTATGCATAAATAATGATGGAAATTCTTTTCTGGTCACTCAACCCAGCAGTTGTACAGTTTGTTCTGATTACATTTATTGTGAACAATGCACCAAGGTAATGTCAATATATTTGTCTGATAATAAGCTTTTATACATTTGTTTTGTAACTTAACTTAAAAGAATTAATGTATATTGGTCAAATTATAATTTAAAATTTGAACTTTAAGCTTGAATCTCATAATGATTGGGATCCTAATTATTTTACACTATTTTGTTTTGTATCAATTTATAATATAATTCATGTATAGCAGAAGTTTGATTGTTATATTTTCAGTTTAAAAAGTAAGCTTGAATTAAATTCTTTTTGCAATTATTTAAATATTAATTGCAATTATTGTATAAACAATGTTAGCACAAGTTAATTTTTTCACTTTTGTGACTAATATAGCTTGCATGTTTTTGCTAAAACAGTTACATTTTCTGAAAGCTAAAAAATGTATAATTGATAAATTCCTAAAAAAATTTCACTGAAAGTTTTTGTAAGACCTACTTAACTAGTTTATGTTTAAATCTGTGAGTAACATTTCATAATTTCATTAAATACAATAAAACAACCATCTTTTATTGAATGTTTCTTCTTTGCTTAATAATTATAAATTTTAGGAATTCTATTCTTGCAATAAGGTGATTTCAGCTTATGGCTTCTTACATCATATATTGAAGTTTAGATAAGCTAAATCAGGCTGTAAAAAAACCAAAATATTTCTTACTACAATGGAGAATATTTCCATGTAGTTGGTCATTTTATTTATATATTATACATATATATATATTTATGTATAAATAAGTTCTGTTTTTAAGAAACAAGTATAGAAAGATATTTCTTGTCATATTATGAAAATTTTCTAGAGCAAATACCAAAAATTACTTGCAAAAGTTTATTGATAGTTAGAGGAAATATCTCTGTCTGTTTTTTTTTTTTGTCTTTTTTTTCCTTAAATTCATTAATAGAAAGTTATTTATGTAAAATACCAAAAATAAGTGTTATACTCATTCACAATACTACTAGAAATATGTGTATTGTTGTTGGGCTTAGTCACTGTTTGGTCACTTTTTAAAAAAATTTAGTAACTTTTTTCATTAATTTTGCAATGTTAGCTGTGCTGAGCCCCATAGTGGATGAAAATATGAGGGTAAAATTAATATAATTTCTTACTGACTTTAAAATTTAAAAAAAAATGTTCATTTTTTTACAAGTTATTTGTTTACTGTTCTTTTACATGTAAAACTAATATACTTTAAAATTGTTAAGAAATTACAATATTATTTCTTACTCTGTATGTTTTCCCAGATTTCTTATTGTGAGTGGTTAGCTGAATCTGCTGTCTGTGTGCGAAGAGGCCGTTACAGTTCAGCTGTCACAGATCCCCTGTCTTGCCCACAGCCATGTCACTTGTAGGTTTATATACACTGTTGATTATTCCAAATTAAAATAATATTTTAATCATTTTATTAAAAAATTTTTATGGTGTTAAAGTATTCTCAATAATTTGTTCTTAAAATATTTTGTAACAGTTTTTCAAATTTTCCATGTTTTGCTTGACTGCTATTTTAAAACTGCATTTCAGTTTTAAATGTGATAGAGTGGAAATTCACTTACATTAAATTAGCTTTTATGAAATACTAGCAAGTGTGCCCTGCTTTGCTACGGTGAACTTAATATATCTTTTAAACAGAGATTTTTTTTCATGCATAACTCTCTAAATTCCTCACAGTACAGTTTGAGTCATTAGTATATTTATATATTTCTATTTTAAGCGTATTATAACAGTATTCAGTTTTTATACTACTGTATTACTACAGTACATTGATTAACAACGTTAATAGATCTTGACATATTAAGTGGTAGAATAGGAAGCAGAGGTTTTGACAGCAACAGTGCTAATTTTGTTGGTATTCATAAATGTTGTCCAAAGTTAAGGAAATTTATGACAAACCACGTAGTTTTGTATAAAACAAAAACACACATTCATATCGACAACCCTATGAATATGAAGATAACTATATAAAATGATAGGTTTTTATTTGCCCGTGAGAGTAGCTGAAATTCGTAATTTTCGTTGTTAGAATATTGTCAATAAATATTTCATTGTAACGTAAAAATTAACTAAGAATTAAATTTAAAATTAGTTCTCATATAAAAGTGCTATAATTTGCGTCACATAGAAATGAAAGTGAATCACTTTATATCTCAATTTCCAGCTCAAATCGAATGGATACTACGCAGACGATGTTTAAATAATACAAAATAAGAAATTAATAATTGAGATATTTAAAGGAATGACGTCATAATGATAGAAAAATATCATTTTCACCTATGTATTATGTAATAAATTAAAAATTTTAATCTTCTGCTTTTAACCGAGGAAAATTGTGTGTAAAACAATTATTTGGGCTGACGTCACATTGCTAGAAATATTGCTTCTTTCACTTAGTTATCATGCGATAAATTAAAAATTTAATCATTTGCTTTTAACTGGGAAAAATAATGCTTAGAATAATGACATGAAATGCTCGAAAAAGATGGAAAGAATGGATTTCGAAAGTTACAAATTTACAAAAACCTTCCCAGGGATATACCTAAACATTTCCCAAATTTTCACAGCAATTGGATGCATGGTTTTTAAGTCTATTGAGTACAGACAGACAGACACAAATTCATTTATATATATATAGATTTGGTAATACAGAAAAGCATTTTGTATTCTCTGGCACAACTCCCATAAAGCCCATGTACTAATTTATTGACTTATGCAAATATTTAGTTATACAAAATGTACATTTATACAAAGAAATTTTTGATCCTCTAATGTAAATTTTATTTGGTTATACAAAGGAAGCCCAACTTTTCAGTAATTTTTTTTTATTCTTTTTTATGAAATTCTTTCTCATCTTTGCCCTTTAATGTTTTGTATAATAGCTTGTAATTGTTTATGATCAGACTGAAAAATTTCCATTTGTTTCCTTTTCTCTGTCTCTATCTACAACCCTCTCTCATTCATGAAGATTTTCTCTGTTTCTATTAGTAGTCCTCTTCTTTTTGATTTTTTAGCACAGTCTTTGTGACACTTTTATACAGGGAGCATCTTAGAAGAGATGTTGCATGTCTGGTTTTTTTTTAAGACAGTGCTTCTCAATAGGGAGCATATGTTTTTTTAGGGTTTTCTGAAGGACATTTACATTTTTAACCCTTTTAAAGGTGGTATGATATATGTGTCTGGAAATTAGTTATTTAAGTTATTGTTCATCATGTGGGGCTATCAGATATTAAAAAACGACTTGGTGGGGCATAGTCTAAGAAAAGCTTAAGTATTTCTCTAAGAGCTGTAATTAATTAAGGGAGATATCAGTAAACAGCATACATGTGAATAATTTTCATGTGCCTTACCTACTATTATCTCTTACCTACTGCCATCAATGAATCCCCTATATAATAATAGCCTAAGTTGTCTGTCCGCGAATTTCTGAAGCGGTTGTACCTGGAATGGATACAGGATTCCATATTGGATTTTTCATGAGTTAGCGTTAGCAAAATTGAAAGCGAGTTCGAAATCCACTCCATCCTCCCTTTTCGAGCGTTTTATGCTATTATTTCAAACCCTCTTATTCTATACAAAATTCATTCTTGATAGGATGGCAAAGGCAGAGAGTAGTATTTAAATTTCTGGACTGTTTCTACTTCAACCTTCATATACTCTAATTAGTTTTCTCACAACGTGCAGGCTTGGTAGGCAACGTGCAGGTTTGGTAGGACGTCCGTCCATTTGATCATTGTACTTCTCAGATTGATAGTTGTTCTATCCCGAACGCAGCCCATTTTTTTTTAATGTCTAATAAATTTAATATTTTCTGCTTTTTATTTTAAATTCTTATTTCGAAAGTTGTTTTATTATTTTAAAAGTCGTTTTATTATTTTAAAAATAAATTTTTACTATTTTTTCAACTTTTTATAATTTTTTTAGTTTTTATTTTATTAAATTCACGTATTGCTTTACGGATGTTCATGGCCACATAAACATTTCATGTTGTGTATCCTTAAACTTTCTTCTCGTAATGTAATAATAGCCTAAGTTATCTGTCCGTCTGTCCTCGAAGTTATGAAGCTGTTGGACCTGGAATGGATAGAGCATCCATATTGGATTTTTGATGAGTTAGGGTTTGCAAAATTCAAAGAGAATAAAGTTTATCTTTCCCTAAACTATATATCCGATTCTGAAGTAAATTGTTATGAATAAGCTTCGTATCACAGCGAAAAATACTGTCCTCTTTAAATCGTTCGAAACCCACCCCGTCCCCTTTTCGAGCATTTAATGCCATTCTATCAAGCTCCATTTTAAGAGCAAGCGATTAAATTTATCAATTTATCACATAATAAATAGGTGAAAATAACATTTTTTTTCTAGCCTTATGACGTCATTCCTTTAACCATTTCATTTAATCATTTCTTATTTTAAATTATTTAAATATTTTCTTCATTATTTCCATACGTTTTATCAATAAACTTAGATATTACGTAAATAATTTTCTTTTTTATTTGACTTAAATAATAGATTAAGTACATATGTGATAATTTTAATCGATTATTTTTGTTAGAAGGTAATTCTTAGCCAAAAAAAAAAAAAAAAAAACCATTTTTTTACCTGCCTCATAGGGTTCTTTACAATTCTGAAATATTAAAAATTTTAATGATCCCGTCATATGACGGGCTATATACTAGTTTATTCATATTAGGGATCAATAAGTACTAAATTCAATTATCAGTGAGTTAAAATCTAACACTAAATTACCATGTGATAAATGGTGACAGCTAATTTTTAATTTTATTCAGAAATTTATAAAATATTAAAGGAAAGTATATATATGCAATGCTATTTTAACCTAAAACTAACTGTAATTATAATTACATTCTAAAATAAATTTCTGGTGATTTTATACCTAAAATTACACCCTATAGCAAAATACTTTTGCTTCTCTTCTGACCGTGGTTATCTTTGTTAACTTTGCATACACCAAAATTAATTCCGTTTTAGTTCAACTATTTTTATATAATTCTTTTACATAATTTAGTTTCAATTTCTGCATTCCCATGTGAATAATTCTTACCATTCTCATTATCTGGTTCACTAGCACCCTATATCCCTTTATAACCAAATGTTATATATTTTTACAGCAGAAGGACTAAAAACAAGGTGTCTTAATAAACTGTATTATTTTAAATTTCAAATTTTGATGTTTCCTTTCTAAACCAATGACTGAACAGTACGAAGCATGTATATAATTTTTCATTTGTGGTGGGTTTAAAAAACACTCCTTACACACATATGTGTATATGTATATATGATAATATATATCATAATATAAGATGTTTCTAAATTTAGCCTCGTGTAGCAAAACAGTAGACCAAACTAATTCAACTCAAATTTCATCAGTTTTTAAAAAACCTGACACTCTTAAATTATTAGTACAAGGATTTTAAGGTAACTCCAGGGTTGCAATTCCGTCACTTTTCTCACCTTTAATCACTTTTTTTACAATTGATCACTTTTAGTCACTTTTTTAAGTAAACAGTCACTTTTAGTCACTTTTATCATGGTGTATCACAGCAAAAGTCTGTTGTTGAAAAAAGAAAATCTGAATTAATTACAAAATATTATTAATAAAAGACCAAAAATGGGATGCTCTAATCTTATTTTTCTCATTAAAATGTAATTAGTCATATGGTTTCCAGAATTTAGTGATTTTATAAAGTCGTAAAGAAGTTCCTGAAATCTTCATTTGTACTGAAAATTACATTTAATACATCAAAGTAATTTACGTCAAAGCACACATTTCTCTTTTTCTTTTTCTTCACAATTTTTATTTACATACTCTAACCTAGCTATGTTCATATTTCAAAACATCGATAATATATGCAGAAAATTGTGATTATAAAATTAATGTATTTTATGTGTTCAAATCTAAGGTATAGATTTTCTTGAATAGAAAGCAATGTTGAGTTGTGTTAAACAAAGTTTTTAACCTTTTTTGCATTTGAAGCTAAAATCATGTCTTGCATGAATCATTTGATTTAAAGTTAAAATATATAGAATAATCTTAATAACAGCATCTGTAATCAAGAGGAGAAAAAAATCGCTTTTTTTTTCAATGTTTAGTCACTTTTTAGTCACTTATTCTGTATTATTTGTCACTTTTCTCACCTTTTTAAATGTACCTCAACAGTTGCAAGCCTGTAACTCCTAGATCACTGGTAATGGAGCTAAGGACATTGTACCTCCTAATGGGGCAGGAGGCTGATCCAGATTAAATATTTTTGTAAACAGCATTGCTTCATAATATTGTTAACTTAAAATAAAGAAATAAATTTGAAAAACCAGCCATAAATTTATAATAAATCATCACTGGTCATACAGCTTAGTCACATTTGCTTTTTAATTAAAAATGTATTTAATAACTTATTTTTAAACAATAACTTTTGTTATAATTGTATTTCATAGGCGAAGCAGCTGCAGCTCTTGTTTAGGTGATCCAGGAGTGTGTGCATGGTGTGAAGACACTCAGAGCTGTTTTCCTTTTTCTGTGTATACATCATTATATTCTTATGGAAAATGCAGAGACTGGGTGGATGAAAATAGAGTGGAAAATAGGTATTTCTGTTGAAAAATTTATTCTTAAATTCATCTTTATTGTATTTTTCTATACTTATACATATTTTGATATATTCATTTATATGTATGGATGTGTGTGTTTATTTATAGATCTGAGTTGTGTGTTTTCTCTTTCGATTTTTGTAAGTTTAATCTTTAGTTGAATAAATCTATCATAAGAACCTAAAAAATAATTGTGAGCATTGTTTTGCACTATGCAGGCTTGCAATTCCGTCACTTTCCTCACCTTTGGCAACATATTTCATTAATTTAACAAATGGAATAAATTAATATAACTCAAGGAGTATCAGATCTTTCATATTTGTTTTCATTACATTAGCATTTAAATTGTTCTCACTTTTATTCATATTATCAAATATTTTCACTATAAAATCTCTTGCAGCAGATAAGTTCAGAATCACTGATCTATTTTAATCTAGAATGTCTAAATATTTTTTTATTTTAATTTTTTTAATAATGTGGGGCACTTGCCAGTTAAGCATTCACCCATACAACCCTGTAGAATTTATTGACAATTTTTTTATTGTAGGAACACTATATAAATGGCCAATACTACTCCCGAAAACAACACAAACAATTAAGGTGGGCCCTTGTAATTTAGAAGCAGGAACCAAACAGAACACCCTCAAGCTTGACCTGCCACCCCTGGTTGTATCATTTGGGAACTTGATGGGCACTGCAAACCCAAACCTATATTATCTGCCCCAGCTACCATAAATGAACGCAGTGGATCTTTGGCTGGCTTAACCTTTTCACGCCTACTGTCACAAATACGTGCCAGCAAGAAACGTGCTCATTTCCCGGCTGGCCGACACACTGGCGTGCCAGAGCGTTTTCTCATTCACCCCCGACCGTCACATATGTGTGCCAGTGTTGTGGAACATTTTAAAATTGATGACCAGCTACCTAATAGTGCTGGACATCTCTGATACAAAAGATATTTAAAGTGGAAGCTAGCATGACTTTGCAGAATGACAAGAAATAAAAAATCGAGTATTTAAACTAAACATCTTTATTTAAGTTCTAAAAGTTTTTCAAAAAAAAGTTAATAAAATAAACATAATCAATTTAACAATCACCTATTACAGAAAAACATTTAACCTAATACCATTAAAAAATACAAAGTAAAAAAAGGGATTTTCTAATCTGATACTGCTACCCTCACAGCTGACCAAAAAAGGGATACCTTGCCTCCTGCTTGTCAGCCTTATATATCCAGTAGCAGGTATATCATGCTAATTAGCATAATCATGCGGCTTCCTCCCCCCCACTCAGCCAATCGCAAAATTACACAGATCGTAGCCGCCGAGTGAGAGTTGAAGCCACATTAGCGTCTGCCGTGCAGACGTCACGAACAAAATAACTGCGAGAGTCAGCTTCCTTAACAAAAACAATCTAACTGGCGATTAAGGTGGCTGTCAAATCTCCTGCCTCATTTGACTTAAATAAATAAACGAACTAATAGACAAATTGCCGGGATTCATCGAAAGTTATGGAAGGTGCCGATTCGGCTGTAACTTCTAACAAAAACTATAAGTTTTGACACAAGATGGCATTGTATGTCCATATGGATTTAGATACATGTAGATTTGACCTTGTACTCAATAGGAGAGTAGTATGATACACATACAAGTGGTGTTTGATTATATAAACATGAGGGAAAAGGGATGTTTCTGATTGACATGTTTTATGACAGTTCTTTAAATTCCCACGTGATGTTTGTTTATGTAAGCAGGGGAGTTTTATTTTTGCTAAAGCATTGTATATTTCGGTTTGCAGTCCAGTTTTTAGTACAGAAATAGATCTGACAGACTTGATTTTTTTTCTCTTTTTATTGTTAGATTTTCGAAGTGTCGAAAGTTTTTAACTGAGCTTGAAATAGCTAAAATGCCGCGAAATATTTCAGATTTTCATTCTGAAACAGATTAGGATATTAGTAATAGTGACACTATAATATATTCTAATTGTTCATAATGGATCTAATGATTCTAATGTTGAGGAGGACATTTCTGACAAACATGATGACAATATTTCGTTTTTTCACATTCCGGAAAAATCCTCCAAAACCGCAAATGAGTTACTACGAGTGCAAGGACTGTAAAGTAGGATTGTTTGTAGATCCCTGTTTTTAAAATTTTTCATACAAGAAAAGTTTAAATAACATAGTATTCAGTTTTGAATGTTAAAAGTCGTTAAATAAAACTAAGTAAAAAATAAAGAAAAAGTAAAGTGTAAAATATATATTTAAATAAGAAATAGCTTAAGTAAATAAAGTATCTATAAACATATATAAATCCCATTCCGTTTAAATACTTTAATCAGCATTATTAAATAACAAGCTGTTACTTCGTTAATTTCATGAATTAGGCTTAATAGCAAAAAGCCCTCCGGCCCAGGATACACACTCGCGAAAGTGACTGCTGGCCTCAGAGAAAAGCGCGTGTTTGCGCTTCCCGTCACAAAAGGGTTAAGCTTCAATACTTTAACCTTTTAGTTATGAGATTGACGCTTTTGCCATTTTTGCTACTATAGCCCAATCAGCAAAATATGGATCACAGTAAATGCCCAATAATTTCAAAATGCTTATGTGGTGCACTCTGGCACTTCATGATTTTAATTTTGATTTTTTGTATGCCAGTCAACTTTTTTATTAGTTATTACTGATTGTTGATAGAATTCTCATTTTTATGATGTCATATGATAATTCAGTCCTTTTTTTATTTCAGTAATCCCATACTACTTTGTCGTAATTGTTCTCGTCATAGTAATTGCTCTGCATGTATTAAAGACCTCACATGTGGTTGGTGCAGTTATGCTAAACATCCTTTAGATGGCTTGTGCATTGAGGGTGATTTCTCTGGACCTTACAGTGGTATTTATTTATTTATTTATTTATTGTCAATTTAGATGTGTATTGCTGTTTTCTTTTGCCATTACAGATTGTTGAATAGTTCATGAAATGAGTGTAAATGTTGTACTGGAGGGATAGAAATTACATGGCGTATGTTTTAATTTTGGTAAGCCAAAAAATTCTTTTGGCACATAAAAAATTTGAGTCATTAATAAAAATAAATAAAAAAATGAATTTTAAAATATTGTTTTTATGTCATGATATGTTACTTGCCCTCCATCATTGGCCATTAACTGAACACTGTTTAATATTTTCACACCATGCACAGCTTAAATATTGTCATTACCTATATGAACTAACAATATAGCATTAACTTAATTATTAACTTATTAGTTATTATATATTACTTACTTATTAGTTATATAGTTAAAAATTTATAAGAAAATATTTTTAAGATGTAAATGAAACAAATACATATAAACAAAAATAATTTGATAAGTGCAAACTACCACCATACTCTATAAAACTTTTTAAATGTTTGCCAATATTGTTGAACCTTACTTTTAACACATTATCATATATCATATGTTTTTTTAGAGTAAAAAAAAATATGGTTAATAAAAATAGTTATTTTTCTATTTTGTTTGTCAACATGTTCATGACTTTTTTTTTTTAGGTGTTTGTCCTCCATTTATGAAAAATGAAACAACTGAAATATCAGACTCACAGTGGTTATATGGTACATGTCCTGATTTAGATGAATGTTACTGGGGGTTACATAGTTGTCACAAAAATGCAACTTGCAAGAATACCCCTGAATCATACATTTGTGAGTGTAATGTTGGATTTGAAGGAGATGGAAAGAATTGCATCAGAGCGTAAGTAATGTATATTCATAATCTATATTTTATTACACTTCAATACAGAATTCTCTACTTTGCATTTGTTAAACTTTAAAATATCTTAAAATTGAATGCACAGTGGAAGAATATCCCTTATAAAAATAATTAAGCCTTTTATCTTAAAAGTGGTTTATTTAAAAAATATATATATGTAAGTAGGACTTTGATCTATTATTTAACAGGGAATGGAAATGGAAAATTAGAAAACTATGCATGCAGGAAATGGATGAAGGAGCTGTAAAATTAGTGTGGATAAATTATTTCTACTCTAAATTGGAAGCATTTACATTATAAAATTCACGGTTGCCTTACATCAGGGAAATTAGAAAATTGTCACAGTTATTGTTGTTACTCATCCTCCTGGTAGGCCTTCACAAAATCCAGTATGCAATATATAACTGATTCTGTAGTTAAGGGTACTATGCAGCTTCACTTCAGCGAGAAACACAAGGGCATAAGACTGTCTGTTGTTATGTAATTGCAACACTAATACCAGTGTTCATTTACAAAGGGGAAGCAAAGTAAAAATATGATACATTATATTTAGATTAAGACATTTATTCTGTACACTATTTACAAATCGATATCCTTGATTACCACATAACATAACCAGCAATTATTTATGTTTTATATTCATATTTACACTATAATTATTACAATTCTCTTTAGTTATGCGTTATTCCTTAATCACAATATTGAATTACTAACAGAGGCCTAAATGACCATCATGAATATGTTAAATCTGTTTTACCTCCAGTAAAGGCACAGGGGAGCAGGCAGGGGCTTTCCTCAAGTGGTGTGTTGGTCCTCCAGTCAGTACAGGGGATCAGGCAGGGGCTTTCCTCTTGCGGTGTGTCGGTCCGGGCATTCAAGCGTACAGGACAGCGGTGCTGGTGCACAGGGCTTTGGATTTCAATGTCCAACTACTCCTGAATGCTAACTCCTCACCTTGGCTTTAATGCCCCTTTTTCTTCTTTGCCAATCACTTTTTTGGTGAAATTTTTTCCCACATTTGCACCCCCTTCGGGATTGCAGGTGGGCTCATTAATATAGCCCCTTTTGTGAAAGCTGATATTATTTTTAGCCCCTGCCCCCATAACTGATGGTTATATCTCTGTGCAAGCTTGACCGTTGTGCTTGGGCCATTCCATGATCTATACCTCATCTGCAGGGGTTCCTAAACTTGAAGTCAATAATCGAAGTCCTAAATTCTTTTTGGAAATTTCCCCCACAGCTGTGCATACAGATGCTGACCATTGTGGGAAAGTACCTCGGTACACTGTCTAAACCTCTAGAAGGGGTATATATTTTATTTGATGTGAACCCAATAGAGTAAAAGAAAAACTTTCTTAACTGGGTCCTCATAATTTAGAAGCAGAAACCAAGCAGAAGACCCCCTCCTTCAGGTTTGGCATGGCACCTTCAGAGGTATTGTTTGAGAACTTGGACATGATGACCACAAACCTATTTTACATCTTCCAACTGCCAATAATGAACATGGCAGATCTTTGATCAGCTTGAGCCTCAAACCCAATATAGCCACTTAAAAAAACAAAAAAAAAAAAAAAAAAAAAAAGTAGCAACCAGGATTAGAATTTGAAAAGACGTGAATTCATACCAGCAGCAACAAAGAATAGCATCTAAAATGATGAGAATTCACGTCAGAGGCAATCAGGTTGATTGATTGTTGCTACAATCTACTGTTCTACTACACTAGGACTAATGAGACCAGGACAAACTTAAATCAAAAGATATGATAATGATTAGATATGATAATTAGTCTTTATACTACAGTAACATAAAAATAACTACATTTTTGATGAGATTGTTTAAAGAGAACTAAGGTACTTATAAAAAAAAATATTCATCGTATGATCTATAAAACATGAACTATTTTAAATTTTGCATTGAGGGCTTTGTTACAAATGACAATGAGATAAATTGCTATGTGAAAAAATAGAGAAATGAAATTTAAAACTAACAAACAGTAAAAGACAAATTTACCAATTCAGGTCTGTCAAAAGGAAAAAGAAATGCTTCTTATGTGATTTTCTCCATTAATCCTAATTTTATTTAAAAATTCATGGCTTCAACATAATATGCTGAAATTAACAGTTTATAATTCCTGACCCCCAGGCCTGGCCTGCTACTTCCAGAGTTATCATCTGGGAGCTTGGAGGACATTGCGACCATGAACCTAATTTAATGCCCCAATCACCATTCATGAACATAACAGATATTTAACTAGCTAGAGTTCCAGTCCCACAACCCTTTGTTTACAAAATTGCTGTCATTTCTGACTTAGCTACTGCAGCTTTATTGTCACAGTGCTTTATAATTCTGAAAAATATCAAAGTATTTTTTAAAACTGCAAATATCAGAGAATTTTCCAAAATTTCTCAAAATCAAGGAAAGTTTTTTGCTTTTAGTTGTATAATTTGTGTATATTGGCATATTTAGACAATTTGGGTGTGAAATTACAACTGTAAAATGTCTACTGCACATGGGAAAGAAGTATGTCTATGACTTTAATGGACTGCTCTAATAGAAAAAGTGATGAAATCGTTGAATGCATCCAGATGGAAGCTGTGCCAGTATATACCTAATATAATGCTTTTTGAACATATAAATGCAAGAAAAAACTAATTTAGCACATTTTAAATGTCAGTATTTCTAGGAAATATCAGGGTACTTTTTTCTGGACTTTGCAGCCACCATGAAATTGTTTAAAATGATGATTAACATTATAAAAATATTTTGTATGGGATAACTGACTTTTTAAAATTGGATTATCAGACTGCAAAGAATACTGTGTTATTTATTGTGTTAAATTTTTTAAAAACTATTTTGTGCTGTTACTTTAAATTTTATTTAAAATTTATACTCATATTATTTAAACATAGCTCTTATTGCTGAAAATATTTTTCTAAAATTATTGTGAACCAAGGTGTTTACTTAGCCAAAAAAGTCAGGAAATGGGAAATAGTCAGCTGTGTCAGGAAAAGTAGTCACTTGCAATTATTATGCATTTTATTCTATCCATAACAGTTCTGTAAATCTGTTTTTTTGAGGGCTGAAAAATAAAGTGAATTTAAGTATTGGTTATATGTTACTCACTTTTATGTCATATTATTGATAGAATTTTAATAAGGAAAGATGTCATAAAAATAGCATTTAAATTATAATATTTTATTGATTATTTAACTTTGGATAGTTTGAATTCATAGCTTCTTAAAAGTTAAAATAAAAATAGTTCTTGACTATTGTAAAACACATTCATATATGATATATAAAGTTTTTAAAAAAAATTACAGTAAAATATATTGAGAAATTTTTGAAAAGCATCCCTAAAATTGTAGGAAAAAGGTTTTTAGCAATTCAATGGACATCCCGTGAATGTTCATTTTTATTTTAGTGTTTGTTGTCTTGTAAAATTTATGGTATTTTATATTTCAGTTGTGCAGTGAAATGCATTCATGGATACTGTTCTGATGCCCCTGACTACAAATGTATTTGTGACTTGGGATGGACAGGTGAAGATTGTAATGTTAACTGTGGCTGCAATAACCATAGCACTTGTGAGCAGGGCATTGGTTTATGTGATGAATGCCAGAATTGGACTGAAGGTCAATATTGTGAAAAATGCAGGTAAATAGTATTATTATTTTTTGGGTTTTGCCTTAAGAAGTCACAAACTCCTTAAAGTATCCTTCTACGTTCGGAGAATTTTTTTCTTTAAACGTAGAAACTAGTTCATGTTTTTACATTTTTAGATTTATATTTTATATTATCATAGAGAATTGCACTTAAAAAATTTATTCCTGGAGAAGTTTTTATAAAATTTCTAATAAATGAAGAAAATTTAGTAAAAAATTGGGTTTTTTCAAAAAGTCTAATTTTTTAATAAATTAAATTATTTCAATATTTTTTTATGCAACACATTTTTTATACACTGGACTAGTGAATCACCTAAAATCTTTGCTTAATTTACATTTGGTAAAAAATTTTGGTCCTTCAAAATCATATACATTGAATTTTTAATGAATTTTCATTACCTTTATACCAACTATGTATGTAACATCATTAAAAATTATAAAAATTTATAGCTTTTAGGTCATTATCTAGTAAATACTATCTTTTGATAGTATTTACTAGAGAATGGCCTAAAAGCATTCATAATAATTTTCAACAAAATATTTTAAGAACTTTTTGAGAGATCCCATTTCAAGTTTCAACATTTTATTAAATAACCGTTCCGAGAAAAATGCATTTGAAATTTATGAAAGCAATTTTAACTATTAAAAAATTAAAATACATGTTTAAAATTCCCTACACTTTCTTGTTTTAAAACTTTCTAATTAAACTATTTCTAATATTCTAATTATAAGTTAAAAAAAAAAAATCCTCTTTGAAAAGCTTTAAATTCACAACTTCCGGTTCCAAAGTCGCTATTTCCGGTTTTGACAGCTGGCACTGATGTTTAAACAGGTGTAACTTTGCTTTCAAATACCGTAAAGACAAAACAAAAGCGGATTTAGAAGCCTAAAGTTGAAATTTTACAATAGAGAAATGAAAAAAATTATGATTTTTGGCAAAAAATGGCATTTTTACATAGACGGATACCTTCATAAAAATTTGCCATAAACTGAATGAGTTCCAATGTGATAATCCTTCAACGAAACCTTTATTACATGCTAATTAATTTATTATTTACGCTAATTTTTTTTTTACCAATTCCAAAGCTAATTTTCATTAAAAATATCTAGAATTAATTAAAATGGATTTTTAAATGATACCAAATTTTTGAAAATCAGAAATATATATATATGTAGCTTTCATGTATGATTTAACATTTCTTTGCAATTCTTTATGAAATACTTGATATTTTAAACCTATGTTCTAAAATAGCATAAAATTTAGTGAACTAAAATCTTACATGCAAAATTTCTATTAATTCTACTATCATTAATTAATATATTACTTTATTTATATTTTTATTACTTAAAAATGTTATGGCTTTAGTAATTAATGTTTAATTTTTAAGATTTCAGTTCGTTGTAATTTTGTGACATTTTAGAAGTTATGCCGAAAATATAAAAGGTTTTGGGCTTGAAGGATTCTTTCACTTATGAAAAGATATATATATATATATATTCCCTTAAAAGATGCATACGAGAGATTATTATGTCAAACTATAATATTGAAGGAATTAGTAAATCAAAGGGTAAACCCTGGGAGAATATTTAAAATGACTGAAAAGAGTTTTTCACAGATCACAAAAAAATGGTTGTAGCTAATTTTAAGCTAAGAACTGGACATAACTGCTTAGTAAAATACTTAAAGAAGAGAGGCATATTCACAGATAGTCTGTGCCCTATTTGTAAGACAGACAATATGAGTAAAAAAAATTTACTTGTCTGTTCAGACCTTTGTCTTACATTACAACATAGAGGTGGTGTTTGCCTGCTATATTACATTGCTAGAGATCGCGTACTTTGACCACTTGGTCCAAACTAGTCTTTTAACTTTCAATTTTAAGTAGATTAATTGTAATTTTATAATTATCCCCTATATAATAATAACCTCAGTTGTCTGTCTGCGAATTTATGAAGCGGTTGTACCTGGAATGGATATTGGATTTTTTATGAGTTAGGGTTGTCGAAATTCAAAGCGAGTTCGAAATAGACCCCATCCCCCTTTTTGAGCTTTTAATGCTATTATTTCAGGTCTTATTCTCCCTAAGATCTTCAGGTCTTATTCTATACTAAATTCATTCCTGATATGAATTTAGTATAGAATAAGAGGAAGCAGCAAGGGCGGAGAGTAATATTTAAACTGGACTGTGTTTACTCGACCCTCATATACTCTAATTAGTTCCTTCATTGAGTGTAGGCCTAGCACGTTCGGTAGAGTGTCTGCCCATTTGATCAGCTTACTTCTCGGGTTGACGGTTCTGTCCCCGAGCCAGGCAAATTTTTCTAAATGTCTAATTAATTTAATATTTTCTGCTTTTTCTTTTAAATTCTTATTCCTAAAGTCATTTTATTATTTTCGAAATAAATGTTTATTATTTTTTCAACCTTTTTTCCTAAACTATAGATCCAATTCTAAAATAAATTGGTATGAATACGCATCGTATCACAGTGAAAAATACTGTCATATTTTAAACGTTCGAAATTCACTTTGTTCCCCTTTTCAAGCGTTTAATGCCATTATATCAATCCCTATTTTAGGAGCAGGCTATTAAATTTATCACATAACAATTTTTTCTAGCATTATGACATCATTATTAACTATCTCATTTAATCCTTTATTTTAGATTATTTAAATATCTTCTGTATTATTCTCATATATTTTATCACTAAACTTAGATATTACCTAAATAATTTTCTTTTATATTTGGCTTAAATAATAGATTAACTACATATGTGATAATTTTAATCAATTATTTTTGTAGAACGATAATTCTCAGCCAAAAAACAAACCATTTTTTTACCTGCCTCATAGGGTACCTTTACAATTCTGGAAAATTAAAAATTTTACTGATCCTGTCATATGACGGGCTATATGCTAGTTTTAAATGTTGTCAACTTTTAATTATTTAAGTGTCTTGGTATTTTAATCGTCTTTGTATTCTTAAATATATTGGTATTTTAAATGTTAATTTTATTTCTGTTAATGTGAATGGATTAAGTTATTTTTTGCCCTATGTAACAACAAGAACATATATATATATATTTAATATTTAAAAATTCATGATTATTTCAAAAATAATTTTAATTAGAATTTTAATGGAAATTGGTTATTATATTTGTGTAAATGTCAGAATTGGCAAAAAAAAAATTAGTATCAGTTAACATACAGTGTACATCTCACAAAATAACTTCTTCATGTAGTGCATATTTATGGTCAGTGGTTTGTAAATTTTTTTGTAATTTTAAAATTGTGTGATAACATATTAATAATTTATTTATAGTTGTCAATCAGTGGCATGCGGTCCATATGTGCAGGGTGTGCACTGCACACCCTGGCAAAATTATGAGAGACAATAATTTTCTGCACCTATGTCTACCTATCTTTATATGGTATATAATAAATATTATTTATAATATATTCAAATATTATGTTGATTTGCTTGCTTGTATTCTCACAGTGCATGCAGTACTAGGTGCTGCGCCATGTAGCACATTCAAAAGCAAATGAACATAAGAAATTTTTATATGTACGCAATGCGCATTAAAAGAAAATCACGCTTTATATGTATGGGCTACTGGAGAAGCACAGCATACTATAGCACTGAGGCAAGTGCAGCTATTTTTTCTGCACTTGGCATTTAGAATCATCTGAATTTATGGTTTATTAAGCGTTGTATTAAAGCGAGGACTTACGTTTCTTTCGGATTTACACGAGGACTTTTGGTTTTTTAACTGATTAACTGGTCATACAATTTTGAAGACAGTAAATGTTTAAATTTATATATTGTAAAATTTTGTTTTCATGGAAATATAAAAGAAGCATTTGATCAATAAAAAGCGAAATGCGTTAGTGTGGGAAAGTAATTTCGGTGATGTATTATATTTATAGAAATTATTCGCTGAAAAACAATTTTGTTTTGTTAAAAAAAAAAAAAAAATTTAACAGAACAGTCCAAATTTTACCATTCATTGTGTTTTACAGACAGCATATAAGTTATATCTGTAACACCATATCCCTGGTTTTGTTTTTAAAAATTGTGAAGATGTTTTCACAGAATATATGATTCCCAAATGTTAAAAACAATTAATAAATATAATTTAATCCACTGACCGAATGAGAAACAGTTCGTTCTATTGCGCCAGCATGCAGCAAAATCTTTTGCACATGGAATAGATGTTCGGTTTGTCGGCACCAATAAGCATCCAGATGAGGCACCGCAGCGGCGGGCACCATGTGGTGTTACGTTTGCTGAAAATATAAGTTTTTCGTTATTTTATTAGTAATACGGATAGACGTATGGATTTTGTGTACAAATGAATAATAAACAATTAAGAAGCGTTTAAAGTACATTTTTATGGTTTTATTATTATTGTTGTTATTGCTCTCTGCACTCCCTGCATGAACACCTACCGCACGCCACTGTTATCAACATATGAGATATGTGATCTAATTAGTGGTCTGTATACCTTTCATTAATACTCAGTAAAAAATATCACTTTTATTAAGTCCTAAACGTTTTTTTTTTTTCCTTTTCAAATCCTTTATTTTTTATTTTATTGTTGAAGTATATGTATCAAAAAATGGCTGACAAACATTTTTCATAAATTTGGGGTTCCAATCAATAAAAGAATGTGAACCAGTGCTCTAAACTGACCAGGCAACTTACAGTTTTAGAGATATAATTCCATATAATATCACTTTTTCTTTTTGTAGAGCTGGAAGTTATGCTTACACACAGGAACCTAAAGGCTGTGAAAAATGTAACTGTAATGATCATGGAGACTCAGAATTAGGTTATTGCAATACTACCACAGGAGTTTGTTTCTGCTTGAACAACACCATGAGTTCAAACTGTGAAAAATGTATAGAAGGTTACTATGGTGATCCAAGGTAATTTACATATCAAAAAGAATCTTTTTATGTTATTCTTTTGCTAAATTAAAATCTAATAATTAGTTATCTGTCAAAACATTCTAACTTAGAATTTTTTGAATAATCTCTCTTTGTCTCTGAAAATCTCTGTGTATATATGTATATATATATATATATATATATACACATATAAAAACATGGTTTCCGCGCACCTGGAAAGTCATGGAAAATCATAGATTTAGACAATGGATTAATTTTGTCATGGAAAGTCTTAATTTTTCAAGTAAAATGAGTAAAAGTCATGGAAAGTCATGGATCCGCTAAACTACCGATTAAATAAAAATGCATTGAATTGTTTAATTCTATTTTTACTTGTCATTTGGCTGAAGTTACTGAGTTTGGTATTTATGTTTTATCTTATTGACCCTATTGCCAAGTAAAATTTGTTCACCAAGGAAACTCAAAGCAAGAAAGCTTAATGGGTGGGTAAATGTATATAATTCTGGTTTTTTTTTTTTCTTAAATTGTAGATTAAAATTTATTAATATAATAATAATTATTTTTAATAAAAATTAGTTAAGATTTTTGCACAAAATATAAGTTTATCTCTAGGGATATTATATATCAACATTATAGGGTTATATTTGGCTATTATTCATGGTCACCTGGATAATACCAAAGTACCCTGAATTCAAATTGGAAACATTTTGATTGAAAAATTGCTATATGATTAAACTTAGGTATGTAGATACAACAATTTATTTTTATGTATGTGAGTTTATTAACACTTATAAAGTAAGTTTATAGTTTTTTTTTATGATAAAATTCCTGTAATTTCTCTAAAAGCATATATTTTATTTGTATGTACATCAGAAGTTTTATTCATATATACTTTAACGAAAGCTTTTTAAAGTCATGGAAAATGATCTGCTAAATCAGGGAAAGTCATGAAAAGTCATGGATTTGAAAAATTTTATTTTGGCAGATACCCTGTATAAACCTCTGTGAGCGGCCACCCCACTGTTCTGAGATTATTTGGCCCCTCAGAGGGGTGGCTGCTCTGAAGGGTTTTATTTACTATTATAAGATAATTGCTATAATGCGTAATATAAACAAGTCTGATATGTACTCCTTATTTAAAATGAAATTTAAAATTTATCTAAAGAGAAAATAGTACTTTATTTCATGCTTTCTTACATTTTTTAAGAAGGCTACAATTTGTGTCTGTTTTAAGTTTTTACTTTTCTCTATAACAGCCATTTTTTATAGTTCGTTTTTTACTTTAAAAAGCAGAACTCTAACATATGCATTTGCAACCGCTTCTGAATTTTCGATAATTTCATCGATTTTTCCTAAAGTGGCTTGGTTGAAAATTTATTTTTCTTTATAACAGCCATTTTTTATAGTTCGTTTTTTACTTTAAAAAGCAGAACTCTAACATATGCATTTGCAACCGCTTCTGAATTTTCGATAATTTCATCGATTTTTCCTAAAGTGGCTTGGTTGAAAGTTTATAGTTTGCTCTCCATAACAAACATTGGGAAGTACCTCTTCAGGAACGGAATTATCGCCTGAAAGTTACAAAAAATAATTTGTAAAAACGTTTTATACACATACATACTGTTTAGTTAATTTAAATCAACCTCAAATTTTACATGTGATAAAGAGGATTTAAAGGAGAACTTTCCTGTCTTGATTCCAG
Source organism: Pardosa pseudoannulata (assembly GCA_032207245.1). Taxonomy (NCBI): domain Eukaryota; kingdom Metazoa; phylum Arthropoda; class Arachnida; order Araneae; family Lycosidae; genus Pardosa; species Pardosa pseudoannulata. The sequence continues at coordinate 96,252,874 of CM063507.1, read as the reverse complement.
GCAATCTTCAGAAATAAATGACGTCATCCATGCTTTTTTATTCAAATACCATGACATATCAAGATGATTTAAATTTTTTTCCTTTAAAACACCTGAGTTTTGAGATCTCCAAATTATCAGGGATTTCTCTTTCTCTCCAGTTGAGCTTGCACAAAAACTAATGGCCAGCCTCTCCTTCAGAATTTTTCCACCTCTAGCATTTTCTGATTTTTGCATCATTCTCTTACTATGAAAATGCGTTTTGTCACTTTTGCAACTCAGATCACTTACCAACTAATGAAATAAAACTGGCGTGAATAACATTTTTGCGGACAGAGGTGCAATTCTTCCTTAACTGTACCGATTGGAATTCCAAACAAAGAACCTAGGATACCTGCTGATTGTCCAGTTTTCCCCTCTGTTTCTCTGGGTGGTGCAATAAAGATTCCCTATCTGAAGGGGGTGAGGAGAATACAAAAGACAGCATATTTAATCTAAGAAAGGGGTGGACAACGGGAATGGACTTCGCAAGTTATTCCTGGGTGTTATATTCGATCACAAACCTGACCTTGAGTTTTTCCGCTCAACATTAAAGCATGGTGTAAGTAGAATTTTCCTAAAAAAGAAATGGATGATCCCATAAGGTGGCCGTTTAGAGGGGGTCGGGTGGCTGCTGATAGAGGTTATTTTACCATTAGGTCTATGAGTCGAAAAATCTGTGCCATGAAAAATTGGCTGTTTAGAGAGGTGGCTGCTCATAGAAGTTTCACTGTCTATCTATCTATCTATATATATATATATATATATATATATATATATATATATATATATATATATATATATATATATATATATATATATATATATATAAAAGTGAAATGGACGATCCCACAAGGTGGCCATTTAGAGGGGGTCGGGTGGCCACTGATAGAGGTTATTTTACCATTAGGCCTATGAGTCAAAAAATATGTGCTATGAAAAATTGGCCATTTAGAGAGATGGCCGCTATGCAGGAGTGGCCGCTCGTAGAAGTTTCACTGTCTATATATATATATATATATATATATATATATATATATATATATATATATATATATATATACATATATACATATATATATACATATATATACACATATATATATACATATATATATATATATACATATATATATATACATATATATATATATATATATATATATATATATATATATATATATATATATATATATATATATATATAAAAGTAAAATGGATGATCCCACAAGGTGGCCGTTTAGAGAGGTGGCCGCTATACAGGGGTGGCTGCTCCTAGAAGTTTCACTGTATATATATATATATAATGGAAATCATATGTAGGACACTGATTTATACAATACCCTAATGATACTGCCAGAAATCCTATTTTTGAAATAAATATATGAAGGAAATTTTAATCCCTTATATGAATCTTTGAGTGCAAATTTCATTCAGTTATACAAAGGAACAAAATTTTTCCCGCAACATGTCCCTAGCGTTATTGGTCAGTTTCTCAAAAGAATAGTTATAGGTATTTTGTACAGGAAAATCGATGCTTTCTCTTTTATAATTCTTTTGCTTTAATATTCTTTTTGAATGTTTAGGGTAACAATTAATTTTTATACTATCCACTAACCTCTGCCCAAACAATTACTGCAAAGATATCAGTGATTAAGAGTTATACAAAAGAATTTTCCTCAAAAGTAATCTTAATCATGTAGCTCATATAGATCAGTGAATCAAACAAAAATTACCAATTATTTTAAAGACTTAAATAACCACTTTTAAGATTTGTTAATCTGTGATCTCATTTACATAAGTACTCTGTATATTACTATCTCTCTATGGTTTTCTTAAATTTTCTTACAGAATTTTTGTTTGATTAGTCTTCAAAAAGTAGAGTGAGTTTTTAATTCATGCATTTTATTCATGTATTTTCTCTTAACATTTAATATTATTTTAATTTAAAAATGTTTTACAAAAAATGTATATGGTTTGTGGTAAGATCTTATATATAATATGTAAAAAAAAATTTCTTATGTAATGTAGGAACAACGGAGAGTGCTTTGAGGTGTGTTCACCTAGGAAAGTTATAACCAATGCCACAGAGGGAAAATTTGGTAGTCCTGCAGGCTCTCAACATGCCCAAGATTGCTTATGGCTTTTAACTGTTCATTCAGTGTTAGACATGCAGTCTCTGTTAGGCCCTATGGAAAGGTAAGCTATTTCCATTTTGTGACTGATATGAATAATTTATTATCAGATTTTCAAACTAATATTGATTATATACAGACATGCAATTCTGTCACTTTTTTTACAATTGATCACTTTTAGTCAATTTTTTAAGTAAACAGTCACTTTTAGTCACTTTTTTCATGGTGTCTCACAGCAAAAGTCTGTTGTTGAAAAAAGAAAATCTGAATTAATAACAAAATATTTTAATAAAAGACCAAAAATTGGATGCTCTAATCTTATTTTTCTTATTAAAATGTAATTAGTCATATGGTTTCCAGAATTTAGTGATTTTAAAAAGTCACAAAGAAGTTCCTGAAATGTACATTTAATACGTTAAAGTAATTTACGTCAAAGCACACATTTCTCTTTTCCTTTTTCTTCCCAATTTTTGTTTAGATACTCTAGAATTTTTGTTTAGATCTAATCTAGCTATGTACATATTTCAAAACATCGTTAATATATCCAGAAAATTGTGATTATAAAATTAATGTATTATATGTATTCAAATCTAATTTATAGATTTTCTTTAATAAAAAGCAATGTTGAGTTGTGTTAAACTAAATTTTTTACCATTTTTTGTATTTGGTGCTAAAATCATGTCTTGCATGAATTATTTGATTTAGAATTAAAATAAATAGAAAAATCTTAATAGCATCTGTAATCAAGAGGAGAAAAAAAATAGCTTATTTTTTCAATGTTTAGTCACTTTTGGGTGACTAATTCTGTCTTATTTGTCACTTTTCTCACCTTTTTTGAAAGTATCTCAGCAGTTGCAAGCCTGTATATACAATATAAAATCCATTACCAAGCAACCTCATGATCGATCCAGTTTCAGTTACTAGAATTTTCTGGTTTTCGGATTGCTGCTAAAAATTCAAGTTACCATTTGCAAAAAAAAAATAAGATAGTCCTTTATCTTCCATGAAAAGTTTTTAGAATATACTAAGGGAAATTTTTTTTCTACCTCTCTTATATTGTTTCGCTTATTCTTTTCTTTTTTGTTTTATCTTTTGGATATCATTGTGCCTTGGAAAATAAAATTGCTCAACTAAAGCACTGATAAATCTAATAAAACACAGATGACCTTTTGAAGAAGAAAAATATTTGCAGTTCTTGATTTGCTGCCTCCTACACTTAACCTAATTTGTATGACGATGTAGCTAAGAAAACTGAATTATCTTTCTAAATCAATTCAACGTGATTCTAAACTGCATTCACAGTATCGGGAAACTATAGAGGAGTATGAAGATAAACAAATTTTTGAGTGTGTACCAGATAATGTTTAGCCAAAAAACAAACCATATTTTTATTTGCCTCATAGGGTACTTTATAATTCTGGATAATTGAAAATTTTACTGATCCCGTCATATGATGGGCTATATGCTAGTAACTACATATGGTTATTTTTCTTTTATAAGAGTCAACAAAAAGTAGTTTTTTTACTCTTTTGCCTCATAGAAGTGTTGATTTTTTAAAATGTATATTTTATGTTTTGCATTTTCCTATTTATTCAAATTATATATATATATATTTTTTTTTTCTAATTTTCAGTACTGGATCCTACCTTCAGATAACAATACATAAGGATATTCATATACCATGTCCCCATAATCATGTATATGTATATGATGGACTTCCCAATTTTGTTGCTTCTGGTCATCCTAATATTTTACTTGGAGCATACTGTGGCTCCAATTTGACTCATCCTATAATTGCTACTGCAACTTCCGGCTATCTAACAGTCCACTTTAAGCGGGATTCACCGTATCATGGTTTTAATGCATCTTATATCAGATTGCAAAAAGATTCAACGAATGAAAGTACTGAGTATTGTTTAGAAAATGTTACTCTGATTGAAAATGTTACCATTTGTCTGAGAAATTTTTGTCCAAATGATTGCTACAACTTCTTGAACCAAGGTAGATGTAATAAAGTAAGTGAAATTACAAGTTTGACCTTATATCAATCTTTTTTGACGCTATTTTTTAAATGGAATCATTATATAAAAACCAGGGCCATAACTAGGTCTTTTAGCTCCTGTGGATAAAAACTGGTCTGTGCCCCTTCCACCAAGTATAGTGAAAAAATACATACGTGTATTATATATAATATATATATATATTTATGTATCATACATTTAGAATGTGTTCACAAAATATTTTGTTAATAAGGGGATTTCATGCAGTAGGGCAAATTCTCAAATTATGACAATTCTGGCTTTAGTTTCAAACGGAAAGGCAGTTTATTGTTTGTCTATTGGCTGTTGTAAACATGAAAATGAATGGGAAGGGCATTATAGTAGTTCGTGACATTGCGAAAAAATTACCTTATTCTTAAAATGTTCTTAGCATATTAGTTTAATTTTTTTTTCTATTTTTCCTTATTAATATTTACAAATAATTTTTTAATAAATTGGGAATATTATTTTGCTAATAAACTGAATAGTTTATGTGAGGGAGATCATTTTTTATTTAAACGTTGAGTTTTCATAAAAATTGGCAAACTTCTAAATTTAAATTTAGTTTTAATAACTTTATTAAATTCAAAATTTGTAGAAATCTATAACAAAGTAATCTATAGTGGCATTTTAAAAAATAAGAAAATTCATAAAAAAAATAATTTATAAACACATTGGGTTTTATAATAAAAAAGTTTTTTTTTTTCAACTTTTCCTTATTTCTACTTGGGGGAATTGTTCTCTTTCGTACCCCATTTTCCTCACGGTGTGGCACCCCTAAGACTGATGCACCCATGGCAAATGCCACCTTTGCCACGCCCTAGTTGCGGCTCTGATAAAAGCCTTTATAATGAGTCATCATTGTTCTTAAATTATTTAAATGTTTATAGATAAAAATATGTCCTGATATGTCTTACATTTTTACATGCTTTCTAGGAATTCATGTGTTTTCTGAAAATAATTTCTGCTTTGAAAATGTGTCTTGCAAAATATTTTTAAGAGATTATTTCTTAAATGAACAGCACAGATTATAAAAACTTAATAAACTTAGTATAAAAGATTGCAAAATCTTGTGCTTTAAAACTTTATGTTTGGGAGTGGGAAAATCTTGCTATGTATATTGAAATTCATTATAAAATCTGTCCAAAGACTAAATTTCTCTTGTAAGTGAAATAATTACCCAGTATAATATTTAATATTAATGTTTGGTATATTAATTTTTGTTTTCTATTCTATTTGTAGATATTAAGGGAGATTTTTTTTCAATTATTATAGAGTGATAAATGAAGAGGATTTTTCTTATAATCATTGCTTAAATAATTACTTATTTCTGTGACAATCTAAAATCTGTATATTATATACACTTCTGGAACAAACTGCTTTATGAAATTGTTATTGCCTTCATTTTCCATTTTTGCCTACAAGAGTACAAGATTTAAAAAATAGTAATAATAATGAACTCCATAAATGTAAAAATTTTAGAAATATCATTCAAAAAGTTGTTTATAACTGATTATTGTTTGCTTAAATTCAGACCCTCGTATCTTAAGGTACTGAATATTTAATTAAAAAAGAATTAATTCAAAGGAAAATGGACAGCTAAGTTAGAATTGAAAATATTAAGAAAGTCATACATTTTTGAAGGCTCACGAAATCAAAAAACTTCCTATATTATATTTAGACTAATATATTAAGCATTTGAGTTATTCATTTAATTTTTATTTATTTTACTGATTTATTTATGTAGTAATTTCGTAATATTTATCTGTAAATGCACCTTGCAGTATAAAAGTAATAAAATCTGTATGATTCCATCTGAGATAGAGAGAATTTGATCCCAAACTATTATTTACAAATTAATTTTAAAATATCCATTATTCATTAGGATTATAGGCAACCTTAATGTAATTTCAACTTTTTAACAATACCTATTATGCTTATAATTTTTTTATTTTTATGAAGAGATTGAATGAGTTCTTAATAAGAATAAATTTAGCTTTCTTGTTTTGATGTTTTACGTTCATGGGACTAAAATTTGGTAAATTTTACTTTCAGGACTATCGTGTTTGTGTGTGTGAAGAACAATTTGGTGGAGTTGACTGTTCAATAAAATTAAAACCATATAATTTGGTTTGGAATTTGATGTATAACTATAAGAAAGCCAATTTGAATGATTTAGCATTGAACTTACCTTCTGATAGAATTGGTCATTCATTACTATCTCTTCAAAACAAGTCATCCGACACTGAGCATCTGTGGCTTTTTGGTGGACATTCTCCAACATATGGCTATTTAGATGACTTATTTATATATAACACATCCTCTCAACAATGGATTAAGGTAAATAATTACATGCTTCCATATTTAAAAGTTATTATGCAATTTTTACTATTGCTGTTTTTCCTCATTTGTTTTTTACTGTCTTGTATACATAGCATAGGGAAAAAGTATTGTAATCATCCAAAAATTCATTCTCAAGATTTTGATTGACCTTCACATTTTGGTTGTCTCTAAATTATTTAACATTTTTGTAAAAGGGTCAAAGAGCAGCTGCTCCTAATTTTTACTAAGTAGATGAAATTTTCTTTGTGAATAATGTTGTAATTAATACTTAAATTATGAAGTTATCTTTATCCTATTTAAAAAACGTATTTATAATATGAAGTTATCTTAATATTATATTTAAATTATCTTAACACCATTTCTACCATGTGGTATCAAAAAACAATTTTCCAGCTGTTGTTTAAGTTTAATTATTCCTCCAAAGTTAATTTTTTGTACTGTAGTTAAACCAATTCAGTGATATCATTTTCCTTCAGCTCATCCTGGATCTAAAAATGTGTATATGATTGACCTATTTCTATCATAACATACTTTTTAATACTGTAGGGTTTCCATAAGTGTTTAATTATAAGAAATTTTGCATAAATATATCAATACCATTTTATGGCATAATATCATTTACTAGCATATAGCCCATCCTATGACGGGATCAGTAAAATTTTTAATTTTCCAAAATTGTAAAGTACCTTATAAGGCAGGTAAATTTTTTTTTTTTTTTTCTCTGAGAATTATCTTTTAACAAAAAATAATCGATGATCCAATTTAAAATGATTACATATGTACCTAATCTATAAGGCAATTTCACGCAGTAGGGCAAAATCTCAAATAATGACAATTCTGGCTTTAGTTTCAAACTTAAGGGCAGTTTATTGTTTGTCTATTGGTTGTTGTAAACATGAAAATGTATGGGAAGGGCATTATAGTAGTTTGTGACGTTGCGACAAATTGCCTTATTATTTAAGCCAAATAGAAAAGAAAATTATTGACGTAATATCAAAGTTCAATGATAAAAGGTATGAAAATAAGGCATAATTTAAATAATTTAAAATAGGAAAGGATTCAATAAGATGGTTAAAGGAATGATGTCATAATGCTAGAAAAATGTTATTTTTACCTAGTGATAATGTGATTAATGGTTGAATTGAATCGCCTGCTCTTAACCGGGGAAAATAGGGCTTGAAATAATGATATTAAATACTCGGAAAGGGGGAAGGGGTGGAATTCTAACGTTTTGAAGAGGATAGTATTTTTTGCTTTGATATGCAGCCTATTTATACAAATTTATTTTAGAATCGAATCGATAGTTTAGGAGAAGATAAACATTACTCTCTTTGAATTTTGCTAACTATGGATGCCTCTATCCATTCCAGGTCCAACCGCTTCATAAAATCGAGGACAGACGGACTGATAACTTAGGCTATTATTATATAGGGGATAATCATGTTAGAGGATCCCAATTGTGACTGTAACGGAAAATACTGGATTTATTGCAAACCTTTGATTTTCAGTTTTTTCTGCTGTGTTGCATTTTAAGTCACATCATACCAGGGACCAGTTCTAATAAGAATTGAAGAATGTTTTTGTTCTCCAATAATACTTATCAATGTATTGCTCAAATTAACAGTATTTAAATGACAATTTGAAACCCCAATAGTTTTTGTTAACTCGAGTTAAACAGTTGAATTTGACTTATCACATAAACTATTAACTGAACGGCAGATGGTATCCTTGTGTACATGACATCAGCCGCTGATGCGATCTCTGCATTGCCATTTCCAGTGGTATGTGAATATATAACCCATATCAAGGGCATTCAAGTATACTTCACCTCATATTTCCTCCTATCATTCTTCCCTCTTCAAATGTATTTTGATGGTGACTCACTAATTGACAATTTTTACCATGATAATTTTTACCATGAATTTACAATTTTTTTATCTATGAGTTGGGTAAAGTATTTGTTTAACAGAAAGATGTGTAACCATTCCTATTCTTTACTATACCATCATGCGTATTTACCTACTGAATAAATTAACATTTTTAATTATCATTTATTTATTACATCTCTTGACTGTCTTCCTATCAGATACACAGTGTATATTTGTACTCTAGAGTATATTTATTCTATACTCTCCTACATGTATACTCTGTATATCTCTCAGTTGTACTCTTAATAGAATTGTGGTAAAATTAAAGAAAAAAAAATTCAAACTTTTTCTGTTATTGATCTCAAACTTTTTATGAGTATAATTTTGTAGTTCTTAATTTCCTTTCAAATGGCAGTTTTATTTAGCATTTCTCTTTCCAGCTCTTAAAGAATATATTTACTTTGCTGTTTCTTATTTAACTCTTATTTTACTTTCATAGTTATTGCTGATATTGCATATTTGGTATTACATCCTCCTTCTTCCATAGATACACAGTAACTATTTGCCACTTATCTAAACACTATTTTTTTCTCCCAGCTTACTCCAGATAATTCTCCATCACCTCGTTATTTTCATGCAGCTGCAGCTTTAAATAATTCTTTATATGTGTTTGGTGGCTTAGACGAGAAAATTACACTCAGTGATTTTTGGGAATTTAATACAGTTGATTACACGTGGACTCAGCTACCTTATCTAATGGTAGGTTTTTTATCATCTTTTTGTATCTTCACAACCCTGAATATAAAAAATATTTTTTTAAATGTTAAAATACATCATTTCAAACTTATGAAATATACAAGGCACATCCAGAAAGTAAGTTTCGTGATGTTTTCCCCTTTAAAGTAAACGTAATTAGCCATGTCAATTGCATGTGCATAACAGATCTATAACGTATTAATCATATGCCAGCTGCACAAATCCCGATTCGTGCCAGTAGCGGGGTAGCAGTGGTCAGAAATGGAAACACTAATTCCCTCTTCCATTGCCTGCAAGGTGATCTTGAATGCACTTAGCATTGCACCAATTGAAATTCATCATCAGCTCTGTCAGGTCTGAGCCAAAACTGACACCTAAACACAAAATTCAATGCGTAGGAGCAGCATTGGCATTTCTGCTACGGTATCATGATAATGGCTATGAGTTCCTCGACAGCATCGTCACTGGCAATGATACTTCGATTTCACACTTTACCCCAGAAACCAAGCAACAGTCAATGCATTGGCATCATAGTGGATTTTCGTTCAAAACCAAATTCAAACAGACACTGTCAGTATAGAAAGGGGTGTGCACAGCGTTCTGGGACAGGAAGGCTGGTTCCATTCACAGGCGGCAGAGTTCTACGACAGAGGTATACAAAAGCTGATCTCATAATACGATAAGTGTCTCACTTCTGGTGGTGGCTATGTCAAAAAATAGCTGAAACATTGCTGTACTTGTTGTCCATAAATATGTCCATGAAAGTGTGAGTTCTTTTTTTCTTTTAAGTAGGGAAACTTACTTTCTGGATGCGCCTCATAGTTTAAAAATTTTAAAGCATAAAAATGAAAATGTATTGATTAAAGAAAGTACATTTTCTATTGACTCCTCAATGATCACATAATTTTAAAGAAGTCAGTAATAAAAGTGCCAATTTGTATTCTAGAAAATAATACAAATACTAAATCTATTTTAAAATAAACCAACTATTTCTAACTACATTACAAATAGTCTAGCACTCTCATGTAGTATGTTAAATAAGAAATAAAAAAAATTTCATGTATTTTCATTTTTTGTATATTTTGTAACTCTTGCCCCAAAATATTATGGGCACAAGAAATAGAGTATGAATTCTTAAGCTGGGATTTTCATAGGAGCAAGAAGGAAGGGGTTAATAGAAAAATGTGTATTTCTTACATTGTAAATTACTTTGCACAGAAATTACTTTGTGAAAATTTATTTATTTTTACTCGTTATAAGCAAAGCTGTAAAAATGTATATACCTGGCTGATTCAGTCACTTTAACTTCTGAATAACTATCTCAGCCTATGTTGTATTTTGCATTTTATTTTTAATTCATTTTGATGGAAGAGGTATAAGTACAAAAGGGTTGATTAGATAAACACCTTAGCATTTTTTTTTCTGAAGATATTTTAATATTTGATATTGAAATATTTGTAGTCTGTAGTATGCATGGTTGGTAGGTAAGGCAGACAACACCCTACAGTGGCAAAACGGCTTATACTACAGCAGAATAAATTAATAAAAGTAAAAACATTTCATGGAAATGTATTTTGATTATTTGAATATGGAAAATAATTGGGTAGTAAAATCAAATATAACAGGAATAGAATGGCTTCTGGGCATTCCTATATTTTGGATACATCACAGTTTAACTTGCTTATTCAAATGTAACAGGAATTGGCAGGATTCTGGATATTTCTACATAGTAGGTACTAGATTTAGTTTGTATGTTCGTCATTAGCTTGTTAAAATTGAAAATTAGGTTTTTTAATAAACTACTGTATGTAAATCTGTATTATTTTCTTACTTTAGTTGTAAGTTATTTTTTTAAATTTTAATATTGTTCTTTTATAATTCTATTTTTAAATTAAAAATTCTTTTAAGCTTGGAGGGGGGGGGGGACCATGAGGATTGCCATCAGGAATTAAAATGCTTAGGCTGTCCTGGTAGGCTTGGGTTCTAAACTGTTTTCAAAAAACAATCACTCATAATAGCTTAAAGGAAATTGCTAAATATTTTAATTTAACTAACAAAATCTGACTAACTTCACATAAATTTGTTCTAATATCAGAAATAAATTTTGAAGCATCTTTATTAAAAATTATTTATTTTCTTATAAAGCAAATGAAAACATGATGTTAGATGAGTAACTATTTCCATTTAAAGTATTTTGCAGATTTACGCAACACATGCCTCAAAAACCAGATAAACTAGGGATTTAAGTTTGGTTAGTACCTGATGATAGGTTATAAAATTTTGAAATGGTTTTCTATAATTAGAAATAAAAACGAAATTAGACCCATTGATGACTCTGTATTAGAATATGCAGTATGTCCTTTTATATTGCTTAAACAATACAACTGCCAAATTAACGTTCCTGCCTTAAGCAGAAAACATAAAGAGTGTCAAATAAATTGATGTCACAATAAATGTACAAACTTTGTTCTCATTAAAAAAAGATAGTTTGAGGCTGCTGTACAAACAGTGATAATCAAAGTATTTATAGAGACAGTAAAACTGAATGATGTAAGTAAACCATATCATAGCATTTGTTTTTAAATTTATATATTTTTTAAATTACCATTGTGATATGGATTTAAATATGTCCAATTCAAAGAAATTTCCTTTCTGTAGTTTGTTTTAATTTTTAGTTATTGTATTTTATTAATTATAGATTAGGTATTGATTGTATTGTGATGAACATACAAAGATTCCTACAAAATAATTACATTGAAGATGTAGAGGATAAAGCTTTAAGTTCTTTGCTTGGTTCTCCACTTCCCATCAACCTTCCTTGCTCAGTCTTCACTGCTAATTTTAGAATTGTAACAGGCCATGACTTTTTGCAACATCACCTGTGCTAGATTGGCATTGTAATGTCGCAATATACATACACCTCTGTGTTTGTGGGGGCTTAGTAAAAACAATCGCTTAAAGTCCTAGACTTTATTATCTTGACCGTATACAATATATACCCGATACAAAACAACATTGTTTGGGAGAGAGAAACAACCTTCTCTACCCTCCAGCCCCCAACAACCAACTCCTTCTTGAAAGACCCCATGCAAAAAGAGGGGGTGGGGAGAAAAGGGCTGAGAGCAAAGGAGTGGTCAGCAGACCAGACTTCTCAATGACAGCTGGCATTCCACACAGATGTATATAGGGATATAAAAATCCCAAACCCCTCTGGGTCTGGAACTCGTACTTTTTTCAGGGAAATAAATTTCCACAGGTCTTGAGAATGATCGACCCTCTCTGGTTCTCTTGTGACCAGCTGCCACAGCATAGTGGATAGCTCTATTTGTGTTCTTGTCCTTCACAAACTGTTATAGATTTTAGTCATTTGACAAGCTGCCCAGTGCTTTCTTAGTTGAACTTTTCTACTGACAACTTTGTTTCCAAGGTTAGTTTTTATTGGGCTGCCAGAGGGCTTAAGGCAAATGCAGCCACAGCCCGGATGTAGAAAAATTATTTTTTTATTATTATTATTTTATTTATCAACATGAAATATAAATAATTATGAACTGAGTGGGAAGATAATGTCATGCAAATGTTAAATTTAATTATATATATATTTAAAAAGTTTCAAAAAACAAATCTTGAAAAATTTTGGTTTGGGGTCATTTATGGAGAACAGTCAAAATGGCCACTCTTAATCTTTTTAGGTGTGTGAAAATGTTGTTTTTTCAGGGTTAATGAGAACTTAATGATGGCCTACTTGCTTAAGTTTCTAATCTTTTATTAGATTTCAATAGTTTTAAAACTTATTACAATTTATATTTACATCTATTTTTAAATAGCTTTAAAATTCCTGTTTATTTGGTTTCAAATTTTAAAATATAACCTCGGCATTTTTAATAAATTGAATATTTATTTCTTTTTTAACTGAATTTCATCATTAAAGCACTGACATGTCTTCTTTTTTAGATATCCCATGAAGCTGTAAACTTAGCAGGATCAACATTGACAGCAGTGAATGATCATAAACTTGTACTTATCGGAGGTTTCTCTCCAACTTATGGATTTTTTGACAAAATTATGGAATTTGACATTGAAACCAAACAATGGACTGTAATAAATGCCACTGGAGCTGTTCCCTTTGGTATGTCAATCTTATGAATAGAATGTGTTCAAATTTATAGTATTTTTCTATATGTATATTTATTTATATATTATAATACTTTGTAAGTCTGTCTGTATGTTCATTGTACATTCAAAAATAGCTGGATTAATTTTGAAGTTTTGCATTTTAATTCAGGTTGATCCTAGGAATGTTTTAGATAGGTTAATTGATCTTTTGAACAAAATTTACTTTAGTTGTTTTAATTTATTTTTATTTGGGACTTTTTTTTTTTAATTCCTTTTTCCACACAAATCTATTCCATGTCTAGGAGTAATGGTGTCATCTTTAGCAAAATTAAAAGTATTTAACATTTTATTTATCTTGTGTATGTCTAATATTTTATAGGTAGTCCACTAAAGTCTACTAAAAGTGTAGTTCACTAGCTAAGTGGAAAGATAAATTGCCAAATTTAGCACTATATCTTTAGTTTATATTAAGTTAAAAAAATTAATTTAAATTAAATGTATTATTTATTTTATGAAAAAAAAGTTGTTTTATTTCCTTTTTTATTTATATTGCTGTAAAATATAATATAAAATTTATATCAATTTTAAAATATTTATAAATATATAATTCATTTGGGAATCTCACATACACAGAACAAAAGGTAAGCACAAAGCAGCTAAGTAACTATATACTTGTATTTAATTAGTTAAATAAGGATGTGTTATATTGCAATGCATGTAGTTTTGCTTGTAAAATTTTATAAAGTTAAAGCTGAATTCTGTCAAAAATATTTTTAAAAAATTATATATTGTTTTATGCTTTGTACAGTAAGAATTCAAAGTAGTGCAGAAAAAAAGGGATTTTCTTTACATTGGTACATTGATAAATGATTTAGCATAATGGCAAAATATCTTTGGGTGATAAGAATATTATGATACTTAGGTTTATTATTTGTGAAAATTGGTATGAAGATGTAATTAAAATGTTGAGTTGAGTGCTTTCAAGCTTCTCTCTGTTCTGATTATTTATACATTGACTGGAAGAAAGCAAACAAGTGAATAGTAACTGAAGACAGGATGCATGCTTGTGTTCAGTGTTCATGTTTACAAGCTATAGCAGGTTTTCTTATGTAAATCTTGACTTTGCCTCAGACAACAAGGTTGATCTTTACTGGGTTTCTGGTCATATGGGAATTCAGGGTAATGAGCTTGCTGATTATTTAGCTAGGAAAGGGTCCAACACTTCCTTTACTGGACCTGATCCTGTCCTTGGTATTGCTCCGGGGTCTATTAGGAATTCTGTCTTTAGGCATTTTAGGTACCTTCAGTATTCCAAGTGGCTTATTGGGGATGGTCATAGGCAAGCTAAAGAGCTTAATTGTGACTGCCCCAGCTTGCGTAGTAAGGAGCTCTTGTCGCTTCATAGAAATAGCCTGAGGAAAGCAGTTGGTCTTCTTACTGGTCATTGTGCCCTCAATAGGCACCTCAACATAATGGGTATTAGCTCTGATCCCTTGTGCCGTTTCTGCTGTCTTGAGGAGGAGACTGCTCGCCACATTATGTGTGATTGCGAGTATTTCTTGGCTCTTAGGTTTGAGCACCTTGGTCGCCACCTTCTTTAGCCTTGGGAGCTACAGGATATTCCTGTTAGCTGTTTGCTGAGATTTGCCTCAGCTTGTGGCCTTTTCTCTTAGGCGCACTTGGGTCGTGTTTTGTTCTTCTTGGATTTGGGTACAATAGACCTCTGGTCGCAGTGCCCTGCTCTTGGGGAATTCCCCAAGGGCTGCCCTAAAGGTGATTTCATTCATTCATATGTAAATCTATAATAACAGGATGCAACTTCATCAAAATTTCTTATTGCTTTTTGCAGCATCACCCACATTTTTTTCATCAGTTAGTCCCTAGGACTCAAGATACAGATAGTTAAACATGAGCATCCATGTTTAAACATTGCTGCATTTTAAAATAGCATACCTATGGAATTATGAAAAGAAATTTTAATGGCTTCTTGTTTGATAATAATTTTTATAAATAATAATTAACCATAATTTGTGATAAAACTATAGTGATTTATTAAGACGATATTATCATCCCGTCAGAAAATGAACAAGAGGGTGTAGAGAAATTGAAATGAGTTCTTAAAGTCACCTTAGATTATGGTTTAAAGTTAAATATTAAGAAATGCCAATTTTTGAAGAGGAAAATAGAATTTCTAGGTCATGTTATAGAAAATGGCATGATTCAACCTTCTCCAGCTGAGACTTTGTCTGTTCAAAAATACCCTGTATCGAAATCAGTTAAACAAGTTAAACCATAACATTAACAGAATAAAACTTGTTGAACAAAACTGTTAAACAAGTTGAACCATAATAATTTGTCTAAATAAAATAACTGTTTCTTGTGTATATGCATGCATCACATGAAAACTACTGAATAGATAGAAATGAGTTCTTTAATATCTTCTTAAGAGTTCTTATGCTATTTATTTTCTCAAAATTAAGCTTAGTTTTTCACAATTACTATTTATGTAATAGTTAATGTGTTCACACATTTACCTTTGTAATTATAGATTGAGCATGCTTAGTACTATGACTATATACTTAGCAATACTGGTCTATGTAATATCTTAAAGTTGGAAAATTTCCTATCAGTTAATTTATTTTGAATATTTACTGCACACATCACCATTTTTTTTTTCTAAAATTTATTTATTTTTGGATCTGGAATATGAAATAACTTTTTCCCCTCTGATCACAAACATTAAATTTGTCAATCGTAATTTAATATATAACAATTATTCTGAAGTAAAACTATATAACCTGGAAAAGTATTTTCAAAACCAAATGTGGCACCAATTGTTATGTATAGTCAGACCAAAGGTTGTGCATGTATCAACTAGTATGGATGATAAAAAACTTTCATTGTAGAAATATAGTTACCTTAGCATTTGGTAGAATGTTAAATATAATATGCCTACTAGTTATCAGATGTCTTAAACTGTGAATATTCATAAAAGTTCTTGTACATACAATTTTTTAAAAAATGCCAATGAGACAATATCTTCTATCATACAGAAAATGAATAACAAAATTTTAACTCATTAATAATTGCATGGTTTCCACGCACCTGGAAAGTCAGGGAAAATCATGGATTTAGACAATGGATTAATTTTGTCATGGAAAGTCTTGATTTTTCAAGCAAAATGAGTAAAAGTCATGGAAAGTCATGGATCCGCTAAACTACCGATTAAAAAAAATGCATTGAATTGTTTAATTCTATTTTTACTTGTCATTTGACTGAAGTTACTGAGTTTGGTATTTATGTATTATCCTATTGACCATATTGCCAAGTAAAATTTGTTCACCAAGGAAACTCAAAGCAAGAAAGCTTAATGGGTGGGTAAATGTATATTATTCTGGTTTTTTTTCTTAAATTGTAGATTAAAATTTTATTAATATAATAATAATTATTTTTTAATAAAAATTAGTTAAGATTTTTGCACAAAATATAAGTTTATCTCTAGGGATATTGTATATAAACATTATAGGGTTATATTTGGCTATTATTCATGGTCACCTGGATAATACCAAAGTACCCTGAATTCAAATTGGAAACATTTTGATTGAAAAATTGCTATATGATTAAACTTAGGTATGTAGATACAACAATTTATTTTTATGTATGTGAGTTTATTAATACTTATAAAGTAAGTTTATAGTATGATAAAATTTCTGTAATTTCTCTAAAAGCATATATTTTATTTGTATGTACATCAGAAGTTTTATTCATATATACTTTTAACGAAAGCTTTTTAAAGTCATGGAAAATGATCTGCTAAATTGGGAAAAGTCATGGATTTGAAAAATTTTATTTTGGCAGATACCCTGTAATTGACAAAACTAAATTTATTAAACTTTGTAAATTTCAGTAACAGTCATATCTGTATTGGTAATATGTTCTATATAATATTTTAGGTCTTTATGGGCATACCAGTGTTTTTCATGCATCTACTCAAAGTATATATGTATTTGGTGGTGTTTCTTATGAAATAGAACATGTAGTACCTAGCAGTTCCTTGTATGCTTTTCGTTATCCTTCTAGTCAGTGGTTTCGCTTACCTCCAGATGCTAAAGTAAATTCTGTAAAAACAAGAGTAAGTATTTAATCAACAGTTCTATTGTATATGACTTCAGTCACTATAATCTAAATCAAGGAAATATAGACCTGTTGATTTAAAATATTTGTTTTATTTTTAAATAAATTATTCATACAGTTTTGCATTATTCATTATATATAATTATATATATAATTAATTATAATTAATGAAATAATATACTTAATTGGTTGGTTGGTTGATTGAAGTTTAATGGCGCTAAATCCTCTAAGGACAAACTGCGCCAAACAAGATGTGGCCATAAACTAAAGACGAAATTTAGATGAAAAATTTTGACAAAATATAAAATGAAAGGTTCTAAAACGGATTAAAGTAACAATAAAAATATAACATTCAACAAGAAACATGAATAAAGATTGAGTTATATACAAATTAACAAGGATTGGAAATTGAGTGAAGAATTAAGAATTTAAGTTATAATATAATTAAAAAATTAAGAAAAAAGTGAAAAAAAATTTGAAAATTGAAAGATTAGAAATTGAATATTAGAAAATTGAATAACAATCAAAAATCATATTTCGGTATAAAAACCAGTACGGCGAAGAAAGGGGAACAAGTTTGGATGTGGAGTTTCCCCGATGTTTAAATTAAGATTCAACGATGGATTACCAAAAAATTTTATATACATTGATTTTAAACAAACACAAGAGGTTAAAATATGTGCGACTGTGTAAGGTGTCTTGCAATACGTACATGTGGAAGAGCTTCACCTAGCAAAAGATGGGTATGGGTGAGTCTGCAATGACCCACTCGTAGACGAGTGAGTATTACGTCATGTCTTCTAGAAGGGAGTTGAGGCCATTTAATATACTTAATTGAGTTTGTGAAATTTTGTTTTATTTTTCATTGTTACTGATGGATATGCTAGTATTCACCTAAACACATATCAATAGATTCAAGTTATTTGATGATTGGTTTCTATTCCAAGTTAATTATCAGCTTAATTTCTCTCATAATTGAAATAGTTAATTTTTTTAAATCTAAAATAATAAAATTTAGATATGCATTTTGAAATTACTGACATATTAGTCAAATAATCCCAAAACCAAATTTAAAAAATAAGTTTTTAATTGTGGTAACTGGTAAAAAAAACTTTTTATTTGCAAAATATGAGGTTTTATTCATCAACATTCTCTTTTAAAAGTTATACATTCTAATGTTTCTCTAGCATTTCAGTGCCTTCTTTATGAAATGGATCATAAATAGTGGTTATATACATTAGGGAAAACCAAGAAATTTTAGAATTATCATGGTACTTTACAATTTTGGGAAATTTGGTACAGTGTACTTTTTTAATTACATTGTGCCATAAAAATTAGAAAAATTCCCTAAATTTTACAAAATTTTGGTAAGTTTTTTGATTACTAAAAGAGCAATCAAACATCATGCAAAAATTAGAATTTTAATTTAAAAAAAAAAAGTAGTTTTACATTTTTTAAAGAATGCTATCAATTTCTTTTAAGGTAAGGTCATTTTCTATTTTCATGAAATGTAAAGCATTTTTTAAAATTATATTATTTAGGGGGAGGGGTTACCACAGTTTAAGCTTAAGAAAAATATTTAATCAGTTTAAGTTGCATCATTCATATTATATATATGCTGATTTAGAATATGAGTGAGAAATTGCAAATGTAATATACCTACTGCTAATGGAAAAGTTGCACACCATTGACTTATCTGATTTTGACTATTCTAATGTATGTGAGATGAAATCATCAGGTTTATCCAGAGAGATAAATTATGTTAGCTTATACCTAAAATGATGCTTTTTACTTTCATACATGCAAATATTCACAAACCCTACTCCAAGATGCAGCTTCCAATGGAACTAAATTTAGCATATTTCCGAGAAATGTCATATGACCAAAATATGTCAAAGAATTTTGGGAAATGTTCAAGAAAATATCGGTACTTTTTTTCCTTGTATTTAATGAGATATATGGGGGTAGACCCCCATACAAGATTTCTATTTCTAATGTGACTTCATCATTTATGCCAAGTTTCTCTACAGCATTCTTTAAGGCTTATCAACAGGTAATAGTTGCTGGTTGCCAGATCATGAGAGTACAGTGGATGTGGAAGTAATTGGAAGCCTAAGTTATGCAACTTTGCCATTTTTAACTATCAAATTGTGACACAGTGCATTGTCTTAGTGAAAAAGCATTTTCTTTAACTCCATATGGGACTACCATTTTTTTTCTTAATTTCATCTTCAATTATTCCAGTAGTGCTATGTATATTTGCTATTATTATCTTCCTTTTTCAGACAGTGGATTAATATTATACTTTTTACATCCCATAAAACACACTTGCTAAGGAGGGCTGTTTTCTGCACCAACCCATAATTTGTGCCCTTCTAAGAAATGTTAAGCTGGCCATCTGTGAACATGTTCGTAAAGCTTGACTATGCCATTATAGGGATATTGCTTCTGGAAAAAAATGGTCTTCTTTTTTGGATAGGCAAATATGTGGCACCTTGCCCAGAGCTATTTGGTGTGGCCTGTTTCTGCCTTGAGACTGGACATGATTTTCTTCAGGCCCATCTATACAAAGTTGGTCTTGCTGATTCACCGAACTGTGTTCTTTGTGTTTCAGCTTCAATGCATGGAGATCACCTTTCTTCTTGTCCTGCCCTACAGGATGTTATTTTGTCAGGCTCCTTTTCGACTCTCCCATCTATTGGGGCAATTTCTTCTCTGTATTGGACTGCAAGGCATTATATGCTCGAAAGAGTTCAGATGGGTGTAATATATATATATATATATATATATATATATTTAAATCCCAAAAAATACCAAAAACTTTCTAGCTAACTGCTGTGTCTTTGGCCACTTTGGACAGCTTTCACCCATTAGTGTCCTCTCACCTGACTGCTGATTTGACTCTGGGATGTTATAGTGAATACATGTTTAATCCATTTTCATTTACTTAGACAAAAAAAAATCCTGTTTATCTGATTTAAACAGCTCTAAATAGTGTTCTGATACCTCAAAAAGTTGTTTTTGTGTTCCACTGTGAGCAAACGTGGCATGTATTTGCAAATCATTTTTCTTATACCCAAATGTTCAAGAAATTATATGTACTTTCTTTTGATATTAATGATGTCAGCTATATCTTGCAGCTTCACTTTATAGATGTCCAACATAATTGTTAGGGTTTTTTTTCTTTTCCTCCTATTAAATTTAGTGTAACAACCTAATTGGACATCCCAAGTGTTCAGTATCATCAGTATCCCTATGTTCTCATTTAACAACTGTTAAAAGCAGTTTTTATATAACATTTTTCAAACCATCGTTGAACTGGAAAAGTTTTTTCATTGTTTTGAAAATGTTAAAAGTAGTATGGCTAAGGCTTCAATATCTCAATCAGTAACAGTCAAAATGTCATGAAATTTTGGCATGTGTCTTTTGAAGACATTATATAAATTGTTTATTGTGTAGGTTAGTCCAAGGATTTCTTCTTTTTTACCAATGTTTTAAGTTGAATATACTTTTTCAAGAAACTTCTTCATTGACATTTTTTAATATTTTTTTTCATTTAGACAATGGTTATGAAACTTTTTAATAACTTTAAAAATATTAAATATCAACTAACAAATATACCTTTGCATTCACTTGTGAATCATTATTGGTAGGGAATATTCATTGGTATACAATGTGTTTGGTAAAGCAGAGATTAGATTTTGCATACCTTGTTTTACACAGCGAAAACAAATCTGTAGAAGTAAAATTAGTTGTATTAACAATTCTATTGAATAATATATTGAATAAGTATTAAATATAAGAAATCTGTACATGTTTCCCATTAAATAACTTTTATCAAAACTTCAAAATATATATACATTATTATTTGTTATCTTGTATTTTCTTTTTTGGCAAATAATAATTTATCTTATTTTTTTTAACCCTAAATTCTAGTTAATGATATATATGTACTTTGTTCTGTTAGCAGACCCTTCACAATAGTTACATTGTAAAAATGAAGCATTCACAAAATTCTTCCTATGAAAAACAGATTTTTAACATTTTTTCTTTTGTGTTTGTTCTACTTTTCAATGTGGGATATCTTATCTAATTTTATGTTAAACATTTTTAATGTTATAACTCCTTCACAAAAATAAATAAGTAAATAAATATTTAAAAATCTAAAACTTCTAAGTCTCAGATGCAGTGTTCTTAGAAATTACTCATTCTTTTGTTGTTGTTTTCAGTTTTAATACTGTAGGTGTTAATTTATTTTTTACATTTTTAAACTTAATTTCCTTAAAAAAATATAATTTTGTTTATAAATATGTATATGTTTATGTATACATAAATATGCATATAGTTTTTAATAAGACTTTTTCTAAAATTGAACTTTACTTTGATGCTCATTTCAGATTCATAAATTTGTTATTTTTACATTGTTTTCTTAAATTCACAAAACACTTTTCACAAAACCCCACTTTTCACAAAAACAGGACCTTTGATATATATCTATGTGCACGTGTGTATGAAGAAATACAATAAGGTAAAGGATTTGTGTGTTATCTTTGGTATAAAACAATTGTAACAGATCTACAGTGGTACTTTACTAATCAGTTTCATATGATTGATTTAAGGTAAAACTTTATTTATTTTAGTTTAATTCTAATTTCATTCTGGTTTCTTTTCATTTCTCATAGCCTTTACCTAGGTACTTTCATGCATCAGCTATAATGGAAAATTATATTCTCATTATTGGTGGTCATAGTAGCAAGAGCATAAAAGATTCTCAACCTTTTGCTTATGTGTTTTCTTGTAATCTTTGGATTCCATTAAAAGATGCTGGTAAGTTTATTTTGCATAATGTGTATGTTTAGCTTTGTTATTGTTACAAGAAAATTCTATGTGTTGAAAAAAAATTGCCTTTCATTTGGTATCAAAGTTGATGGGTTTGAATCCTGCAGTTGACTGGATGTATGCTACAGACATGCCATTACTCCAGATTCTCCAGAGCTGCTCCGAAGAAATGAGAAAATTTGATAACTCCGGAAATTTCTCACATTTCTCCAGAAAATAACAAAGCTTTTAAACAGCTACAATATTACTATTCAGCAATTAAATACAAAGTATTGAAAAAAATAATGCTTAATATTAATTACTGTTTTCACACATTGAGTAAACAAACTCTAGAATCCCTGATGACAGAAAAATGGAAATATTTTAATCAGGTTTTTCAGAACAGTGTTAGTCGCAACTATCTGTTCTGAAAAATAAGTTGTTAAAGCTAAAAAAGCTACTCATAAATTTTAATTTAATTTTTACTGTTTACTACTGTGTAAATAATTTAAATTTAATTTTAATTTAGAAACCAATAAGATATCTAGTTATGTATGACATGTAATTAGCATGTTAAGATTTCAAACCACGCTGTTGCTCCGGACACAAGTACCTCAATGTTGGCATGTCTGATGTTATGTAACTATTCAGAACTGCCTTTAAGCTTTAGGATTCAATTTCTCTTTTATTACGAAAAAATGACCATAACATTTCAAACCAAAATAATTCAGTAAACTTTGTAGCTCTTAAATTTAATTAATTGGGGTACTGTAAAATTATCATAATTTTTTTTAACTTACCTGAAATTTGTTTTGCTTGATTTAGCAAAGATGCAATTGAGAACCAATTTCTCTTAACACTTAATTTTTTTCACACTAAAACTTTTTGAACATAGAAAAGCTACTCCTACACATTAACCTCTAAGACAGTTGTCAATATATTGATTTCACTCCCTTAAGTGAAACAGAGCGCATTCCCTGATAAAAAGGTAAATTCAAGTATTCCTGTGCCGAACGATGCCCAATTGGTTAGGGTGCTGGTCTTCGGTACCAAAAATCTTGGGTTCAAATTCCACATTGGCATGAATGTTCGTAGCCATTCGGAATCGGCTTTAAACTGTAGGTTCCAATCTCATTAGCCCTCGTGTTGCAAAAAGTAGACCGTAGTACTCCAAACCATACCAATCAAGTATTCCTGTAATCTCTTAGTGTGTAAGTTAGTATTCAAAATTGCAGAATCGGTGCTTACAGTCTGAGTGCATCATGCAGAATCCCATGAGATTGAAAATGGACAAAGGAGTAAAATTTGCTAAGTTAAGATTGTATTGATGTGTAAATGAAAGAAATTGTATTCTTGTATAGATAGTCTTTTCTTCATAATGATATGAAATTAAAATTGGGAAAAAAATTTGGTTGCATTTAAGTTACATTTTTAATATATTATACTTACAAAGAGAGACAGTCAGTCAAGTAAAGTTTGTACACTATGCTTTTTCTGTTCAGTTTGATAAAGTGGAAAACATGAAATCTTGATACTTTTTTTATTAAATAACAAATAAAAACTTTTAATAACTGTTTTTATGCAAAGAACTGTTAGCATTACACAATATTAAAACAACATAGCTTGTATTTAGATTCATATAGATAAAATAGGGTTAAAAAAGATTAATACACTGTACGAAATTTTCAATTTTAAAATATATATGAGCATGATATTTTTGGTTTAATATTTTCTTCGATATCTTCTACAAACTGCTTGATTTTAAAGGAACTTTTGACAATTTTAAAATTTTATAGGTGGAGAAAAAGAGTAATGTGTCATAAACAGCATCCGATTTAGAATTCTACATACCTCTATGTATTTCACCCTAAAAATTAAAGTTAAATTATTACCCTAAAAGTTACATTATTTACATCCTTTGAATTATAAGTGAAAAAAATTAGCCAAGTCTGCATTCCCCTTTTAAATCAAGCAATTCCTATGTCTCTTAGACATTAGTCCAAATGCATCTGGAAACTTCTGATCTAAATAAATCAACATTTCAGTTAACTTTTCCTCTTAATTTCTTATGTGTTTAATATTTTTAGCTATACAAGTTATCGGAAAATGGCCAGAACCAGTTGCTGGAGCTGCTATGGCAGTTGCAAATGGTGATATATATTTTTATGGAAATTCCGAAGGACAATTATTGAAGCTGTCATTACCAACAGATATATGCTACTTATTTTCTTCCAATCGTGTTGGTTGTATTCAGCAGAAAGGTTGTGCATTTTGTTCCCTGGAAAATGATGGTAATCAAACAGTATGTTATGCTCAAGATAAGCGTGCAGAGAGTAGGTAAGTTACTATTACCAGATCTTCTGTTAAAATTTTATCATATTTTTACATTACACTAGCATGTGTGCCCGTGCTTTGCTACAGGGTACTTAATGTACTACTTTTAAATAAAGATTTTTTTTCGTGCATAACTCTAAATTCATCACAGTACAGTTCGAGTCATTGGTATATTTATATATTTCTATTATAAGCGTATTATAACAATATTCAGTTTTTATACTACTCTATTACTACTGTACTTTGATTAGCAACGTTAATAGATCTTGAAATGTTAAGTGGTGGAATAGGAAGCAGAGGTTTTGACAACAGTTTTAATTTTGGTGGTAGTAATAAATGTTGTCCAAAATTAAGGAAATTTATGACAAACTACATATTTTTGTATGAAACAGAAACACACATTCATATTGACAACTATATGAATATAAAGATAATTATATAAAATGATAGGTTTTGTTTGCCTATGAGAGTCACTGAAATTTGTACTTTTTGTAGTTAGAATATTGTTGATAAACATTTCATTCTAACGTAAAAATGAACCAAGAATTAAATTTAAAATGAGTTTTTATATAAAAATGCTATAATTTGCGTCACATAGAAATGAAAGTGAATCATGTTATATCTCAATTTCCAGGTCAAATCGAATAGATACTACGCAGACGATGTTCAAATAATATCAAATAAGAAATGAATAATGAGATATTTAAAAGAATGACATCATAATGATAAAAAAATATTGTTTTCACTTATTTATTATGTGATAAATTGAAAATTTTAATCTCCTGCTTTGAACCGAGGAAAACTGTGTTTAAAAAAATTACTTGGGATGAAATATTGCTTCTTTCACTTAGTTATGATGAGATAAATTAAAAATTTAATCGTTTGCTTTTAACCGGGGAAAATAATGCTTGGAATAGTGACATGAAATGCTCGAAAAAGGAGGAAGGAATAGATATCGAACGTTAAAAATTTACAAAAACCTTCCCAGGGATATACCTAATTATTTCCCAAATTTTCACGGCTATGCATGGTTTTTGAGTCTATTGAGTACATACAGACAGACACAAATTCATTTTTATATATATAGATTTGCAAAGTTTTGATTGATGATATTTGCTGAGTGAAATTTTATAGCCTTTTGGTAATTTTTATAGTACTTTTTTATATGGAAGAGCTATAAATGCCTTTAAGAAAATAATTCTAAATTGCATGCTAATACCAAAGTAAAATATTTTAAATCCATGTTTAAATCTAATACTGAATATATATGATAGGTAAAGAAAGATTATAAACACATTCATTAAAGGTTGTGCCACATTTTAAAACCTAATTAAAAAATAATTTGTATCAAACCTAAAATACATTGCAACAGAAAAAATTAATAGTCATCCAAACTTAAGGGTAAAAAAAAAAGTATTTTAAAATACCTCCATTTTACCCCACCTGACCCTTCAGCTCTTAAGACTTGTGTGTACTTGTATGTAGATTAAAAATTAATTTTTTGTGTTTTATACTATGTAAATATTTATAAGGTGTATAAAACTGATACATATTAATGAATACCTTAAATCTATGTTATGATCCCTGAAGTAAAAAATATAACTATACAATTTTGAATATTACAACCCATCTTTATTAGTGACAAGCTCTGATTTTAATTAGGATGTGATGCCATTTATATTTAAAATATTTATAAAAGAGATTTATTTGTTATATGTAAATGCACTTAGATGAAATTTGATAATAGATATAGATATTTATTATGATTTCGGTGGATGTACCTGCCAAAAAACGTAAATCCCTGTGTGAGTCAAGTCACAAAAATCTTAAAATGTCCATCCAAATGTCAAATTATAAATAATAGCATATGTGGTAGATAGCCTTAAATCTAGACGTCCAAAATTTTGACATGGCTCCAAACCAAAACACTTTTCTAACTGTCCGTTTTTTAAAAATTGATTATAAATATTATACCTTATGATTTTAAATCAGATTTTTTTTCTTATTTATTTTATCTATATATATTTATTAATTTTATAAATTTTGTATATCATAATTTGTAATTTTTAAAACCAGATTGACAGCTCTTTTAATGGTTTCTGGCAGCAAACCTTTTCATATTTTATGTGTTTCAAATATCCTGCATTTCAAATCAGTTGTAAAAATAGAAGCAAAAAATTGGAGTGTTCATCTAAGGAGACATTCAAGCACATATCTGACAGGACCCAATTGGTCAAAAAACTAATGCAGTAGTGATTGCAAGTCTGAACCTAAAATGACAAATTCACGTCATCATCATTCCCTTTCTTAAGATTGCAAAGTTAACATCTATCTGCTTAGCGCTGAAATTGTTTATAAGATTATCACCTACTTTCTTTAAAAATGAAAACTAATAACAAGGAAATATAAAAGTTCTATAAACTATTTTATAACTGATCTTTAAAAGAGGTACTATGTATTAATGGGTTAAAATTGGTGCAGAGATTAAATATTTCTTCTGGATCTAAATAAATTATATTTAATTTCTAATATTTTACTTATTTTTGTCTCTAGGTGTTATAATCCATCTGAATCAAAGCAGTTTTTTAGTGTAACATGTAATGATGAGTGGTTAGAGAAAAGAGATTGTCATCAGTATACTTCTTGTACTGATTGTCTTGCATCTTGGCCATTTTACTCCAGTGCAAAACAGGTAACTTTTAATTGATATGAAAACTATTTTTTAACTGTACATTAATACATATCTAAAAATTCACCCTTTTTATTTCTCTAAAATATGCTTTTTTGGTATTTCTTTCTTGAAATGTAGACATTATATTGCTACCATAAAAAAATAATCAATACTAATTTTTTTTTTTCTTTTTTCATAAATACATTACAAAATGTATATTTTTTTAATTGGGATACAGAAATGTATTTACTTTTCCCACCTGTATAGTAAACTAACACTAAACCTACTGATATTTTATACATATACTTATTTCTTCTGATGGTGGTCAGATAAACTACTTTTCAAATAAACACGATGTTCATAATATTCTGGTTAAGAATCAACAAAAGTGCATTCCTTACTTTGTCCTTCATAATATTGCATTTTGCATATTCTGTTGGCCCCGACATTTCTCTGAAAATATTATGAAGCAGGAAACCTTCCAGAACCTTTTTGAATTTTTTGCCAAACAGGCCCATTAATTGAAGTTTCAATATTCTGGTCATTCACTTCACATTTTGCTTTGGGACTAGAGAACAGTCTCATTATTTTTCATCTCCAACACATTTACATTGTTCTCTTCCTCATTATCCATGTTAAATAGCTCAATCAGTGTCCAATAGATCATATATACCATCTTCACTCCCAGAATTTTTTTCTTTATCTATTTCAGAACATAGTTTGCTTATATTTATTTCTTCCAATAATTTTATCATTTACATTAACATTTTTGAGCTAAATTTTTGAATTTGTGTTTGAATAATGCACCAATAATAAAATACAAAAATTAGTGCTTACTATTTTTATTTATTTACTACCCAAAGTTTATTATTACAGATAGAACTGACCACGTTGCAAATAATTGTGCAGAGCCAATATTCGTATTTCCCGTATGGCTTTTGCTGGGTCGGGAGTAATAAGTAACTTACAATTAGTAGTAAATTTGAGATTTCAATGTGGTTAACTGTATAAAATTTCATATATTTTCCAGCAGTCAAAAGACCACTCATGTTGATAACATATGAGTACATATGGTAAAGTTTATATAGTTATTAGGTAAAATGAAAAAAGAAAGAATAATTGAAAATTTTAGTAGCTATATATTATACAAAAATTCGCGTAGTAAGTTTTAAAAATAATAAAAACCTGGAATTTAATAATTTTGATCAAAGTCACAGAGCAAACATTTGACTGCTCTGGTAAGTTAAGTATTATTACCAGTTTTCAACATTAGAAATTTTTCATCCATTAGTGCAACATTGCTACATTTTCGCTTTTGAATTTCTGTATATAGATATATATGTGTGTGTGTGTGTGTTAATTAAAAGGGCATACTACTTTTCAAGTTGTTAAGTCTTCTTATATATTAATAGCTGATTTTTAATTCATTATAAAAATAACTTGGTGCCTCTCTAAGAAATATTAAGCGGGCCATCCGTGAACATGTTCGTAAGGCTCGACTATGCCATTATAGGAATATTGCTTCCAAAAAAAAAATGGTCTTTTTTGGATAGCCAAATATATGGCACCTTGCCCAGAGCTATTGGTTGTGGCCTGTTTCCGCCTTGAGACTGGACATGATTTTCTTCAGACCCATCTGTACAAAGTTGGTCTTGCTGATTCACCAAACCGTGTTCTTTGTGCTTCAGCCGCAATGCATGGAGATCACCTTTCTTCTTGTCCTGCCCTACAGGATGTTATTTCGTCGGGTTCCTTTTCGACTTTCCCATTTAATGGGCTATTTCTTGTTTGTATTGGACTGTAAGGCATTGTATGCTCGAGAGAGTTCAGACGAGCGTAATATATATATATATATAAATTCATTATAAAATAAAAAGTTCTGCTCTATTTAGAAAAAGATTTTTATGCATTATTAATTAAAATTTAACTTTTTAAAAATTTAGTTTTATTATATGAAGAAGTTCATTTTTTTAATCATAAAATCTGTGTACCAAGTAAAAAAATAAAATACATATATCTACTTACCTGCAAACTTTTGAAATTTGTCTTTCGAAACTGATTTTTTATATTAAATAAATGCTAATGATCATTTTTATTCTTTGAACTGAACTGTTAATATGCAGTATATTGCATTTTATAGTAAAAAATACTGTTAAGTTTGTTATTGTTGATTTCTTATGATTTTTTTTTTTAATGTTAAAGTATAATATATCACAGTTTTGGTTTACAAAATAAGATACATATTTTACTTCAGTTTTATATAAAAGTTTAGTTACTAAAAACTGCTACACATATATCAAAAGAAGTTAGCTTGAATGCTTGAAAATTTCACTTTTTCATTTTTTGTGTATTTGTGTTATATTAATATATATACTACTTAGAATGATAAAACTAAGTGATATTTAAAAGTTAAACTGTTATTAAACAATTTGTAAAATGTTCATCCTTAAAAGGAGCAGAACTTTTTATTTTATGATGAGTCAAAAAAGGGGGGGGGGAGCTATTATGAAGAAAATTTAATGTCTTGAAAGGTACTATATCCTTTTAATAAAACATGTACACTTTTATATTTGTCATGAATCTTGTGTTATTTATTATCCTCCTATACTAAAAAGTCATAAGTTAAATAAAATGAACTAAAATTCACGTGTTTTATGTGCAAAACTGTGCTACTCCAAAGCCTTTATGGGTTGGGATTAGAAATTTAAAAAAAAAAAAAAAAAAAAACTTACTAATTGCAAATCTTAACCCTCTAAGCAGTTTGCACGTACAATACCGCCAGCTGTCACAGACAATTTTCGACCTCCAAAAACATTCCAAAAATAGATGAATTGTACATTTCTGACAGTGCTTTCCCCCATGAAATTATGAGGTAGGAGGGTCAGGTCGATTGATTAGGAACTTTACCCCTCTTTGACTGATATTTATTGAGGGATGCTCCCCTACTCTCTGAGGAACAAAGACGTTGATATCTTCTCATGGCTTTGTCAATCTCTATTTCGAAGTATTTCGTTTGCGGTAACATATATATCGCTAATTGCACCACTGAAATATCTTGGATGACTTTAGAAAAAAAATATAAATAATTCTCAAAAAAAATTTTTTTATTCATACTTTTAGAATACATTATTTCTTATGTGATGATCTTCGAGACCTGACGAGCTTTATGTGTATTAAAAATTAACAGTCAATAATGTCTAGTTATATATCTATTATCGGAAGTAAAGGAACAATAACCAGGGTGGGGCAAAGGGTGAAGTAAAAAATCATACAACACTTTGGTGACTGACACAATAAAGCTTTAGCGTATTTTTTGGAGACCCTTTTTCCCCGGTATGTTCCACTTGGAGGGTTAATGATGTATTATTGATATATTATGATAAAAAAAATTTATGATTAACCAAAAATCTGTAAGTATTCAATGAACAGTGTGAAATAAATTAAAATAATTTTCTTAACACTAGACTTAGGCTATGGCAGTTTTTTTTAAGTAGTATTATTATTCTATTTTTAACATTTTTTTTCATTATTATTGGGTCATATCCTGCTTGCCTGTGTGATAATGACACTGAATACAGTATCTGACATGAACATTTTAATATATAGATATACAGGAGCATGATCGTATCCATTAGTATTGTAAAGAAAATTTTGTGTTGAGTTGTTCATTACAAAAATGTTGCATACAAATCCTTAGTAGTATTTGGATGTCTTTTAACCTTCTAAACATTAGGCAAGGCCATAACTAGAAATTATATTTGGAGGACATTGTTTTTGTGAATGATGCTTCAATAAAACTACAGTTTTTTTTTTATGTATGTATACTCTTGATGACTATCGTAATACAGTGTGATTTTAAAATATCAAAATAATTATAAAATGATATAATGAACAAATTTATAGCCTTGAATGAGTAAAGTAGTAACTACACGATGAATTTAGTAGTAAAATTAACATTGAAAATATATAAACTATACATGGTATTAAATTCTAATTTTAACAGAAGTATAACCAAAGAAAAAGAATAATTTTGAAAGAAAATGAAGATGTTCAAATTTTTACCTGTATATTATAAAATATGCTCTTTATGAAATTTTCACCAAAAAATTTTCACATTTTCTTCTGATTGTACAACAATATGGTGATGAGTTGCCAAAAGTTCTAGTCAATCTGCTCTAACTTGTCAAATACAATTTGCACCTACTCTTTAACTCAATGTCTCTGTTCTAAGAACTGTTGTCTATGTGTAGCTACATAGATGACATGCTCACACATATAGTCAATTTTCTTTCCATGAAACAGTCTTAAAGAATTTTGGTGGGGGACCATTCCCCTAAATCCCCCTCCTTGCCTTGGCATTAGAAGGTATATAATTTTCAGCCAATGATTCTTCAAACATGTGTGCATGTGTTATGAGGTTAGATTTAGACCCAAAATTTTTATGACAAGTACAACTGTTATTATTATTTAATAAAAAGTTTTTTTTTTATTTGGATCTAAATCACCTTGTAACACATACTCACCCAATTTAAGACATCATCGGCTGGGTAGATAATTATGTGCATAGCCCTTAGAAGTTTAAAAGAAGATTGTAACATTTTCTTTTTATTATTCTCTGTAGAATTGTGTTCATAGCTACTTTAGAATCTTTTTATTCATATTTTATTGGACTTATCACTTTAGTTTCATTTCATTGTAGACTTGTAGATGGTGTTCCAATTGTCAGATGGGAGGATGTGTTCCTCTAGATTCCTCATGTAAAGATAATGAATGTAATATTCAGAAGAAAGATCTTATTGATGATCCATCCACATGTCCATTAAGAGACTGTGTTGCATCTGACTGCCAGAAATGTGGAGCCCTACGCAAATGTGTCTGGACACGACATGTTCATCGATCAAGTAAGGACAAATTTAGTAATGTTTTGTTAATTTGATATAGTTTACTTTCTTAGGTACTTATGTATTATTGCAACCAGGTTGGCACAATTTGTAGGTTTGAGTAAGAAAGTATGAATAGAAAGAAAATGTACATTTATTAATTACAGATAATTTTTATTACAGTTTTTTTTTTTATTATTTTGTTTTAAAATA
Source organism: Pardosa pseudoannulata (assembly GCA_032207245.1). Taxonomy (NCBI): domain Eukaryota; kingdom Metazoa; phylum Arthropoda; class Arachnida; order Araneae; family Lycosidae; genus Pardosa; species Pardosa pseudoannulata. The sequence continues at coordinate 96,220,552 of CM063507.1, read as the reverse complement.
TAAAATAGCAATTAAACCCTTCCGGTTTCGAATTTGAATAAGTTGTAGAATTATTTTTTCGGCGGAAATCTTTTGGCTATTGCTTTCAGCACTGATTGAAAACCGTCTTCTCCATTAACAGCTTGAGCTTGGCGCCATATAAATTCGATAAGGTATGAGTCAAGATGATGACGGGCTGTTCCTCTCTGTTTTTTGTTGCGCCATTTGGCTGAGCCCCACATGTGCTCTACATGTTGTGTGTGAACGCCAGTGTCGGGATCCACAAAGTTATATTAGTGACTAACAGTTCCATACAGATGCTAACAGCATTTGCCAACTCACTTGTCTTGTATCCTTTCCAGCAATCCAAATAAATAATGCTTCCTTCCTTGATATTTTCGCAAATTTTTTCCATGAGGGTAACAGCGTTTCTGTTAGGTACAGTAACTAAAAAAGTCTCTTTCATTTCTTGGTAAATTCTGCCGAAAACCCATTGCTGTGATAATACACGCCCAGTGTTATTTTTTCTTTTTACAAATAAACTTTCGTCTATTTCCACATTAAGTCCTTCGCTGCCTATTTGCTTTCTTTCTTTTTCATCCATTTCAAGGGCACATATCTCCTGCATGTAATTGTTCCAATCTATAACAGTTTTGTGAGCAATTCCCATTTCTTCTGCACAAAATTTAATTCAGGTTAACCTTTACACCAACAATAAATGAAGCGCACCGCTGTCACAAATGAAATTCGGCTACCTTCAAACCAATTTCCGGTTCTCATACCCGAGTGTTGATTGCCCTCTTTGACGTTACATTACCAGAAGATTTGCTTTCCAAAATACAGTTTCATTTTATGAGAATTTTTGCAAGTACGTTCGTTCGGTATAATTCCATATCCCTGTAACAATTCAACAGTATCTTTTTCACTCGCAGGCAGATCCCAAATATCCATAGTTAAAGTATTTCACGGCATTCAATCTAACCAGTAAGCAAAATAATTTCTTTACGAAAAACCACGTATAACACGTAGGGTTGCCGTAAGTAGGGTCACCAAATTTGGTGATTTATGCAAATTTTGGCCTGGTTGCATTAATATGTAAGTACCCTTTCTTACGTATGTAAAGCACAGTGTTCTCACTACAGTGCAAAAATGCAAGAAACTTGCATATTTTCTTTTTTTCATTAGAAAATTATTACTGTGCAAAATTCTCTCTTTTCAAAAAATTTGAACACTATAGTTTGACTGAATCAGTTTCATTATATATGAAAATTTTCCAATCTTTTTACCTCTATTCTTATTTATTGTTTCCCTTCTAATTGCTATTCATCTTATCACAGTAGGAATGCACACAAGTGTTTCACACATAGCTGAAATAGGCAGGACATTTCCAAAATTATCTAACTGGTGGGGGTTTGATATTACTCTCTAAACATGGTTTTTTGCCTTTCTGTGGAACCTGACAGTAAACAATAACATGCATTTCATATAAGCATGTCCAGAAATTAGCATGTTCGGAAGAAACAAGTATTACATATTTCTCTTTAAAAATAACATAGATAGGATGCAATTTTGGAAGCTTGTTTTTTCTTAATTTTTAGAATTATCACTCTGCTTTAGGTAAAGTGAGAGAAATTTTTAATCTTTTTTTTTTCTGTGTTGGGGTTTTTGAAACATGTAAGTATGTGTTACCAAAATTTACAATATTCTTACATTCTGAATGGCAATGCATCGAACAATTAGGGGTAATATTAGTGGCTCTCTGCAATTTACTATTGTGTATGTTAACAACCTTCAATTTACAGTATTGTTTTCTTTGCTTTAAGTATGATTTGACTGTACCTCAAATTGTTTAAATTGGTGGTCACCAAACTTCCAAACTTATGAGGCTTTTGAAGAACCATGCTGTTTTTTAAATCCTACTGTGAGTTACCAAAAGACATCAAGATGACAATAAGAATTTTTTTTAACTTTTCATTTCCCATAAACATGCATTTCTTATAAATCTAAAATCAATTTTATTAAAATTGTATGTTAGTAAAAGAAGATATTGAATTGTACATAAGAAAAAGAAGTAGGCTTTAGAATAAATTAGAAAAATTTAAGTTTATTTAGTATATAAGAATAGATTTTTTTCATCAGATTAGTTAACTCATTAACTTGCTATGACAATACCGACATGCATTGACAATCAAATGTTGGGGTCATCACTAATTTCCATTGTAGACTGACTCATACCTTCCCCAGCCAGATCTTCCTATCTGCTATTGTTGCATTTAATTAATCAATAAAACTAGGTTTAAAACAGATTACCAGGAGAATATCTTGAAGTATGTGGAAGATAAGATCTGGGGTTCCCTAATAATGAATCCCATTCTTTCCAATCTCCCTATACAAGTGGGTATTGCCAACTTCAGAATAAGGACGGAATATGACTACTTAAAAAGGCATCTTTTTAGATTTGAACTGGTGGATTCTCCTACCTGCTCACTTTTCCTGACACACATTAACATGATATATCATTTGAACTCCTGTCCTGGACTTAGTGGCATGGCAGCTATTAATGCTGCCAATGACTTAAACTGTTTTTAAATGTTAGTGAACTGTATGCAAAGTGAAATGTAGCAAATTATCATTCAATCTGTAATTTTGAAAGTAATGCTGACATTAAGGATACATATCTGTGACTTATTTTTTGGGTGGCTAGGAAAATTTAAGATTAAGAAAACTAGAGTGTGAATGGGGTGAATTTTGAACTTTAGGGATAGTAATTTTTGGTATATTTCTTATATATATATATATATATATATATATATATATATATATATATATATATATATATATATATATAGAGAGAGAGAGAGAGAGAGAGAGAGAGAAGAAAAAAAGAAGTGTTTATGTGTATATTCTATTAAAATTGAATGAAAGTTTACACAGTTAAATTTCAAAAAAGTGGGAAGGTTACTGTCTATGTAAGATTTTAAAATATATATTTTTTGAAAGATCTACATGAGCTTTTTGTATGAAAACACTGCACTGATGACACCAATCTTGTTCTTACTATCAGTAAACATCATCGATATGTACATAAAGTAGTTTGTATGTGAAATTCATGAAATTCTGCAGTTTTATTGTGCAATAAAATTAAGTCTACAACTTTATACAAACCATAGCTCTACAAGCTTCCTAAAACTTTGTACAATCTACATTCAACCTAAATAAAAAGAAAACCACTGTTTACCTGGGATCTTGAAAAAAAAAAAAAAAAAAAAAAAACGCTCAATTTTATAAATAAAACCACTTTTTTCTGCTTAATTAACTGTAACTGTTGGGTTCTTCAGCTAATTTAAAACAAAATAGTATGAATGTCAGATATTGACATATGCTAGTTTTAAAAAAAATTACATTGTGGGACTAATTTCTTTTCATTTTAAATTCTCTAATAATATGAGATGCATTATAATAGAAATAATTTCGGAAAGTAATTGGAAGGACAATTTATATTTATTAGCATCTTTTTGACACTATAACTTTTTATCCTAGATGGGTATGCTCATACTTTGAACAAGAAACCAATCTACAATTGGGGTTGTGTTATGGAAGGAGTATTATCTGCATCAACATTTGATATTAAAGCCATGCCTCCTGAGGAATGTCCTAAAGGCTGTGAAGAGTATACTAATTGCATAACCTGTCTCGAAAGCCAGGGAGGTGAAGGAGGTTGGCATCAGTGTGTCTGGAGTGAAACAAAGCAAATGGTATAGTTCATTTTAAACATTCCTCTATAACTGTTTTTGTTTAACATCTGATATACTGACTGAAATCTTTATATATATATATATATATATAACGTGATCCAGTGTTAAGGCAAATGTAGAACAGTCTTTCTTGATAATAATAAGTTTATTAAATCATCGTTTCATTTAAAGCAAAACTAGTGCCAATTTCATTTTTTCGTCAAAGACACGCGTAAAGTGTGTTCACAGTTCCATGTCCACACTCCAACTAACTGTTATCTCTTTGCAAACTCATCATCTTCCAAAATGCTTCTGCCTAACCGGATTATTCTAAAAGCTTACGTGAGCATGGGTCTTTTTCATTTATTTTATTACTATAAAAGAGTTTCCTTTTTAAAACCATTTATATTTATAACTCACGTAATTTCTAACTACCCCTTTTTTAGGCCTGACACACACATATATATGTGTGTGTGTGAGACCCAGAGTTAAGGTGAATGGAAAACAGTCTTCTTGATAATAATAATTTTATTAAATCATCATATCTTCTAGAAGCAAAACCTGTGACATTTTCATTGTTTGTGGCGGAGCTATGCATGGAAAATGTGTTGACCTCTTTATGTCCACGCGTTGACTGATCTTATCTGTCAGCAAGCTCATCAAATAGCTCAAAAATGCTTCCTCCTGATCAGATGATCCCAAAAGTTTATGCAAGTGTGGGTCTTTTTCAGTTATTTTATTATTATAAAAGAGTTCCCTTTTTAAAATCATTTATAACTGACATAATTTCTAACTACCCCTTTTTTAGACCTGACATATATATTATATTAAGTTTTTGTGTAAAGAAAAAATTGGATGTGTCATTTTGAAGCTTCTGTATAATTAGTTGGAAAATACAATATTTGCTTGTATCACTTAACATGAGCTGTTCTGATATCTATATAAAATATCTCTCAGGAAAATTTATTTTTATTAATTGTATAAATCTAAACAGTGTTATATCTTAGATATATAATGAAAAGTATTTATGTATTTATATATCATATATACACAAAGAGACAAGATGTTAGCCTTTGTGGTTCCTAATTTAAAGTTGCATATTACCCTTAGCTATGTACCAATCACACATTGGGCTTGTGTAGGCTTTTCTAAACCAGGAGGTTGAATTACAACAGGCTGTGAATAGTCACTTCACACATCTGAATGAGATGTCCTCATGTTATAAAGTCTATGTTTGAATTTTTCTTTTCCATACTTTGTAAAAATTTTAAGGATTTCTTTTTCGCTTTAAACTTGGTGTTAAATTAATAAACGTATCTTCACTCATGTTTTTGCATATCTCCAAATACATTATAAATAGTCTGGTAAGGCTTATAAATAATATGACATGTAAAATAAGAAATAAAAAGTTTTCTAGGTGTAAGAAAGGAATTGTTTTTAATCTTTTTTATTCATAATTTTTGAACACTTCAGCCCAAAAAATTATTATGGCCAGGACACGTGAACTCAAAATTTTTATGGGAGTGAGAAGGAAAGAAATACTAGAGCTTCAAAAATAGTTCGTAAGAGTTTTTTGAGGAGAGATTAAAAAAAAATCATTTTATGCAGTTAATATAAAATTTTTTGTATGTAAAGAATATTGCATGCATAATTATACAAAAAAATGGATAAAGAAAACTTAATCATTATTAATAATAAATTTAGTCCTAACTTCATTTGTAATTTTAATTTGCAAAAAAGTTTGTAAATAAAAAATCTGATTTAAATGCAAACACCTGATTTAAATTTTTTTTTAAATCCAATTGTATGATTTATTTTTTGAAATTAAGATTTTTTCCAACTCTGATTTTAATACATTTTTGCATTTTCTGTAGTGCATGTCTCCATCTTATGAGCTCCTACGCTGTCAAGATGGTTCATGTGGTCCAGTTTTGCGTGGGGATAAATCTATTTGCCCTGTCCCTTGCTGGCAACATTTCCAAGCCTCCCATTGTCTTTCACAAGCTAATTGTGGATGGTGTGCTTTCTCTGGTCCAAAAGTAGATGGTCGTGGACTCTGTATGAATGGTGGAATCATGGGTCCTACTGGTGGTATTTGCAGGGAAAACCAGGTCCTCCTTTTGGGACTTCCGATGCCAAGTAAGAATTTTCTTGCAACTTACCAACAATATTGGGTTCGTGAATTATTTTTTAAAATTTAATACACTGAAACTTCAGTCTTTCGATTTTCAAGAAAGAAAACAATATATACAGTAAATAAATATATGTAGATGTTTGATAAAATGTGTTACTATGAATAAATTATTTATTCACAAAAATTGTTATCAATATTAATTATATTAATTATTTATTCATGGAACAGATACAAATTCTTACTTCAATAACTAACCTTACTTCCATGAGAATCTCGCTAGTTTTTAGCTGGGTTCCCTCTCATGTCGGCATTAAAGGCAATGAACTTGTGGACATGGATACCAGGTCTGCAAGTGACTTTCTCAACACTGGTCTTCCTTATCCTGACTTGAAAAATTACATGAAAGATCTTTTACACGATAAATGGCAGATCTCCTGGGATGACATTTCTTCAAATAAACTGTGGAAAATTAAAACCAAGATAATTAAATGGCCTCAACTCCCTTCTAGAAAACATGACGTAATACTCACTCGTTTACGAGTGGGTCATTGCAGATTCACCCATGCCCATCTTTTGCTAGGTGAAGCTTCTCCACAGTGTGCATATTGCAAGACACCTTACACAGTCGCACATATTTTAACCTCTTGTATTTGTTTAAAATCAATGTATATGAAATTTTTTGATAATCCATCACCGAATCTTACTTTAATCATCGGGGAAACTCCACATCCAAACTTGTTCCCCTTTCTTCGTCAAACTGGCTTTTAAACCGAAATATAATTTTTGATTTTTATTAAATTTTCAATCATTCAATTTTCAATTTTTTTTCTCTTTTTTCTTAATTTTTTAATTATTTTATAACTTAAATTCTTAATTCTTCACTCAATTTCCAATTCTTGTTAATTTGTATATAACTCAATCTTTATTCGTGTTTTCTGTTGCATGTTATGTTTTTATTGTTACCTTAATCCATTTTAGATCCTTTCATTTTATATTTTATCAAATTTTTTTTTCTAAATTTCGTCTTTAATTTATTGCTACATCTTGTTTGGCGCAGTTTGTCCCTAGAGGATTTAGCGCCATTAAACTTCAACCAACCAACCAACCATGGAACAGATATAGAAAATGATGTGTACAGGAAATTGATGTAAAGATTTGATAAAATGTGTGACTATGTATAATATGTTTATTCATAAAAATTATTATCAGTATGAATTATATCAAATGTGAAATGAAAAACAATGTATGCAAGGAAATGGATGTCAAAATTCGCTCAGGATATCTCATACCTGACTTCCCTGGGCCAAGCCCTCTAAGTCAGATTACTGTAGATGCATGGAATGAGACATAACTGATATATTGCAACACGATATTGAGGATAAAAAAATCAAAGTTAAGTTAAGAGATATAAAAGTAACAAATAGTTTATAATAAGCTAAGGTTCACGAGTTCAGTGAAGACGAGAAAAACATATAAGTTAAAGTTGACATTAAGTATAGATTAGGTAACAATTTAAAAATACTCAAGGTATTTAGACGAGCAAGTTGTGATAAGATAAAGTTTATCTATGTAAAAGACAGATTTTTTTTTCTTTTTTTTTTTAAATAACATTAAGAGTAGATAGAAACATAGTAAATTTAGAACCGAAGGTCTGAGGGATCCAGCTAAGAGCTAGGAAGAATTTGGTTGGTTCATGAGAGCCAATGAAATTTCTGCATCTTAAGATAGTTTCCCCCCTTAGGAGGGGATGGAATCAGAGTTCAGGAACATGCGCTGAGCATTTGGGATTTAGCTTACGAGAGGGAGAAAAGGGATTGGTTGATGCGAGCCAATATCAAAATTCAATGAAATGTGTGACTATGAATAAAGTTATTATTTACAACACAAACTGGAAGTTATAAAGTCTGCTAAAGTATTCAGTTTTATTCTAGTTTCTCTCCTCCTGATAGCAATTCAGCAGTGATTACTTGCTTGCCTGCACTGCAACAGGTACCTCAGTAGGGATTACCAAGGGGCCCAGTTGAATAATTGTTTACCATCCGTCTGTAGGATATCACGTAGATATCACCTAGATCAAATGGGCACAGTTTAGTGCATACCTGCCTTAAAAATTAATTCATTTATTCATTCATACTGGTCATAATAGAAAGAGAATCATCAAGCCTTGTTTAAAAACAAAATATAAGCTTAAAAATTGTAAAATTATGGTTAGTACATTGACTGGTTTAAAAGACAATAGTTAATGTGCTTTTATCTGTTTTAAAGCTTAGCTTTTAAAAATTATATTAATTTTGTTTATTTATAGTATATTAGAAACCATTTGATCTGACAACACTTGCTTAGTTCAAACTGTTAGTGATCAAGACTTCTAATATTCTATGTGTTTGGAAATAAATTTCTACAAATTTATTTCACTGTCACACATCAAATGAACCCCATGCAAATGACTTTTCAAATAATGTTTCCTTTTTACTTTCTTTATAATTTCTCCTTTTATTTTAGTAAAGACCCTAATTGCATTCAAAGTTACTACTGCAAACTCTTAACCGTTCTGTATAGCTATTTACATGGTTTCCGCTCACCTGGAAAGTCATGGAAAATCATGGATTTAGACAATGGATTAATTTTGTCATGGAAAGTCTTGATTTTTCAAGTAAAATGAGTAAAAGTCATGGATCTGCTAAACTACCGATTAAATAAAAATGCATTGAATTGTTTAATTCTAATTTTACTTGTTATTTGGCTGAAGTTACTGAGTTTGGTATTTATGTATTATCTTATTGACCATATTGCTAAGTAAAATTTGTTCATCAAGGAAACTCAAAGCAAGAAAGCTTAATGGGTGGGTAAATGTATATTATTCTGGTTTTTTCTTAAATTGTAGATTAAAATTTTATTAATATAATAATAATTATTTTTTAATAAAAATTAGTTAAGATTTTTGCACAAAATATAAGTTTATCTCTAGGGATATTGTATATAAACATTATAGGGTTATATTTGGCTATTATTCATGGTCACCTGGATAATACCAGAGTACCCTGAATTCAAATTGGAAACATTTTGATTGAAAAATTGCTATATGATTAAACTTAGGTATGTAGATACAGCAATTTATTTTTATGTATGTGAGTTTATTAACACTTATAAAGTAAATTTATAGTTTTTTTATGATAAAATTCCTGTAATTTCTCTAAAAGCATATATTTTATTTGTATGTACATCAGAAGTTTTATTGATATATACTTTAACAAAAGCTTTTTAAAGTCATGGAAAATGATCCGCTAAATCAGGGAAAGTCATGAAAAGTCATGGATTTGAAAAATTTTATTTTGGCAGATATCCTGTATTTAGAAATAAGAAAATTATCAAATCCAGGTTATCCATATTCAAAATTTTATCACTATATGAATCTAACTTTTTAAAAAATTTCATCATATAATCTCTTATGAAAACATTGATTAAATTTTTCATTTTTAATGGTACTGTATTTTACCTAGTTCAAACAAGTCAGTGGTTTCAGCATTGTGAAGGTGCTCCTGTGTGGACTTATTTGACCAGACCACCTGAGAATGAATGTAAAAATGGCCACCATAACTGTGATGATGCTCATGAAGAATGTGTTGATACACTAGAAGGATTTGAATGTCGGTGCAAACCTGGTTATAAAATGAGTGGGTAAGTTTCCAGGCTTACTTTCTAAAAACAATAGCTGTTTTTCTTGTTTGTTTATTTATGTTTTCATTTTGTAAAAGAAGTTTTATAAAGATACTAGCAAGTTTGCCCGTGCTTCGCTACGGTAAATTTAATATATTACTTTTAAACAAAGATTTTTTTTTCGTGAATAACTCTCTAAATTAGTCACAGTTCAGTTCGAGTCATTAGCATATTTATATATTTCTATTATAAGCATATTATAACAATATTCAGTTTTTATAATCGAATTTGTGTCTTATATTAAATTTGTTCAAACTTTTTTTATGGTAAAATATAAATTTAACCCTAAATTACATTACTGTACGCTGATTAGCAACGTTAATAGATCTTGCCATATTACGTGGTAGAATAGGAAGCAGAGGTTTTGACAACAACAGTGCTAATTTTGTTGGTTGTTGTCCAAAAATTAATGTTGTTAAATGTTGTCCAAAATTAAGGAAATTTATGGAACGGAAACACACATTCATATTAACAACCATATGAATATAAAGATTTCTATATAAAATGATAGGTTTTTTTTATCTGGCTATGAGAGTCACTGACATTTGTACTTTTCGATGTTAGAACATTGTTTATAAACATTTCATTGTAACGTAAAAATTAACCAAGAATTAAACTGCTATAATATGCGTCACATAGAAATGAAAGTGAATCGCTTTATATCTAAATTTCCAGGTCAAATCGAATTGATGATACGCAGACAATGTTTAAATAATATAAAATAAGAAATGAATAAATGACATGTTTAAAGGAATGACATCATAATGATAAAAAAAATATCATTTTCACCTATTTATTATGTGATGAATTGAAAATTTTAATCTCCTGCTTTTAACCGAGGAAAACTGCGTTTAAAACAATTATTTGGGATGATGTCACATTGCTAGAAATATTGCTTCTTTCACTTAGTTATGATGCGATAAATTAAAAAATTAATCGTTTGCGTTTAACCGGGGAAAATAATGCTTGGAATAATGATATAAAATGCTCGAAAAAGGGGGAAGGAATGGATTTCGAACATTGAAAAAAAAAGCAAGAAAGCTTAATGGGTGGGTAAATGTATATTATTCTGGGTTTTCCTTAAATTGTCGATTGAAAATTTATTAATATTATTATTTTTTAATAAAAAGTAGTTAAGATTTTTGCACAAAGTATAAGTTTATCTCTAGGGATATTGTATTTAGACATTATCCCCTATATAATAATAGCCTAAGGTGTCTGTCGGCAAATTTTTGAAGCGGTTGTACCTGGAACGGATACAGGCATCCATATTGAATTTTTTATGAGTTAGGGTTAGCAAAATTCAAAGCGAGTTCAAAATCTAAGCCATCCCCCCCTTTTTTAGCCTTTAATGCTATTATTTCAAGCCTTATTCTCCCTTCGTTAAAAGCAAGCGATTAAATTTATCATTTTCGATACCATTCATATATACCACCAAATAATCACTGTCCCGTTTGGGTTTCGAAATCAGATGTGTGATACTGAAGAATGTTCTCAATGGCGTTAATTGCTCAAAACAGACGCCCTTTTAATATAAAACACATTTTATTATATTTACGTATGCGAGATCTTTAAATACACAGAAAATGTCACATAGAAGAATTTATGGCGTAAATAATATTAACATATTAAAGCACAAAAGCAACTCAAGAGCCATTTTTCTCGCATACGAAAGAACAGCCATGTTTTCACTAAACAAAATCGTTCGTTGCCACTCGCAACTTACAGAGAAAAAATAAAATAAAAAAGATAATATATGGGTAGAACATCAATTTTAACAGACGATTTGACATTCTCCCACCTAAGTTAACTTTTATCTTAAAATTTAACTTACAACTACACAACAATAACAATAACATAATAGTAACAGTTCACAAGTCTAGCCCCCTATATAATAATAGCCTAAGTTATCTGTCCGTCTGTCCACGAATTTTTGAAACGGTTGGACCTGGAATGGAAATAGGCTTCATATTGAATTCTTAATGAGTTAGGGTTAGCAAAATTTAAAGCGAGTAAAGTTTATTTTCTCCTTAACTATCGATCTGATTCTAAAATAAATTGGTATAAATATGCTTCATATCACAGCAAAAATATTGAAATTCACTCCTTCCCCCCTTTTCGAGAGTTTAATGCGATTATTTCATTTTTCTATCATTATGACATTATTCCTTTAACCATCTCATTTAATCATTTCTTATATTAAATTATTTAAGTATCGTCTGCATTATTTTCACACGTTTTATCACTGAACTTATATATTACGTAATTAATTTTCTTTTATATTTCTCTTAAATAATAGATTAGGTACGTATGTGATAATTTAAAATTCAATCAACGATTATTTTTTGCTGCAAGATAATTCTCAGCCAAAAAAAAAAACCCTTTTTTTTTTAACCTGCCTCATAGGGTAGTTTACAGTTCTGGAAAATTAAAAATTTTACTGATCCCGTCATATGACGGGCTATATGCTAGTAGGGTTATATTTGGCTATTATTCATGGTCACCTGGATAATACCAAAGTACCCTGAATTCAAATTGGAAACATTTTGATTGAAAAATTGCTACATGATTAAACTTAGGTATGTAGATACAACAATTTATTTTTATGTATGTGAGTTTATTAACACTTATAAAGTAAGTTTATAGTTTTTTTATGATAAAATTCCTGTAATTTCTCTAAAAGCATATAATTTATTTGTATGTATGTCAGAAGTTTTATTCATATATACTTTAACGAAAACTTTTTAAAGTCATGGAAAATTATCCGCTAAATCAGGGAAAGTCATGAAAAGTCATAGATTTGAAAATTTTTATTTTGGCAGATACCCTGTATATAATATAGTTTTTATATTTGTAAATGAAGAAAAGTGTGAGCTATGTGTACAAATTTGTTGAGGAGGTATTAAAAAAATCATATTTCATGCATTCCATACATAATTGATTATATGTAAAATAATATTATGCACAATATATTAAAAAAAAATGAGTATGACAATGAAAATCATTAAGTTTATTTAATTTAACTTTAAAAATTACATTTGTAATGTTTAATGTGTAATTAATTTTTTAAAAAATGTAATCTGAGAAGTATAATTATTTTTAATCAAGATTTTTACCAACCGTGCTCAATTGTATTAAAAAATCTCAGATATAATACAAGGTGCAGCCACTAGGATCTAACATATGCATGTAAGGCATCAAACTAACAGAGCCAAATACTTCATGACTGTAGATTAGGTAGCTAAACAATGTTTTACAGCTTAAAATTATTTACAAGCTATAAAGTCATCTATTTATATATTTTTTCTATACCATACTATGAACATTTGTCTAGAAATAAGATCATGTATATAATTATTACAAATTCTGACTTGTAATCTTAAGGTAAATACCAAGAAACTCATTTAGCTCCTTTCATATTTCTTATGTTTGTTTGCATTTGTGTTTCAAATGGAATTGTATTGATATTGAGGTTTAAAGGTACATATTTCTGTTGACTTCTAAATTCTGTACAGTAATCCTTTTGTAAAATAATACTCATATTAATTTGTTTCTAATTTCTATGTTTCTTTTTTACATATAGGAAGATTTGTACTCCCATTTGCAAACAGGGTTGTTTTAATGGCTCTTGTGTTCAACCTGATGTGTGTAAGTGCAACTTTGGTTTTGTTGGTCAGAATTGTTCTATTATGTGCAAATGCAATGGTCACAGCCATTGTCCAGGTGTGGACCAGCTTGATGTTTGCCTCGACTGTCTAAATAATACCATGGTAAGTTTATTTTATCATTATTTTTTCTGATCAAAACAAATTTACCAGTCCCCATTACCATATATGCATTAACTATTTAGAATCTCCTTTATAAAAGTTATGTTTACATATTTCTCATCATTTTTCATGGCTATTCTTTTGGTTGCCTAATTTTAAACAAGTGGTCATGCAATGAAATCCAAAATACCTTCATAAAGATTAGAAATGAAACAAATATCATTTAGCTATCTGGTACTCACCAGATGTAAGAGCTGAAAATCTGGATATTCAGCATTAAATCTGGATATGTAAAAAATTGATCTCAATCAAAAACTGTGTTTTAATAATTTAATGCATTATAAAATTTTGAAAAATTTAAATATAAAACAAAATTAACAGGATGTTTGAAAATAAAAAAAAATGAGCATGCAGAGAGTAGGAAGAAGGCCAAATGCTCTCTCGCTCTTTCCTTCTTAAGTATATGTGGGTGGAAATCTTAAAACTGAATGCCACTGAGAAAAGATAGCACCCCTTTGTAAAAAAATTCTATGACTAAAGCTCACACAGCTTCTAAAATGATTGCTCAGTTTTAACAACAGGCTGTTCTTGGATGAGTTTCTCTGTTCTTTCAGAAATTAATTTTATCAATTTCCAAAAGTTAATTAATTCAGAATAGAACTAAAATCAACTTAAAATACTTTTTTAAATATTTGAACTAAATTCATTTTTTGTAAAAAATACTTGTCCACAAGGGTTTATTAATAAATTCTGTTTAATATATACTTCTTTCATAAGAGTATAGTACAAATATTAAAAAAAAGGAATATTTTGATTTTTTTCTGTATATCATTACTAATAAATCTAGTTTTAAATAGTCTTTGTTAGTGTTCATGTTTGACACTCTTTTAAAGGGCTTTGCACCCTGCTTGTTTTCAAATACATTTACTTTGCACACTGTATTTCCCCCTCCCCCCCCCAAAAAAAATGGGAGGGAGAAACACAAAGAAGCTTGGAAGCATAATATATGCTTTACTAACAAATAGTCCCAGTGTGACATACAGAAAATGCCCTTTTAATTAATAAAAATTGCACAATTTAATTTTTCCCTTTTTATCTTTACACTCAGCTAACAGAAAAGTACCAATTGTTTTTGAAAGATTATTTAAAAGCAATCTTCATACTTATAAAATAAAGATATTAAGCTCATGCCATAAGTACACTGTTAAATAAAGTTTTATTTTTAAATGTAACAGGATACATCAATCTTTTACTCATATAAATTTCAAAATGAAATTTTGTTTTCTGGACTGTGACTACTCTGTAAATTTTTAAAATAGTGATTTGGTTTTTCAAATTTAAAAAAAAAAAAGTTAAGAATTTTTTAACAGTGCTGAAAGAATCCATATCCCAAATTTTATGCATGTAGCTCTTATCATTTCCATGCAATAGTGTTTGCAGCATAAACACTCCTCTTTTTTTATATAGATCTGCACTTCTGAAACTGTGTGCTGTGGCAATAACCAAGCTCAAATGTTTAGAGATTAAAATTAACTTAATATTTCCAAACAGTTTTGTTCTTTAGATTAAGACAGTTGAGCATTAAATTTGCACAGTCTTTTACTCTTTATTCTTCAAACTGCTTGAAGTGTATCTGTGCCCCAAAATTTTTTAATCTGACAATGGTGCTGTGGGAATAAAAAGTTTGTGAACTTCTGATATAGATAATTAGACTCTACATTTTATTATGTGTTATTTGTCTGTATATATATATATATATATATATATATATATATATATATATATATATATATATATATATATATATATATATATATATATATATATACATACATTATTTCATTTTTTGTTTTCCAAAAATCCAGGGAAATCATTGTGAAAAATGCAAGCCATTATTTGTTGGAAACCCAGCAAATGGGGGAAAGTGTGTATCTTGTCATGATTATTGTTATACACATAGTTCAACTTGTATCAGCAGTGAACTCTTGAATAGTACCTTCAGCCAAAGTGTCAACCAAAGCTATGTAAGTATATTTTGTCCACTTATAAGATTTTATTTTGATTTCATACTTGGGATGAAAGAGTAGATTTCATTCCAATCTCAACCCTTTTTACTTAGCACAATATATTCTTAACCCTTTTGCGACAGGAAGTGCAAACATGCGCTTTACTCTGAGGCTGGCAGTCACCTTTGTGAGTGAGTATCCTGGGCCAGAAGGTTTCTTGCTATTTAGACTAAATTCATGAAATTAACAAAGTAGCAATGGGTTATTTAATAATGCTGCGTAAAGTATTTAAACAGAATGGGATTTATATATGTTTATAGATACTTTATTTACTTAAGCTATTTCTTATTTAAATATATATTTTGCACTTTACTCTTTTTTCATTTTTTACTTAGTATTTTAATGACTTTTAACATTGCAAAACTGAATACTATGTTATTTAAACTTTTTTTGTATGAAAAATTTTAAAAACAGGGATCTACAAACAATCCTACATTACAGTCCTTGCACTCGTAGTTACTCATTTGCCGTTTCGGAGGATTTTTCTGGAATATGAAAAAACGAAGCATCGTCATCATCTTTGTCAGAAATGTCTTCCTCATCATCATTAGAATCACAAGATCCATTATGAGCATAAAGAACAATCCGAATATATTATAGTGTCACTATTACTAATATCCTGATCTGTTTCAGAATCAAAATCTGAAATATTTCGCTTCATTTCAGCTATTTCAAGCTCAGTTAAACACTTTTGACACTTCAAAAATCTAACAATAAAAAGAGAGAAAAAAATCAAGTCTGTCAGATCTAAATCTGTACTAAAAACTGGATTACAAACAGAAATACACAACGCTTTAGCAAAAATAAAACTCCCCTGCTTACATAAACAAACATCACGTGGGAATTTAAAGAGCCGTCATAAAACATGTCAATCGGAAACATTCCTTTTCCCTCATGTTTATATAATGAAAAACCCCTTGTATGTGTATCATACTACTCTCCTATTGAGTACTAGGTCAAATCTCATATATCTAAATCCATATGGACATACAATGCCATCTTGTGTCAAAACTTATAATTTTTAAAATGTTTCAGAACACTGGCACACATATATATAACGAGAAAACGCTTTGGCACGCCAGCGTGTCAGCCGGGAAGTGAGTGCGTTTCTTGCTGGCACGTATTTGTGACAGTAGGCACGAAAGGGTTAAAGGTACTCAGTACCAATAGACTTCATACAACTCAACTCGCTATTTTTATACTTGTAGTTTATTGTCTTTATTTCAGTTATCTAATGAAAATTATCAAAAATTTGTAAAAATATTTTCATATCTTTATATAAGTTATTTATGATTATAATGTCTTTGATTTTATGCAATTTTTAAAAATTAGGAGAAATATTTCTAATTAATCCTTGTCTTTTGTTTTTTAATTTAGGTGCAGTTCCTAATTTTAGACATATAAAATCTTACACTGAAACTATCATACTAACCCTTCTTAATTTTATAATTATATTGAAGTGTATAAATAGATAAATTTATTCTTGTATATTTATACTAGTATCTGAAACTTTAGTTTCAAATTCAGTATTTACAAGGTGTGGCTAAAATGACACCAGAATAAGTTATAAAGAACACCTATTTTTTTTTATTCCTCTCCATTTTAAAATTATCCCCTTCAATACATTACCTTCTGTAATCCCTACACTGCATCATACATATTTTCCATTTGTCTGAACAATGAAACCATTTTCGTGGTCTCCTCTGCTTTATCTTTTACAACATATACTGTCTCAAGTCTTGTTCCTTTTAGTTTTAATTTTGGAATTTAAAAAAAGTCACGAGGTGAGGTCATGTTTGTAGGGTGCATGTTCAAACACAGAAATCTCATGCTTAGTCAAAAAAATCCTAACAATGTTTATTTTAAGATTTATTTTCTTCAAATTTGAGAATCTTTGGCATTGTTTTTTAGCACATTTTCCTGATAGTGAAATTTTTATACAAAATATGCCAAACATATTTTTTATTCACTCATATAGTTTCAATAACTGTACTAATACTTTTTGAGTAAAATCATTTGTTTAATGATTATGTTTCATTATTGATGTGGTAGATCATCCTCAACATGAGTCATCTTCAATTTCCTCTTGTCTACCTTTGAACTGTTTAAACCACTAAAAAACTTAAAGTATCCGTCTACGTTGAAAACATAATTTTTTGCCAAAAATCATAATTTTATTTATTTCTCTATTGTAAAATTTCAACTTTTAGGCTTCTAAATCTGTTTTTGTTTTGTCTCTACAGCATTTTAAAGAAAAGTTACAGCTGTTTAAACATCAGTGACAGCTGTCAAAACAAAACGGAAGTAGCGAGTTCTGAACCGGAATATGTGAATTTTTTGGACAAAACTTTTTAAATTTTCATGAAGATTAGTTTAAACATTTTTCTAGTATTTTTAATAATTAGCAACTTGGCAATTAGAAAGTTTTGAAGAAAGAAAGAGTGGGGATATTTAAACATGTATTTTAATTTTTTAATAGTTAAAGTTGCTTTCATAAACTTCAAATGCGTTTTTCTCAGAACTGTATTTTTAATAAAATGTTGAAACTTGAAATGTGATTTCTCAAAAAGTTCTTAAAATATTTTGTTGAAAATTATTATGAATACTTTTGATAATATTTACTAGTAAATGACCTAAAATCTTTAAATTCGAAAAATTTTTAATGATGTTACACTCATTCGTTAAAAATTCGAAAATGTGTGTGATTTTGAAGGATCAAAATTCTTTACCAAATGTAAATTAAGCAAAGATTATAGGTGATTAACTAGTCCTGTGTATAAGAAATATGTTGTATGAAAAAATATTGAAATAATTTAATTTATTAAAAAATTATGCCTTTTGAAAAAAACCCGATTTTTTTTTACTAAATTTTCTTTATTTATTAGAAGTTTTATAAAAATTTCTCCAGGAATAAATTTTTTAAGTGCAGTTCTCTATGATAATATAAAAAATAAATCTAAAAATGTAAAAACATGAACTAGTTCCTACGTTTAAAGAAAAAGTTCTCCAAATGCAGATGGATATCTTAAGTGCATGATATATATCCTTTTTTGATAAGAATCCTTTTTCAAAACTCCAAATATACTTCAAAACTTTTTAAAAATTCCTTTATTTTTTATTTTTCCCCTTTCAGGACTCCAGAAACTTCTGAAAAAGGGTTAAAGGTCATAGAAAATGTCCTTGATTTTTTCTGGCTTATTACTCTGCATGGCTAGTAATGAACATTTGCTATGTCTATATGATCATCATTGTTAAAAATTTTGTTTCTTGCCAATGATAAAATTTTATTTTCAAGAATTGATACATCTGATAAAAACAACTAATATCAGTTTCTTGTTTTAATTGTCAATGTTTAGAAATAATGCATTATTTTACTTAGATTTTCTAGGTAAATTGTGTGTGTCTGTGTCTGTGTCTGTGTCTTTTAGTATTTAGGGGTGTCAACAAGAATCGCATTAAAACTAAAATTAATATCTATAAGAAAAATAAAGAAATTCAAACATTTGAATAAATATTTTTATCAAAATAAAATACATCATTGTATTGTTACTCTGACATAATATCAATTAGAAACAGCAGAAACATTAGCTAACACAGCATAATTTAGAAATTAAGTAAATAAATATAATTTTTAAATTTATTACTGACATACAGACTCTTTTTCTCTCTTTGTCAATAGATAAATGAACTAGGAGAATATTCAGTTTCACTGTCAGAAATTACATAAAAATCAACTGGATCACATAATTTATTTATTATTCCATCTTTATCCCAGTACTATGTTTTACTTAGATGTTCCAGCCATTTTGCTTGTTTTAATACTGTGTTTACAAAAACAATCTGAAAATTTCAGAAGAATATCAAATCATAACTAAGAACAAGTTTTTGCAAAACGTATCATGGGCATTAAATCCCTGCACTAACACCCTCTCTCCAAACCCAGTTCAAATGGATTCATCTTCCTTGGCTGTTTGCCAGTATTCCACTCAAAACATGGTCGAATAGTAGTCAGATTCACTGTCATTTGTATTAAAAAAAAATTACTTTCTCCATTTCACTATCTAATTAATTCCTCGGTTAAGAGATCTTTGATTTCACTTAAATATTTAACTCTTTTGACCATAATAGCTTAATTAAAACTGGCCCAAAATATCCAAAACACTATCTAGTAAACTCCAGACTGCAAATGACAATTTCTACTCCCATCTCTAATTGGGCGAACGATAGTCGATTGGCTAGGGTGCTGGCCTTCGGTACCGGAGTTCATGGGTTCGAATCCCACAGTGGCATGGATGTTTGTAGCCGTTCGGAATTGGCTTTTGACCTTAATAGCTTAACTCTTTTGACCATAATAGCTTAATTAAAACTGGCCCAAAATATTCAAAACACTATCTAGCAAACTCCAGACATCAAATGACAATTCTGCTCCCATCTCTAATCGCAATAAATATGCTGTCTTTTCCCATTAAGTCAAAATACAATGCTCAATATGCAGTCTTCAATAAATCAAAGTCCTTGAGAGGATTCTAACACGTAACATTGTTTGACTATTCGAAATTGCCGAACGATGGCCGATTGGTTAGGATGCTGGCCTTCGGTACCAGAGTTCGTGGGTTTGAATCCCACAGTGGCATGGATATTCGTAGCCATTCGGAATCGGCTTTAAGCTGTAGGTCCCGATGTCATTAGCCCTTGTGTTGCAAAAAGTAGACCATAGCACTACAAACCAAACCAAACAACTAAAAGTGTATATTGAAAGTCAACACTCTGTGAAACATTATTTGAAAATATGATAGACTTCAACTGCTGTTCTATCAATGTTTAAAAACAAAACATTCTGTTACACCGGTGCTTCCATGGGCAAAATATATGCATAGCTATATGTAATATATATATATATATATAAGCCTATATTAATTATAGTATAAGCATGTATGCATTTAAGTTAAATATGTTTTTATATATCTATATTTCTAGATCTATGAGTTATTAGAGAAAGTCACAGAAGGTCCCTTAGATGATGCAGTATGTGTTGATTGTAAGAATCACACAGAAGGAAAAAGATGTGACCAATGCATATCAGGATTTTTCAAAGCTGGGGAAAGTTTAGAAGATGGATGTCGACCGTAAGATATACTTTAATAGCAAATAGTTAAAAACCACTGTAGGAAGTCATTGTATTTTTTAATCTTGTTTTTATACCAAATTTTTTAACAGTACGAAAGATTTTATTGTTCAAGCTTTTATATTTTTTCAATTTTCTCAAACCTTCAAATTTACTTTAACATTAAAAATTGTAAAGTGTGTTTTTAAGTTTAAAGGCTTGTATATGACTCTTTATGATAACTCAATTGTTGGTAATTTGCTGTCAGGAATACCTTAGTTTGACATTCAGAAATTTCATAAAGCATCCTGAACAAATCCCCAACCATATTTTTACCGGGGTTGAGGAAAATAACAATTTTTGTTTTTTAATCATATCAGATGCTTTTTTTTTACAAAAGTTATTTAAATTAGTATTAAACTCATTAAGTTTTTATTACCCCATTTATTTTCTTAATGTGTGCAATATTATTTACATACGATATTATGTATTAAATGCATGAAATATGATTCTTTTATACCTCCTAACAAAATCTTAAAACTGTTCACATTTTTTCATTGTTTGTGAGCAGAAAAAACTAATACAAATTACAAAATTATACATTGGCTCTAAAAAGTACATATCTCATGGTTTTTGCTGCCTTCATAATTTCCTAAAGTTTTTTCATCAGAACTCTATTAGAACTATGTTAATAGATATTTTGATTGAATGGTAAATGCAAAGTTCTTTCATCGGAGAAGGGCAGAAATTTTTGTATGTGATGCCTCTTCCATTTTGGCATTATTATCTGTTATTTATTGGTTAATGGCCAATATTGGAGGGTATATATTTATTTTTATATAGATCTGCCAACAGTTAAATTAAATAGAAGGGTCTGTCTTTAAACATGTAGCCAGTTCATTAAGTAATTATTTTTTATTTTGAAGAAATAACTCATCACAATAATAATAAATAACAAAAGTATCACAATATAAAAGTGTTTGATAGATGACACATACTGGCTGATATTTTCGAATGACATGTGATTAAATGCAAGCTTATTTCATATAATCTACCACCTGCAACTAGTCATGATAATGCAAGGTTACGTATTGTTTGTTATGTACTGGATGTTTTACTAAAGAACACTATAGATATCATACTAGACCTTCTATAGAGTATTGATCTTGTCCCACATGATTCCTGGTTCTTTCTTCAGCTCAAGGAACCACTAAAATGTCGCCATTTTTAAAGCAACTAAACATGTAAAATCTGCAGAGGCAGTCTTGAAACCACTCTAAAAAACTAACTTTCACATGTGTTTAAGAAGTGGACAGAATGTTGTGATAAATGCATTGCATCTCACAGTAGTTACTTTTAAAAAACACCACCTTAATAATGAGGATTAATGGCTATCTGTTTTCTGTATAGATATAGACTTATTACTTATTGAACAGCCCTCATCTAACTGCTGTATTTTTGTCATAAATATAACCAGAACAGGAATTACTAAAAGTAGACTTTATAGAGTGAACATTAGAAGTACTAGTGATTCATGTCATAGGTAATCTTTGATGAATCTTGGTTTTATATTTCTAGTAATGAATTTAATAAATTGTCAGAAAGAATTCTAAAAATGTGCATGGTTTCCTCTAACCTGGAAAGTCATGGAAAATCATGGATTTAGACAATGGATTAATTTTGTCATGGAAAGTCTTGATTTTTCAAGTAAAATGAGTAAAAGTCATGGAAAGTCATGGATCTGCTAAACTACCGATTAAAACTATACATTGAATTGTTGAATTCTATTTTTACTTTTAATTTGGCTGAAGTTGCTGAGTTTGGTATTTATGTATTATCCTATTCACCAAGTAAAATTTGTTCACCAAGGAAACTCAAAGCAAGAAATCTTAATGGGTGGGTAAATTTATATTATTCTGTTTTTTTTTTTTTTTTTTTTTTCTTAAATTGTAGATTAAAATTTTATTAATATAATAATAATTATTTTTTAATAAAAATTAGTTAAGATTTTTGCACAAAATATAAGTTTATCTCTAGGGATATTGTATATAAACATTATAGGGTTATATTTGGCTATTATTCACGGTCACCTGGATAATACCAAAGTACCCTGAATTCAAATTGGAAACATTTTGATTAAAAATTTGCTATATGATTAAACTTTGGTATGTAGATACAACAATTTATTTCTATGTATGTGAATTTATTAACATTTATAAAGTAAGTTTATAGTTTTTTTATGATAAAATTCCTGTAATTTCTCTAACAGCATATATTTTATTTGTATGTACATCAGAAGTTTTATTGATATATACTTTAACGAAAGCTTTTTAAAGTCATGGAAAATGATCTGCTAAATCAGGGAAAGTCATGAAAAGTCATGGATTTGAAAAATTTTATTTTGGCAGATACCCTGCATATATATTCACATATATATATTTAAGTTATAAATTTTAAAAATTAAGTACTGTATATACTCATGTATAGCATTCACTCTTTTCTTTACCAGAGAAGATTGCCAAAACTCTTTGTGTATAGCATGTGCCCAAAGTTTAACATACAAGTGACTTTCTAGATTCTTAATGAATCAACCTCCAATGCTTTTTCAATCTCATTTTTCAGAGAGCTCTATTCATATCAAAATTATTCATGCATGTTATTAAATGACTTGGGTAAAAGGAAGGTTTGGGCTACTGTAAGATTACGAGAGTGAAATTGAAGACATAAACCACCCCCTTTTTTTAGGGGATAGTGTGTGAGAAATTAAATTGCTCTAATATCCTTCATTCTACAAGAGGTAGTGTTTATGACAACATGCAAGCAAGGTGAAAAAGGAATCTTGTTTTACTGCAGCATTTAAACTAGCAGTTCAGTATGCAAAAGAAAACAAAATTGTGCTTCTAATGAGTAATAGTTTTTCCTTTTTATTTTCTTCCTTGATTACTGTTTACGTTCATACATATGTATATCATGCAGTTACCTGAAGCAGTAAAATGGATTATAAATGAATCAACCTCCAACACTGTTTCAGTACCATTCTTTAGATAACTCCATTAATATTAAAATCCTCTGCACTTGTTATTGATGTGTTTCTGCTCCTTGGTACGTGAGGAATGATACGATTCATAATAATCTTAAAGTCAGACCTATTCTCCCTGAGTTCAAAATACTTGCTTTACGTTTTCACCAAAGCATTGATTTTATTCAGAATCCTGTACTTCACAACCTTCCTGTGTATAATCCTGCTGTTCCAAGCTCGGCAAAAAGGCCTAGAGCATTATTATATCGTCCTGACATGGCCCTTCCTCCCTCTAAACGAAGGAGAGGCGAATGATTCATTTCTTATTTTGGTTAACTTTGCTTTTTTCACGCAACCTTTAAGTCCGAGTGGCACGCTTGGTAGCGTGTCTGCTCATTCGCTCACTGTTCTGAGGTTGATGGTTCTGTCCGCAGCGACGACCACAACCTGCAAATTTTTCAAAATTTAAGTTTTTATGTTATAGTGCCTTTTATTTTATTTTTTGCTATTTTTTAATGGTGAAGTACTGTTTTCTTCATTTTTTGGCTTATTTTATTTTTCTATTTCCAATATTTTGGGTATCATATCATTCCGCTACTTTGCTCACGTTTATTTTTTGTTTATGTAATGTTTTGTCTTGTTTTATGTTTATAAAAATTTTTTTAAAAAAAACTGAAAAAATGCTTAATAAAAATTTTAAAATTTTATAAAAACCAAAAATATATCTTTTTGTTAGTGCTGTAACTCATAATTTTTTATGAGAACGTTCTCACCTCCTCGCTCTCTTGTGAGCTGGAGTGTATTAAATTTTTGTTTGGTTTTCTTTTTGCCTTGAGGCCTAAATTTATGTTTTGATCTGCTTACATTCAGAGGTTAAAGCGTTAGACCTTTCACTTCGCTAAGTACTCCGTTAAACCCAATTACCTTGACCTTGACTTGTTATTGATTGTCTAGGATTATTGGAAGGCTTTTGGATACTTTGAAAAGACCACAGTGAGATTGAAGACCTCATGTGTTACCTTCTTTTGTAGGAGATTAGTACATGAGGTTTGAATTTTCTTTCTATCTCTTCATTCCACATGAATGAGTGTTCTGTGACAATGTGTCAGCAAGATGGTGGAAAAGCAATTAATTTTACTGCAGCATTTAAGCTGCAAGTAATTCAGTATGTAATAGAAAATGGAAGGTGTGCTTCTAATAAGTAAAATTTTATTTTATTTTACTCTTGTGGCTAAGCTATATTTGTGAGGGTGGGGTTCAATGAAAACATCTTTTCAGTGCAAAATATAGTTTAATTACATAAAATCTTAGCTTGCACACAAAACAATTAAAGGGAAAGAAATAAAAGTTAAATAGACAAAATATACATAATTAAAATAGTTAACACAATTAGAACCAGGGTAGGTCAAAGTGTTGCAGCATCTCTGAAGTCCGTAAAGCCAACTGACTTTTTTGGGGGAAGTCTTCTCTTACGTGTGTGTTTGTTTTTGTACAGGTGGCAGCACAGTGCTGTGGCAAAGTACATTTGTTACATTCTTTGAATACTGTCTTCTTTCATGCATATATCATGCACTACCTGAAACAGAACGAATTATTCAATATATAACTTGCATCTTAAGTTTTTTCTGTCAGATTTTGAAAAGAAAGTGGGTATTATATTTGAATTAATACAGTATGTAGTATTAAATGGACTCTTAAAACTTATTTTTAGATGTGAATGCCATGGTCATGGAGATACATGTAATCCTCTGAATGGTGAAAACTGCAATTGTCAAAACAACACTGAGAATGATAGACAGTGCTCTCAAAAGAATACCAAGAATATAATGCATTTGACACCTTGTTGGCAGTTGCAGGTATGTTTCAAATCTCATTTCTGCTAGTCTGTAAAATTTATATAATACAATTTTTTAAGTTGCTTCCTTTGTGCCTGTTAAAATAAAACAGTGAAATCATATTTTTCTTAATTTGTTGTAAAAGGCAAGTAAGCTTTTATAAGGAAATAATAAACATGTAAGGTAGCCATATTCAGAGAAAACCAAGAAATCAGGGAATCGTCAATCTTTACAGTTCTGAATAATATCAGGGTACTTTTCTAAACTCTACAAAAGTCAATGAATTTTCAAAAATTTCACCAACTGAATTTTTTTTTTTTTAATTCAAAGAAATTAATTTTAAAAATTTATTTAAATTTTTTTTATTTAAAAAAGAAAGTGGCTTTATATTTTACTTTAAACAGCGACAAAGAATGTTATCCTTTTCTTTTTAAAGTAAAATTATTTTCTACTTTTGCTTTAAGCAATGCAAAAACAATTAATATTCATTATGTATGCAAATTTTTGATATTTTTCACCTCAATTTATGTTTAAGAAAGACATTTCACCACTTTATGTGTATCTTTCATATATATAATGTCACAATGCTTTTTCAGTACATGACAACAGTAAGAATAATACTAACATTTTAGGTATAAATTAAAATTTTGATATGCAATTAGCCCGTTATTTAATTTGCCCAGTAAGCCTGAGCAAAAGAACTCTTAATAGAGTTGCAGTCATGACATAAAAAAAGTCCAATGAGTTTAACTTTACATTTTTGGGGAATCAAATATACATCTGTATTCCGTTCATCTTTGCAGTGCAACTGCTCTGCATAGAGTATTCAAAGAATAGTGCACATTTGTGCCAATGTTAGCCCCACAGCCAGCAAGTCGAGTGATTTGTTCTCACAGGAATTAGTATACATCAGTAATTTTGTGAGAAAAGAATGAACCTTGATCAGTGAAAACAGCTTAAAAATGTAGCCAGTAGACAGAAATTTAGCATTTATACAGCATTAGTTTTGAAGGTATAGCAATAAGAATTTTGGTCTGGTCTCCTTTATCTGACATTTTATGACTGGAAAACTAGATATTAAAAAATGAGAAGGGGGAAATTGAGAATTTTGGATAACTATTTTAGGGGTAAAAATTTTTATATAGTACATATGAGTATATATATATAATATATATATCAAAATTGTTTAACTTTAATATTTCCTTTAAAACCTCTTCTCTCCCATTCTAATTCATTTAAATCTTTTTCCCAGCCTCTAAATAGTTTAATCAACGGAGTATTTTCCACTTAACATTCTTCATAAAGCTGTCTATCCTAAAACTGTCTATTCAGCACATTTCCCAGCTGTTGGCGGCAAATGGATTTGCGTTTTGCTAATATTGCATTTAATTCGCTTATTAAGTTTTCTTGCCGTGGGAAAATTGTTTCTGTCTTTGCTCTTGGGTGCACCTCTGTTCGATCAGAGTGAGCTCTGTGGCTTTTCTTTGTCTGTTGTCCAGTAGAATAGATGTGTGTTGTAGCTGCTCTGGAATAAAGTTTAAATTAGACTTGTGCCATTCTCTTCAATGTTAACTCAACTGCATTTTTATTACTGCTAACTGTTGAGCTTTCTCCTTGTCAAGGAGTTTTATAAAAAGTGGATTACATATATATATATATGTGTGTGTGTGTGTGTGTATATATGCATGCCAATTTAGACTAATTGGATGTGAAATTGCCAGGGTTGGAAAAAAATCATGATTTAAAAAAAAAATCAGATTTATTTGATTTAAATCAGATTTTTTTCGATTTAAATCAGATTTATTTGATTTTTTCTGAATTCTAATTTTAATTATTGTTGTGTTTTTATATTTTTTGCAATATACATGGAATAGTTTGTTATAAGTAACAACTTATCTATCTAGTATATTCTACACACTGATTACCTAAAATTAAACACATAAATTTTAATCTAAATACATTTCATTATTTTGTAATTCGATGGTGCAAACTAAATAAGATGTCAATTTAAAGAACAAATTAAATATTCATTTAATGCAAACTATTTATTAAAAAAAAAAATCACAATTATTTCAATATTTTTTAAGCAACGAATTATGGATTTAACTGTTTCAATAAAAACACTAGTTTCGATGTCGTATCCACTCCTAATTGGTTACGAAGGTTATAATGAACAATACCAAAAGAAGAAAACTGTCTTTCCATTCTAGCAAATAATGTGATGGCTGTTGTTATTTGGTAGACAAACTGGATTTCAAGCTCTGTAATGTCTTTACCCCCAATTACATAAATTGAATTCCACTAGTCATAACTAGTCGTACCTACCCCTACTACATACTTTCTGATAATAACCCCTAAATTCTTAAAAACATACTATCTATTTACGTTTATTTACTTATTGGTATTTCTGTGCGGACTAATTCCCAATTCTCCTGTCTTTCGAATGTAGGTTTTAAGAGAAGTGAAAAATAAAGATTTAAATCAATGATTTTTTTTTAAAAAACAACTGATTTAAATCATGCCAACATTGGAAATTGCAATTGTAATATATATATAGCACACGGCAGAGAGACATACCTTTGACTTATGGAATTTTAGCTACTTTAATTAAAGAGTGGTGAAATTGTTAGGGGCATCCAGGTGAAAAAAATTATACTTTTTACTTTTATAAATGCAAAAAAATATGAACCCCATACTTGAACATGGCCTATTCTGGATGAAAATATAGCACATTTCCAAGAAATGCCACATGACTGCAGTATTTCAGCAGATTTTGAGAAAATTATCAGTGTACTTTTCTTACTAGGATTTTGTGACTATCTTGAAAATGATCTACTTTTCGTCTTTGTTATCTTATTTGTGACTTCAGTTTTTTTTTTCTTTTTATGAAAGAAGGTTTGTTAATCCACTATATTTAATTTTGTTTTCATCTTCATAATTATATTTGACTTATCTAGAATAAAATAGAAACAGATGAATTTGTTAATTATTTTCTACACATAAACCTATTCTTAAACTGTGGACTTAACTCTAATTATTCAAACAGGTGATAATTTTATGGTTTTCAAAATGATTAGGTAGATTTCTGTATTTATTATTATTTGGTTTACTAGCATATAGCCCGTCATATGACGGAATCAGTAAATTTTTAATTTTCTAGAATTGTAAAGTACCCTATGAGGCAGGTAAAAAAATGGTTTGTTTTTTGGCTGAGAATTATCAGGTACACGCTCAATAATTTGTTTATCTTCGTACTCCTCTAAAGTCTCCCGATACTGTGAATGCAGTTTAGAATCACATTGAATTCATTTAGAAAGATAATAAGTTTTCTTAGCTACGTCGAAATTATCGTTAAGTTCTTCAGTTTTTTTTTCCACAGTAATTAATGGAAGTAAAGGAATGAAACTATCACCCCGGTAGGCATGGGCCGAGTCCTCTAATCCAGAGATTTCTTTCAATAAACACAAAAATGTAGGCGAGCAGAAAAATTAACAGCTAAAAGGTGAAAGGACACATAAAAATAGTCGAGAAGACAGTTTAAGGATAGAAACATGAAATGTGTATGTGGCCAGAGACATCTGTACAACAATACGTGAATTTCATATAATAAAAATAACAAAAATCATAAAAAGTTGAAAAAAAATAGTAAAATTTTATTTTAAAAATAATAAAACAACTTTAAAAAAAATTTAAAAAAAAAGCAGAAAATATTAAACTAATTAGACATTTCTATTTAAATTTGGCATCGTCGAGGACAGAACCGTCAACTCGAGATATACGACAGCCAAATAGGCAGACACTCCACTAAACGTGCCATACCTACATATGCGGATGGAACTAAATAAAGTATATCAGGGTCGATTAAATGATAGAATGGACAGCAGAGTCTAGTATTGACAGTGATTATTTGGTGGTATATATGAATGATATCCAAAATGATAAATTTAATCTCCTGCTCTTAACAGGGGCTTGAAATAATACCAATAAACGTTCAAAAAGTGGTGATGGGGTGGATTTCGAAATCGCTGTGAATTTTGCTAACCCTAAGTCATGAAAAATCCAATATGGATTTCTGTATCCATTTCAGGTACAACCGCTTCATAAATTCACGGACAGACAACTTAGGTTATTATTATATAGGGGATTTATCTCGCATCCTGTAATTTACTTCATGCATTGCGTTCTTGCATATAAAATTGCCCACTTTCACGGCTTTTATTTAATGACTCTTTTTTTCTTTCGACAGTGCTCAAAGTGTAAAGAATATTTCCTAGGTTCACCATCACATGGTCATCAATGCTATCGTCACATGTTTTTGGATAAAGATTACTGCTTTAATCCTGGAACTATTGGTATTTTCAGTTTTTTTTCAGTGTATTATATGATATTTAAAATAATGAAATATTTTTAATTTAGAGTAATTTTCATGCCAATTTCAGATGTCTGTCTATGTAAAATAAAAAAATAATCCAAAAATGCTGCAGTGCTCAGTAGTTAAAACAATATCATCACAATGGTGACATATTCCTATTTGTTAATTTAGTACCCCTAATATCCAATTAAGAATACTGTTTGCTTTATAGTCCTAGTTTGGAATATCTAAATTTTTATTTTTATCGTTTAATATTTTTTTGTGGTTTTATTAATTTATGATTTATATTTTTTTATATTTGGCATGTGTATGTTATTAATTTTGTTTAAAATAAAAGAGATGTATGGAATAATCACCAACATGTGTCAGAACTACGCATCAGTGTATACAACGATTGCAAGTAGTCAGAAGTTTTATTTAACAATAACTAAATTCTCATTTTAAACCTATACTAAAGCTTTTTGCTTGAAGCCATTACTAAATATTTTGAATTTTTACTTTCTCATATACATAGTTTACAGAAAGTATTGTAATCATCCAAAAACTTAACTGCAAGATTTTCATTGATCTTCACATTTCTGTCCAAAATATGAGTCCAAAAATATCATTTTTTGAATTATGCTTGTGTAAGCACAATTTGAATATGTTTTGACATTGAAAAACCAAATTTTAAATACATAAATTATTGCAAAAATGTAGTTTTCTAAAACTTTTGGGTTACTTCCAACGACTGGAAGTAGCAGTCTACATGCTACCTGCTTCCAGTTTATCATGATTCCCACACAATGCATATTTCTATTTAAGTTCATAAAATAATGTATTAACATAGCTAAAAGATAGATTTTATTTGTACGGTAGTGTTCATATATTTTGTAAAAGTAAGAAAATTGAAACATGACTAACAAGAATAGTTACTTTTCTTTTCTGTAAGTATACAAAACATCCAAAAGAAAGTTATGCCTCTTTTTTTTTATATATCTGACTATGTATGGATTAAAAACATCCAATATTATACTATCAAATCTTTGGGCCTTCAGTAGTTCTAGACTAGTATGCATATATGAGACATTCACAAAGGGATGGTTATGCTCAATTTTTAGTTTAGGAGATATGTGATTATGCATGGATGCAAAAGCAAACAATCTCATATTATCAAATCTTTGGGTTTTAGTTAGTCCTATTTTAATCAGGGTTGGAAAAAAATCATGATTTTTTTAAAACAATCAAAAAAATCAAGATTTATTTGATTTAAATCAGATTTTTTTATTTTTTTCTGAATATTAATTTTAATTGTTGTTTTTATGTTTTTTGCAATATACATAGAATAGTTTGTTATAAGAAGTCACATCTTATCTATCTAGTATATTCTGCACACTGATTACCTAAACTTAAATATATAAATTTTAATCTAAATACATTCTATTATTTTGTAATTGGATATTGCAAACTCAATAAGATGTCAATTAAAAGAACAAATTAAATATTCTTTTAATGCAAACTATTTATTTAAAAAAACAAATCACAATTATTTCAATATTTTTTAAGCACCGAATGATGGATTTAATGGTTTCAATAAAAACACTAGCTTCGATGCTTTATCCACTCCTCATTGGTTACGAAGGCTAGAATGAACAATACCAAAAGAAGAAAACTGTCTTTCCATTCCGGCAGACGAAGCCACGGCTGTTATTATTTGGTAGACAAACTGGATTTCAAGCTCTGTAATACTCTCTTTACCCCCCATTACATAAAATGAATTCCACCAGTCATAATCAATCATTGTACTACCCCTGCTACATATTTTCTGATAACAACCCCTAAATTCTTGGAAAGCACATGCTATCTATTTACACTTATTTACTTATTGGTATTACTGTGCTGACTGATTCCCAGTTCTCCTGTCTTTGGAATATAGGTTTTAAAAGAAGTGAAAAAAAATTGATTTAAATCAGTGATTTTTTTTTTTTTTTTTAAATCAACTGATTTAAATCATGCCAACCCTGATTTTAATGGGGTAAACCTTTTTAAGTTAATTTAACTTAAATTTGCTAGTTTTACTATCATTATTTTAAATACTAGCTGGTGTAAGTCACCAAGTTTCATCATTTGAAAATAAGGATAATAGAAGGTGTGGTGAAAAGGATACTAAAGATTTGGAAGCACTAAAAAAATTTAACAGGAAAACCCAGCAGTTGAGCTCTTTTGGCTTTAACTTTTAAAATCCTGTAAAAAGGTTTAAATTTCCTTTTTGTTTTACAATTTTTATTTCTTCAAGTAAAGAACAAATAAAAAGATCAGCATCAAAAATTTATATGAATGGAATGCAACCATAAATTATAATACATATTTTTTTAATTCAACAGTAGATTTTTTTTAATAATAGTATATTTTTACTTTTGAATGTCTGTTCTCTGATTTATGATATAAAAATAAGCATATAAAAATCAATGGATACATCATGGAAACATCCTTCTTGGGTCTGGGGGTTATAGGTTTGTCACTGATGTTCTACACTATTTAGAGCCCAATAAAATTGTGATTGTATTGTACTGTTGTATGTGACTACTTTCTTACAATTGATCATTGCATTTTTTACAGAAGAATGTAACAGGAATCCAAGTCCTCTCTATCAGGGACATACAGGATTCTTTGCTGTGCAACCAAGATATATGAATGTGGATATTAGAATTATTGTGGATGTGACCAAAGGTGGAGTAGATTTTTTCCTCTCTGCCAAAGAAGATGCTTTTATAGTTAAAGTTGATAAGGAAACTGGATTACATCATGTTTATATAGATGAGAAATATGGGATTGATTTAAAGAACCACAAAGTAGCATCCGATATCCAGTCTGTTATAAAACGAAGAAAAAGAAACATCGAAGATTTATCTAAGGAGTCTTCCAATTTAACTGACCCTGTACCTGTGGAGGTCCTCCTTCCAACTGTTGCCAACGCACAAGGACTCACTACGTATATTGAGGTGAAAAAGTGTGAAGATTTTTTACTAGTCAGAAACTTAGAAAATAGGTTGGTAGTCACTATACCTCAGGAAGTGCATGATCTACGTACAACTCGCTTTTACATGATCCTTCGGGGTGCTGGCAAAGAAACCTATGGAAATTTGTTTTTTAGACAAGATCAGACTAGAATTGATCTCTTTGTGTTCTTTTCAGTATTTTTCTCTTGTTTCTTCTTATTTTTAGCCATTTGTGTTGTAGTCTGGAAAGTGAAGCAAGCATTTGACCTGCGACGAGCTAGACGACTACATGCCGCAGAAATGAAACATATGGCCAGCCGTCCATTTGCACGCATCGTCACAATTGTTGATGATAACTTTGAGGACAGTGATTTATACCTTTACTCTCCATGTAATTATCGAAAAAAGCTGAAGCATATTAAAGGCCATGGGAGAGATTCCCCAAAGCAGCAGATTGAAGAGAAAATAAGTCTTCGTCCACTTGCAGTTGAGCCACTCTCTGATGGATTTGGGGCAATTGCAACTATTCTTGTCCAGCTTCCTGGTGGAGCCCAGTCCTTAGTAAGGATGTCATTAGCATCGACTCTCATTACTCTTCGAAGCTCCCCTTACCACTTTGGGTTTGGTCTAAGGGCAGCTATGCGTAGAAGAACTAGCCATGCCAATGTCTGACAGTGCAAGATGAATCTCATTTTTGCTAATGTGTTTGTAATATAATTTTGTGTTGTCTGAAGTTTGTATATACTATTTGTAACTTGTGTCTTTCTCTTTTGTTTGTAAATAAAATATATTGTTGAATTATATTTAATGTTTTTTATATATTTAAACAAAGAAAATGCGTATGATAAGATTTGAAGTTAAAATGGAAATTTTTGACTTAATATCAGATAACTGGAGCTATTTTCTAAATATCCTTATCGGGTCAGCTGAGTAGGGTTTTCATCATGTTAAACATAAAAGTACTTGAGGGAAACCCTTTTCTTTTGTGATATACTGTGGATCTATCTCTAATATATAATACAACCAAGGCAATGTTGAAACAGTGTCTGGAGGGATGGGAGAAACTGAAAATCTGTCTTTAAGTTTCAATCATTTTGTACTGTTAAGTTTTTAACAAGAAGTGAACACATATTTCTATACTCAAATGCAACAGGTCCTGACTAAAATACTTTACTGTGCGAGACATAATCCAATTTTTCTGCCCCTTCTTTTTCTAATTATAATGACAAACTAATAGCATAATCACATTCATATAAAACTTATAGTACTAAATAAGAAAATATGATCTGAATATTTTTTTCTATGTTCTTCATTATTTACATATATGAGAATACATTTATTCATTTGATGTCAAAATGTTGTCAAAATCATCTTTCATTTCCTCCTTCTCTTAAAATATTTAGGTGAATTTGTGAAGAAAAAACAATCAAGTACAAATGACAATGAAAAAATTAGGATTGCAAATGCAAATTTTATATTTCATCTTTGTTTAGCCATGTTCATTAACCCTTTCGCGACGGGAAGCATAAACGTGCGCTTTTCTCTGAGGCCGGCAGTCACTTTCGCAAGTGTGTATCCTGGGCCGGAGGGTTTTATGCTATTAAGCCTAAATTCATGAAATTAACGAAGTAGCAACGTGTTATTTAATAATGCTGAGTAAAGTATTTAAATGGAATGGGATTTATAATATATGTTTATAGATACTTTATTTACTTAGTCTATTTCTTATTTAAATATATATTTTACACCTTTTTTTTCATTCTTTACTTACTATTTAATGACTTTTAACATTACAAAACTGAATACTATATTATTTAAAATTATTTTTTTGTATGAAAATTTTTAAAAACAGTTATCTACAAACAATCCTACTTTACAGTCCTTACACTCAAAGTAACTCATTTGCCGTTTTGGAGGATTTTTCTGGAATGTGAAAAAACGAAGTATCGTCATTATGTTTGTCAGAAATGTCCTCCTCAACATTAGAATCACTAGATCCATTATGAACAATTAGAATATATTATAGTGTCACTATTACTAATATCCTAATCTGTTTCAGAATGAAAATCTGAAATATTTCGCGTCATTTCAGCTATTTCAAGCTCAGTTAAACACTTTCGACACTTCGAAAATCTAACAATAAAAAGAGAAAAATAAATCAAGTCTGTCAGATCTATTTCTGTACTAAAAACTGGACTGCAAACCAAAATACACAACGCTTTAGCAAAAATAAAACTCCCCTGCTTACATAAACAAACACCACGTGGGAATTTAAAGAGCCGTCATAAAACATGTCAATTGGAAACATTCCTTTTCCCTCATGTTTATATAATCAAAAACCACTTGTATGTGTATCATACTACTCTCCTATTGAGTACAAGGTCAAATCTACATGTATCTAAATCCATAGGGACATACAATGCCATCTTGTGTCAAAACTTATAGTTTTAAAACGTTCCACAACACTGGCACACATATGTGACAGTCGGGGGGGAACGAGAAAATGCTCTGGCACGCCAGTGTGACGGCCGGGAAATAAGCGCATTTCTTGCTGGCATGTATATGTGATAGTAGGCGCAAAAGGGTTAATAGTGGCTGGAGCATGTAAAATAGGTTTATGATCGCAAATATCCTCCAAGTTCCCAAACATACCTCTAGAGGTGGTGGGCCAAGCTTGGGTGTCATCTTCTTTGTCCCTGCTTCTAAATTATAAGGATCCTTTTTGTGTTTTTCTAGGACATAATGTTGACTGCCTATATGATACTACTATAATAAAAATGGTCAACAATTTCTGCATCGATGTTCAGACTAATGCCCCCACATTATTTTTTTTTTAACTTTTTTTTTTCCATGTTAAACAAACACATAAGCTTACATGTAAGTGCTGATTGAAATAATAAAAAAAAATCAAAGTGTCTAAAAAATGTATATACATCATTAACATAAATCATGTAAGGAATCTTGCTTCCCTAAAATTTCTGTTTCCTGGGTGCCCATGCAATAATTATGCCCTACACAGCAAAAGGCTTTCCCAAAGTCCTGACTTGTATTTAATATACATCAAAAGAGCTGTACATCTTCTGTGTATTTGTTAACATATCAGTTCTTTTTTCATAAATGCACATTGTCAGTAGTGTGCAACTCTTGTATAGATGCACATGTCATTGCTCACAAGGCACAAGTTCTACTGTTATTGTTATAAATCATTCCTCAAACTTTTGAGCTTATATATCAGAGACTAGCATATAGCCCGTCATATGACGGGATCAGTAAAATTTTTAATTTTCCAGAATTGTAAAGAACCCTATGAGGCAGGTAAAAAAATGGTTTGTTTTTTTGGCTGAGAATTACCTTTCAACAAAAATAATCTATTAAAATTA
The DNA here is from genome assembly GCA_032207245.1 of Pardosa pseudoannulata. Classification (NCBI taxonomy): domain Eukaryota; kingdom Metazoa; phylum Arthropoda; class Arachnida; order Araneae; family Lycosidae; genus Pardosa; species Pardosa pseudoannulata. Next base: position 96,184,467 of record CM063507.1, on the reverse strand, counting down.
TCACATATGTACTTAATCTATTATTTAAGTCAAATAAAAAAGAAAATTATTTATGTAATATCTAAGTTTAGTGATAAAACGTATGAAAATAATGCAGAAAATATTTAAATAATTTAAAATAAGAAATGATTAAATGAGAGGGTTAAAGGAATGAAGTCATAATGCTAGAAAAAAAATTGTTATTTTTACCTATTTATTATGTGATAAATTCGAATGTTTTAAAGATGACAGTATTTTTTGCTGTGATACAAAGCTTATTCATACCAATTTACTTCAGAATCGGATCTATAGTTTAGGAAAAGATAAACTTTACTCGCTTTGAATTTTGCAAACCCTAACTCATCAAAAATCCAATATGGATGCTTTATCCCTTCCAGGTCCAACAGCTTCATAACTTCGAGGACAGTCAGGCAGATAACTTAGGCTATTATTACATTATAAGAAGAAAGTTTAAGGATACACAACAGGAAATGTTTATATGGTCAGGGACATTGGTAAAGCAATACGTGAATTGAATATAAAATAAAAATTATAAAATGTTGAAAAAATAGTAAAAATTTATTTTAAAAATAATAAAACAACTTTTGGAATAAGAATTTAAAAGAAAAAGCAGAAAATATTAAATTTATTAGACATTTATAAAATTTGGCTGCGTCGGGGATAGAACCGTCAACCCAAGAAGTACGATGATCAAGTGGGAGGACATTCTACCAAACATACAATGGCTGCACGTTGTGAGTAAACTAATTAGAATATATGAAGGTTCAAGTACAAACAGTCCACTAATTTAAATATTACTCTCCCTTATTTGCCATCCTATCAAGAATGAATTTCGTATAGAATAAGAGGAAGGATAAGGCTTGAAATAATAGCATTAAACGCTCGAAAACGGGGATGGGGTGGATTTCGAACTTGCTTTCAATTTTGCTAACCCTAACTCATGAAAAATCCAATATGGATGCCTGTATGCATTCCAGGTACAACCGCTTGAGAAATTCACGGACAGACAACTTAGGCTATTATTATATAGGGGATGGGCAAACTGATGCTACAGGCTAGATGCACCCCCTTAGAGGCTCTATTCAGCTCTCTACAGATTATGAAATAGTTGAGAAGTTTCATTTATATTTAAAAGAGGTCATTTAAAAATGCTTTTCTTGTATAGGCAAAAATTTACTTGAGAGTAAAATATTTTATATATTTATTTTTGCATTTGCAAAATATATTAAGAATTTTTATTGAGAATGGGTTAACACTTGTGCTTCAGTAAAAAAAGGAAGGTAGTGTAATGAATATGTATAAAATTATAAATGTTTTTATTTTTTATTACTTTAAAATTTTAAAATATAAAAACAAGAGTTTAAATTTACTGACTATGAATTTATATTAAGTGCTATAACTTTTGCATAAGTAAAAAGAAGGAAAATGCTGTAATTAATATGTTTCTGTCTGGGGGCCGGATAAAACCATCCAGTGGACCACAATTGGCCCGCGGGCCTTAGTTTGCCTATCCCTGAGCTAAACTATTGAAGTAATATGCAATCGGGCCACATTGAAGAGAAGCACACAAATCCGCATATAATTTAAATGTTATTCAAGAGCATCTAACATTGGCATCTTGAACAGTCAGCAGCAGATTAGAGAATGACCATGAGAACATGTGCTGGAACAGGGTTGGACCCCAGAGCGAGCAACGCAGGGCGGAATGTCATTCCCATAGAAATTAGCTTAATCAGTGCTCTCAACAGTGAAAGGAATTTAGATAATTGAAAAGTTAACCGGGGACAGTTGGAAAATATGGAGAGTGGGCAGAAAATTTGCATTTATTGTAAAAGGAGCTTTAGAAAATGGGTTGGAAGAATTTTAAGTTGAGGGCACTACTTTAATTAAGACATTTATGGCTGGGAAAATAGATTTGAAAGAATAGGAATCGGACAGAGGAGATTTTTTAGGAGATATTAAAGTCTAATAATTTTGATGCATTACATATATATATGTAAGCATGTATGCATATATATATATACGTATATATAAGTATGTATATATGCATATATGTATAAGTATACACTCAAGAGCCAAAACATTATGACCACCTGTCAATAACTAGTTGGCCCACCTTTGGCACTCAACACAGTTTCAACCAGCCTTGGCATGGATGCCACAAGTTCTTGGTTGATGGCCGAAGACAGATTGTACCAGATGTTTAAGCAACGGTTACGCAAATCCGAGATATTGCTAATCGGTGGTCTTTGAACTCTGAGCTGCAGTCCCATGACGTCCCAAATGTGTCCTGTCGGATTGTGGGTCAGGCGGCCAGGACATTAACTGGAATTCAGCATCCTGTTCCTGGAACCACTCCAACACAATTTTAGCCTTGTGACACTGGGGATTGTCCTGTTAGAACATTCTTTTTCCAGCTGGAAAAACAGGCCATGTAAGGGTGCAACTGGTCCGTCATAATGTTCAGATACCCTGTAGCATTCATGGTATGCTGTACCACAACCACGGGTCCCAGAGACGCCCAAGAGAACGTCCCCCAAAGCATAATACCGCCACCACCGGCCTGTGTATAACCTATTGTAGATTGAGAGAGCAACTGTTCGCCAGGAAGACGGCGTATCCTGACACGGCCATCGGCGTGATGAATGACAAACCGTGATTAATCTAACCAGGCAACTCTTTCCCACTGATCCATGGACCAGTCGCGATGTTCCCGGGCCCAGCGTAGGCGCAGTGGCGATGACGCTTGGTCAGCAAATGCACACGAGTGGGACCTTTGCTGTGTAGCCCCATCTCCACAAGTGTGCGCTGAACAGTGTGCTCCGATACTATTTTACTTGGCCCTGCACTGTATTGGGTTGTCAGCTGAGCCACTGTCTGGCTCCGGTTTTGCTTCACCTTGCGACACAGTCTCCGACGATCTTTTTCTTTGATAACATGTGAACGTCCAACACCATGTCGTCTATTGTTGGTTTCACCGTTATTCATCCACTTTGCGTAAGTACTAACAACTGTAGATCTCGAACAACCCACGAGTCTTGCAGTTTCGGAAATACTCGTTCCGAGCCATTACAATCTTCCATCTATGAAAATCGCTTAGATCCGCAGACTTTCCCATCTCACACAAAAGTAAATGAAAGAATGATTCTTCAGACTCTCCAGCAGCAGTTAAATACCACGTGCCTTCCACGTCATCCAGGCGAGTTCATTGCAAAATAGAGGGGTGGTCATAATGTTTTGGCTCTTGAGTGTATATACTTGTGTGTATATACAGGGTGTCCCCGAAGTCCGTGTACAAACTTGGAGGGGAGGTAGAGAACTTCGTGAGGAGTCATAATTACATAGTAAAGCATAGGCGGAAACATAACCCTTACGAGATAAAGAGACACAAAGACAATAAGGACACACACACAGAATGTAGTGTAAAACGCTTTATTATACAAAAAACAACAATAATAATAATTAAAAAGTATTACAGGAGGTTTTCGAAATTGCTGCCATTGGCATAAATGCACGTACGACACCGACGCGACATGGTTGGAGGACATTTTCGAAAATGCAGGGAGTATCACGGATCGTAGAAGCAGCAATGGATATCCATGCCACCAGGTCCATTGCAGAATTGACGGACGTATCATACAAAAGGCTCTTCATGGCACCCCATAGAAAAAAAAAATACAGAACAGATACATCAGGGGATCAGGAAGGCCAAGCGCCGGGGCCACCACACCCAATCCACCTGTTTGGAAATCTCCGGTCCAAATGCTCACGAACACACCCTCTTCGAGTACGAGTGTTCGTGATGTTCGTGGCCGTCCAGAACGTTCAATCGCTGCTCTGGTGAATCCATGTTCCGCGAGGTTCTGATGCACCCGGTTGAACATTTGATGATTCGGTTGCCGCCTCATGGATACCTTTCCTGATACAACTGAACAGCAGCACTTCCATTTCCGTTGGCTAGACCGTAGATGAAATGGATATCTGCCAACTCGGCGTTCTTAAAATTATTCACGTTCATCGACGCTGTCTGTGTCTGAACTGAGGAAACCATACGTGCAGAACTTGAGAGGTCGCGTATAGCGCCACCTATTGCTTTCCGCCCATGCTTTCCTATGTCATTTTGGCTCCTCACAATGTTCTCTACCTCCCATCCAAGTTTGTACACGGACTTCGGGGACACCCTGTATATATATATATATATATATATATATATATGTATATGTATATAAATGTATATATAGATAGATAGATAGATAGATAGATAGATAGATAGATAGATAGATAGATAGATAGATACACATACAAGGAAATCCTTAAGTGAAGAAATTTTGGTAAAAACAAAAAATTGTTTGACGGCAGTAGTAATAAATCTTACTGAATACAGGAACCTATTCCTACAAACTAAACAATGTCGGGGCACAATTTACAATAAATATGAAATATTTTCACATGTACACATGTATTGCATTTGGTATTTGTAGTAATATATACCAGTTTTTCTACATTAACATTTTTATTATAATAACATTAATACGATGTTTATCATTTAACACCTATATGGATTTGCATAATAGTTTTCTTATTAATTAACATTTCTTAATTAGTATATTATATTAATTTGTTGATAATTTATTAATTTGTGCGATAAAATTACATTCCTAAAACTGTTGTGTAATAAAATCATATTTGTAAAATTATTAGGTATCAGTCCGCGAGATTCCAACTGCCTAAGGGCCTCCATCTTGTTTAGCCCTTTCGTGGGCCGTGGGAAGATTACTTCCCATCTACACGATCTTACAAAACACACTTGTGGTAAGCGCAAAACCCATTCTAATATATTGGTCTTGCTATTGGAATGATGGGAAGACTAATTCCCTCTTCGATTTTTCGTTGTCATTTATGGTTCGATCGATTGAATAAAATTAGCAGTTCTGTTTGGAAACTTGGAGTGAGAAATAAATACCCCACTAAAGGGTTAATCTTACACTGGCGATACCGTTGAACTTTGAATTAAAAATTGAGTCCAATAGGGCTCAATTTTAGAACAAACTATTTTCAATATTTTTATCAACGACATTCCGCGATCAGATGTAAATCCACTAGTACCTTATGCTGACG
>CM063507.1:96161405-96179249 GCA_032207245.1 Pardosa pseudoannulata | reverse complement strand
CTTAGTACCAATCATTTCCCGATATATTGCCAATTATTTCCCGATATGTTACCAATTATTTCCCGATACGTTGAATAAATGGGTGACCTGTTAGATTTATTATTAATTGCTTTTAAATTATTTAATTCTCTGTTTTTTAATGTTTTAAAAAAATTTCTGTCCAGAAATTGGCTACATTTCCTTGAATTAAAATTGAATTTTTAGAGTAAAATATTCTAAAATAAAGTTCTAAAATAAAAGAAACTTAAATCCGTAACCATTTTTGTGTGAAATTATATACAGTTTTAATTTATAAACATGGAAATTAAAAAAAAAGGTTTATAACTGTTTTCTAAACCTTTTTGTTATAATTCAGAAATTATCCAGATTTCTCCTAGTTTATTTAAAAATATTGGAATTTTTAAGATTTTTCATATTTTTCTTGAGTATAGCGACCTTGTTTTTTACTTTTTGAGAGTGTATGTTTAAAAAAAATGTTATCTTGTACTGCAAATGTACTGTAGCGTTCCAAACCCAACCCATTATATACCTCAGCAAATATTTCTATAAAATAATAGTTTAGTTTTCTCAAGACTATTTATTTAACAAAATTTGAATTTCTTTAATTAAAAAGCATATTTAAAAATTATCTTGCAATATTACAACTAAAAAAGGAATAATTATAAAATAATAGTTTAATTTTCTTAATGTTGTCTATTTAAGTAATTTGTATGTTTTAATTCAAAAGCATATTTCAAAAACATTTCAAATAATTTTTTCTTGCAGTATTGCAAGTAAAAAATATAATAACAATTTTAACTTATTATTTCATATTCAGCTTAATACTGAAATTTTAGTAAGAATAAAAACCAGTGCTTTAGTTCAATAAATGAATACAAAAATTATCTTGTTGAATAGAAGAGAATTTGAAAATACAGCAAAGTACCTTCATAAAAATTTCACTATATATCAGAAACTAATCTTTTTTAAAGCGTTACTTTGCACATCTTAAAACATTTTTATTGTTTTTCTCTGTTCTTCAAAGCAATAATCCAATATCCAAACAAAAATGTAATTTAAAACCAGTATATATCAGATGAAAAAAAATATACACACTTCAATCATGTAATTCATCTGTGAAAAATTATCTGTACCTGACATGAAAAATAGAATTATAGAATCTTTGTAATATAATCTGTGATAATTGTAAATATTTTTAACATTGTTTTAAGAAGTATATTTCAACAATTTCTGAATGAAATATATCTTCTCTTTTAAAGGATAAAGCAAGCATACCTTAATTTAGACTGTTATGGTACTAAATGTAAACTATAAATAAATGTTTCAAAAACCAAAATTTAAATTCTTATCTTTAACTTTTAATTACAAATATTTTAGACTTACAAATAAACATTTTAGCACTCTATTACTTAATGTAAATTTCATTTATTTCCTAAGTACCACAAAAATTAAAATTTTACATTTCTTTTAAAATCAGAATGAAAAATTCTTTCTTAAGTTGTATATGTCCTGTAAAAATATTTACATTTAAGTAAATAAATATTCAACATGATTAAAGCATAATTAAAACATTTAAAAAGTAGGGAATCAAATCAAACTTTATTGACAAAGACATCAAGTGTTATTTACATTAATTTTATTAATAGAATTGCAGCCGAATGGTTAAGGTGCTGACCTTCGGTACTGTAGTTCCTACGTTCAAATCCCCCTATGAAATGGATGCTTGTAGCCCTTCGGAATCAGCTTTAATCAATGGGTCCTGGTCTCATTATCACTCGTGTTGCAATTGACAGTAGAGCTCCAAACCTAACTATGGTGAAGATGTCCACCCTCACGAACCTTCACAAGTTTATTTTTTTAATTGCTGCTTCAACTTCGTGTTCGATGGCATGCTGATATTGACGATTGTTTCGGACAGATGCTGAAATAGATATAAAATTCTTTAAAATGAGACAAAAAATTTAAAATTGTTTAAATAAAAATTTGAAAAAGAAAACATTTTAAAAATGACCAGAATAATTTTGTGCTTTATATGCATTATCACAAAAATAATTTTTAGTCACAAAATTTATTTAAAAGTAGGGTAGCTGTGATTTTTAAAGGGGCCATAAACTTTTAAATCACATTTTTTGTGTATTTATAGTTATTGCTTTATTTTGAACTCTATACAGAAAAATGTATAATGAAATTGAATTATTAAAATGTTACAAGCGATGAAAACTTAAATATGTTTCCTTAAACAGACGTTAAAATGTACACAAAGATATGCAGAATTTTAATTCACATTTTGTATTAATTTTTAATTAATATTTTTTCTTGCAACCAATAATCTTAGCAGTGATGATTTGTCTATGTCGCTGCTAAGCATACCACATTGAGAAAAACAAATAATAATAATAATAATAATAATAAATTCTGCTTCCAGTGCACAAACACTAGTGATTATAAAAGAAAAAATCTTAAAGTGTTAGTGCTCCTAAATTAGAGATATTTCTTTCAACAACTGCTACCGAAAAAAAATATCATAGGAAACAGCTCATAAGTTTTTATGATTGAAGGCTGTAACTGTAGCAGCATATAAATTTTCCACTAAAATTGTAATAATTTCTTTAAAATTAGAAGTAGTAAGCAATGGCAGACATACTTGAAATCGATGTTCCATCCTTTCAAATTGTTTCACGTAATAGATAAGATTATTTATTACTGTACAGCTGAAAATGAAGGTAACTGAAATGAAATAAATATTTCACGAATTAACTTTATTCTTACAATAAATGAGTAGGTAATACATTTTAATTATTTTAAGGGAAAATCATTACTTTTAAGCAAATATAAAAGGAAGAATTTTTGTTTCTTTTCTGCTTACCATTTCTTTTTCTATAACTATCTAAATTGCTTGAAATTTTTAGCATTGTTCTATATGTCAATTTAAACATTTTCCTATGTTTAATTTATTTCTATATTTTTATTGTAAAGTACTTTTTTTTAAATTTCGCTGCATTTTGAACAGATACATATAAAGTGATATAAAGTGAAATAATATAAAGTGAAATACTAGTTATTTTAAACTATTAAGTGGAAGAGTTAAATAAATGTATATGCGTTGATAAATATTTACAAAGATTATTATATTATTTATTACAAAATTTTAAAAAAAAAAAAGCAAGAAAATTAGAGGAATTATTCTAATGTTTGTGTGAAATTTCTGGAAGCATGTATGGACACATATATTTGCATATTTTGCATCCTTATTGAGTTTACTCTTTTTTTTTATCGACTTTCTAGAACGAATTGACAATTTTCTTCAAAAATTATTTCCGACTTCTAGCTTTTAATAAATTTATTAAAATCAACCCTCTTAGAACAATCAATGTAAAGTACCAACCATATCCTGTCCTAAACATTCTTCTCACAGAACAGCTGCCATAATGAACATCCGCTAAATTAAACACCTGCGTAAAATATACTACGTACGCATTTTGCACCAGGAGAAAGCGAATACTCACATAAAGCTAAAAAATTATTTAAAAATTACATTTTAAATTCTATATTCTAAATAATTATTTTAAATGGAAAAATTAGAATTTGATAATGCTCTAAAAACTAATTACATATAGAGTTTCACCATAGTATTATAACATACTTTCATGATAATCTGAAATCAAAATGTACAATAGTTCTTGTTTAGATGCAATACTTGACTATGTATAAAAGCATTCATTCAAACCCATATATATTTATATAAAGTAAGACAAAACTATGCATACGTAGAGGCAGGTTACATGACCCTCTACTTGCCACTTGGCTTTAGTTACAAATACAATTTTTCCTTTGATAAGAAATTGCATAACTACTAAAACTATCACCTGTAGAAATTATCACACACATCTTGAAGAAGAATATGCAAATTGCAGGAAACCACCAGATGGCGCGGATAGTACGTCACAATGACGAGAGTGTATGAAAGGGGTATATAAGGAATGGTAGCAAAGAAGTAAAATTGTTCACAAGCGCTTTAAAAGCCTTTCAGTGCAATAACCGCATAGTTATGGCACAAAGGAAGCATTTGGATGATTTTTTACGTGGTAGAATTATCGGACGACTGGAATGTGGACGTACCCAGCTGGAAGTATCCGAGGAACTTGGAATCGCCCAGAGTGTCATCTCCAGGCTTTGGCAACGATTCAAACATGATGGTAATGTGAGTAGATGTTACAGCACAGGTCGCCCCCGAGTTACTACGCCGAATGATGACCGGTATTTGGCAGTTACTGCCAAAAGAAACAGACGGAGCACAGCATCAGACCTGTCTCGTCAGCTCTCTTCAGCTACCGGTACGACAGTTTCAAGGCAGACCGTGTACAGACGCTTAGGGAACATTGGTCTATATGCTCGTAGGCCTGTCAGATGTGTTCCCCTTACCGCAACTCACTGTCGCCTGCGATTATGCTGGGCTAGAGAGCATGCATTGTGGACACCGCAACAGTGGTCTTGTGTGATGTTTTCCGACGAGTCCAGGTTCAGTTTACATTCTGATTCTCGCCGGACTTTCATATGGAGAGCGCCAGGTACCCGTTACCACCAAGAGAACACCATTGAACGACACCGTTACGGTGGTGCAGGATGGCTCGTTTGGGGAGGAATTATTCTTGGTTCCAGAACTGACCTGCATGTTCAGAGTGTAACGATGACAGGCCACATCTATCGGGATGTCATTCTGGAACAACATGTACGTTTGTTTCGGGCGCCATGGGTCCTGAATTTCTGTATATGGATGACAACGCCCGACCTCACCGTGCAAACATTGTAGACGAATGCCTTCAATCGGAGGATATCACCCGTATGGATTGGCCAGCATACTCACCGGACTTGAATCCAATAGAGCATGTGTGGGACATGCTTGGCCGACGAATTGCAGCCCGTCAACCCCCTCCCAACTGTCTATCGGAACTTCGGAGGGCATTGCTTGATGAGTGGTGTAATTTTCCCCAAGATCAGATTGATAATCTGATACTCAGCATGCGTAGGCGTTGTAACGCTTGTATTGCATCGTCCGGGAGACATACTCCGTATTAACCATCATACTAACCATGTTATACTGTTTTCTGTAAATAGGTTCTTTTTTGAAATTTGCTCCAGGGAGTAAAAATCGCAATTTTTATTAATTATGTCAAACATATAGCATCTTTTTTGCTCTTTACCTTTTGTTTAATAAATAGACTTTACAAATAAGTCAAATTTGTTTTGCTTTTGTCTCTTTCATTGCCTGAACTTCATATATCCTTAATTTATGGACATGGTGTTATATAATATATATATATTTTTTATATATTATATATATATATATATATTATAATATTTATATATATATTGTAAAATTTCATATTTTAGGGTTTTCTCCGCAAATATGTGGTACGCGCCTTATCGTGTAGTCACGCCACACCTGTAAGGTATAAAGCTAAATTTTACAATGACTTTCTACAATGTTATTCACAAACCCCGTTTAGAAATTTAAGGCTTTATTCAAAAAGAAGGAAAATGCGGCATATGTGTAAATCCCCCACACCTGGCAGAAATAGAGAAAAAGTATTATTATAAGAAACGCTTATGCCTCGCACATTCTTAGAAATAGAAGTTAGTAGCTAGGTATTATGAAATATAAAGAAAGGACAGTCTGAGGTCCGAATAATATAAAATTGTGGTCAACACTTCAAAAGAAGACCGGCTCGTAAAACTTGCGCAAAACCGCGAGCTCTTGAAAACACGATTTGAACAGAACGGAATTTAAGCCAGGTGTAATAGGTACAAAGATACCGCACTTATAGATTTAAGAATGAGAAAGTATTTTCGGAAAATCATAAAAGAAGCCGCGCTACGAATAACTCCCTACACCCCTTCAATGCATAAAAGGGTCAGTATACAAAGATATCGAGAAGGAGAGAAAAGGGGGAAAAAGAGAAAAAGGGCAAGTTCAGATGCATGTTTCGAGAAGGGAATTTAGAAAAAATATAAATATAAAAATGCAAATAAATAAATAAATACGAGCGTGGGTACTAATCCAATGAAAAATCAGAATTTGAGAACTGACCACCTGAATTTTCAAGAGTGGCTACTTTCCCAAAATGGGACGGAAAAAAGGAGGGGCTAAGAAAAAAAAGATTAGAGGATATATACGGGGGAAAAAGGAGAGAAAAAAAATGAGGATTTTTAGATTAGATTAGATAGGATTAAGATAGCTTTTTAATTCTCGCAGTTCAGCGGCCTTTTATTATTCAGCCGGTTAGTAACCGAGATTATTTTAACTAGAATCAAGATGGTTTTTCCTCTGCAGTGGGGTAAGTTCTATTTTTACTATTTTTTTAAAGCAGTGACAATTGTAGTAAAATTTTGTGTACATATGTAAATAGTAAATAAATTCTTTTTTTTTAATCTAAATTCCTTTTGATGATGAAATTAATTAGCCTGAGCCGATAGGGTTGAACCTGGGTAACCTTATGGATTTAAAGTCAATTAAATTAAAATATATTATTAAGAATTAAATGAGTAAAAATAATATTTAAAGTAAAGGGGATCGGCTCAGTAGCGCCCAGCAACGGCGTAGCACTATTGTAAAAAAAGTTTGCCTATCACTGCTATACTTGTACATAGTAATGTCATTTGCACTCACAATAGCTCTTTGTAGTCCACAGGCTTCTTCAGAATCTTCTTATATTCTACTCTCTTCTTTGTTAGGGTGTTCTAGATAATCACTCTTGGTGTAAAGTTCTCATCAACCAACTTTAGTGTAGACCTTCCTCTAAGTCAGGTACCAATTAGTTTAAACTTCAAGACTCTGGTTGTTAAAAAGGAGGGGTCCATTTTGCAGATGTGACCAGCAAATCTAGTGTGATACACTTATTAAAGTTTATAACATCTACGTATGTATACAACTTTTACAGTTCATTACTGTATCTGTGCCTCCTATACCATTAATATACATTGCACTCAGAATCTTTATTAAAACATTTGTCTAAGGTAGCTAGTTAACATTCACATGTTTTTGATATTGTCCAGGTTTTTTAACCATTAGCAAGCACAGGCCTAGTAATGGTTTTATGTAACATAATTTTTGTTTTCTTTTTTACTAATTTTGATGTAGAAAATTTCGTAATATATTAAGGCAATGTTTACCAGCCATAGTGAGTTAGTATAAAGTTTGCTTTTACTGTTCCCATTTGAGCCAAGATATGTGAAAGTATAAACAAGTTCAAATTTGCAATTTTTGATTTCTAACAATTTTAGGTTTACCGATATCTTGTAAACAGGCATATATTTTGTTGTACTCTTGTTAACACTTAAATAAATTTTTTCAGCTGATCTTTCCTGCAATAAATGCCTCTATTAATGCTTATATAGTTTGGGCAAGAATAACAGTCATTTTCATAAGCAAGGGGCGTAACTAACTTCATGATGATGTTCCTCTTGTGTTAACACCAGAATCCCAGATTGTCCATTCCAAGGCTGGATTGAAAAGAAGACAGGCAAGGGCATCGCTTTACTATACACTGCTCAATGTTATAACCATTGGTAAAACGGTGAATCTATGGTTGCTTATTTGTGATTCTATATCAGGTAGTGATTGTACACCGGAATTCCAAGGTTTTTTTTTTTTTTTTTTTTTTTTTCCCAATTATACTTCTGAGTTGATATTTTCCACCGTGGTAGTATGAATTCGAAGAAGCAAAAGCTAAAATAAATTAAAAAGGATTGTCAAATTTTTGTTATTGCTTGTTTCTTGTCCCGGCTGCAGAAAGCAAGTATTCTACTTCAGTCAGCATTTTCGATCATCGTGGTAGGTGGAGTTGAGATAAGTGATTCGTTGAACTATGGAATAAGTGTTGATTGATTTGAATAAGCGTAACTTTGCGATGACACATTCTCGCGACTATTGTGTGTGTGTGGACGGGGCTATCGGAGATATATTTAAGTGATCAGAAGATAGGACAGATATTTAGAAGTGGAAGTTTTCTGAACCAACCAAAAGCTAATGACGTAGTTATTCGAAGCAGTTCAGAATCAGCTTTAACCCCTTGCCTGTGACGCCCAACTCAGATCGGGAAACGCAAATGCGCCAATTTTGGAATGCCCGACCTGAGATCGGCAACAGAAAAAAAAACGGTATTTCAATTCCGTGAAGCCCAAAATCGGTTCATCCAATGCATAATATTTAATTTGCCATACGAAAAGTTCAGCAGTCTCGTGCTATTTGTCGCTATTTTTTGGATACTGTATAGGATTTGTGGAATTCATGACAGTTGACAGAGATAATTGAAGCTCTGGGGTAGCGCTTCCAATATACAGGTCCGCGGTTCAATCCCCGGTCTGAGCAAGGTTGACTCAGCCTTTCATCCCTTCAGTGGGTAGAGAAACTGAGGTCCAAAGACTGAAGGCTCTAAGTGGAATTCATAGGTTGACCCAGCCGAAGCCATACAAGGTTGACCACCTAACCAGAACATATGCTTCGCACATGTATGCCCTATGCATGTATACACATTGACAACATTTGGAGGTATCCATAATACGAAAGATACCCAGTGCCGGATTACCCATTAGGCGAAGTAGCAATTGCCTATGGGCCCTACGCTTTCTAAGGGTCCTGAAACACATTAAATTAAACTGTATACAATATATATATATATATATATGTGTGTGTGTGTAAGGAAAAGTTAACTAGATCGGGAAACTAATGGAGGTATTTTATATAAAACCCCTAAGGAACTCCGAGAAAATTCTCAAGGGTTTTCAAATCTTAAGTCAAGGGCAAATATTCCCGCATCCTTTAGATTTCCTCTTTTTAACCCCTAAACTAAATTGACCACTGCAGCTACAGTTTACTACTCCTTCAAATAAGGGGTCTAAGCAATTATAATTCGACCTGGCTGGCAATTTAGGAAATTTCCAAATAGAAAGGAGATGCCCGCTATCGGAGGCAGTTTTTCCTAGAGAGTTACTCACATATTTTAACTGAGATGTTGACCCCTTGTGTTAAGGGCTTTTTAACTTATAGTTTCATGCTAGCTGACCTCTTAGTTTGTCCTGTCCCTATGAAGTGGGAACCCGTCCTCCAACGTTATCTTAATAAAGGTCTTTATCTAAAACGGTGTCCTTTTAATGAGCCATGACTGCAACCACCCATCGTGAAGTTCGTCTTACTACACACACACACACATATATATATACATAACACAGCGAAAATTAATCAGCCGGTCACAAATAATTAAACCCCTGTTGTATTTACTTGCCATTTCTTGTTGGGCAAGGAGTAGCCTAAACAGCTAGACCAGGGACGGACAAACTTTTTCGGGCGCGGGCCAAAGATCGAAAGAAAATAAGTTTGGGGAGCCAAGATATAATTTTTTTTAAATTTTAAAAACAATATACAATTACCTTACGGTTTAAATACGTTAATGAGATGAATGCAATTGCGATTTCATTTCATTTTTAAAAGTTCTTTATATTGAGGTTCGAAGTGAGATGCACTGATTTTAAGGAACGATGCTAAATGCTCATCTGTCAGTCTACTTCTGAAATTATTCTTTCTAAGGTTCAAAGTTGAAAACACTTGTTCACATATAAGAAGCAAATAGACCGCTGATCTTCTGGGCGCGAGATAATAAAATTGGAATGTAATATTTAAGCAAAGTAGAATTTATAAATATATATTTCTTTTAATTTGCCTCGGACCGGCAACTTAAAATTCTATCCGCGGGCCGTAGTTTGCCCATCCTTGATCTAGACTATTGAAGTAATATGCAATCGGGCCACATTGAAGGAAAGAACACAAATCCGCATATAGCTTAAATGTTATTCAAGAGCTTCTAAAAATGGCATCTTGAACTGTCAGCGGCAGACTAGACAATAACCATGAGAACATGTGCTGGAACAGAGTTGGACCCCAGAACGAGCAAAGCAGAGAGGAAAGTCTTTCTCATAGAAAGTAGCTTAGTCAGCACTCTCAACAGTAAAAGGAACTTAGATAATTGAAAAGTGAACCTGGTACAGCAGGAAAATATGTAGAGTGGGCAGAAAATTTGCATTTATTTCAGAGAAAGCTTTGGAAAATGGGTTGGAAGAATTTTAAGTCGAGGACACTCCTTTAATTAACACATTTTATGGCTGGGAGTTGAAGGTATAGGAATGGGACAGAGGAGATTTTTTAGGAGATATTAAAGTATAATAATTTTGATGCATTACACACACCACACACACATATATATATATATATATGTGTGTGTGTGTGTGTGTATGTATGTGTAAGCATGTATGCATATATATATACGTATATATAAGTATGTATATATGCATATATGTATATATGTATAAGTATACACTCAAGAGCCAAAACATTATGACCACCTGTCAATAACAAGTTGGCCCACTTTTGGCATGCAAGACAGTTTCAATCCGCCTTGGCATGGATGCCACAAGTCCTTAGTAGATGGCCGCAAATCCAAGATATTGCGAATTGGTGGTCTTTGAACTCTGAGCTGCCGTCCCATGACATCCCAAATGTGTTCTATCGGATTGAGATCCGGTGAGTTAGGCGGCCAGGACATTAACTGGAATTCAGCATCATGTTCCTGGAACTACTCCAACACAATTTTAGCCTTGTGACACGGGGCGTTGTCCTGTTGGAACATTCCATTTCCAGCTGGAAAAACAGAGGCCATGTAAGGGTGCAACTGGTCCGTAATGATGTTCAGATACCCTGTAGCATTCATGGTCTGCTCTACCACAACCACGGGTCCCAGAGACGCCCAAGAGAACGTCCCCCAAAGCATAATACCGCCACCACCGGCCTGTGTATGACCTACTGTACATTGAGGGAGCAATTGTTCGCCTGGAAGACGGCGTATCCTGACACGGTCATCGGCGTGATGAATGACAAACCGTGATTCATCTGACCAGGCAACTCTTTCCCACTGATCCATGGACCAGTCGCGATGTTCCCGGGCCCAGCGTAGGCGCAGTTGGCGATGACGCTTGGTCAGCAAAGGCACACGAGTGGGACGTTTGCTGCGTAGCCCCATATCCAACAGTGTGCTCCGATACTATTCTACTTGGCCCTGCATTGTATTGGGTTGTCATCTGAGCCACTGTCTGGCTCCGGTTTTGCTTCACCATGTGAGACAGTCTCCGACGATCTTTTTCTTTGATAACATGTGGACGTTCAACACCATGTCGTCTATTGTTGATTTCACCGTCATTCATCCACTTTGCGTAAGTACTAACAACTGTAGATCTCGAACAACCCCTGAGTCGTGCAGTTTCGAAAATACGTGTTCCGAGCCTTCGAGCCATTACAATCTGCCATCTATGAAAATCGCTTAGATCCGCAGCCTTTCCCATCACACACAGAAGTAAATGAAAGAATGATTCTTCAAACTCTCCAGCAGCAGTTAAATACCACTTCCAACTGATCACGTGTCTTCCACTTCATCCAGGCTAGTTTATTGCAAAATAAAGAGGTGGGCATAATGTTTTGGCTCTTGAGTGTATATACGTGTATATATACATATACACACACACACACATATATATATATATATATATATATATATATATATATATATATATATATATATATATATATATATATATATATATATATATATATAGATAGATAGATAGATAGATAGATAGATAGATAGATAGCAGTAGTGTGCGGTCCATATGTGCAGGGTGTGCACTGCACACCCTGGCAAAATTATGAGGGACAGTAATTTTCTGCACCTATGTCTACCTATCTTTATATGGTATATAATAAATATTATTTATAATATATTCAAATATTATGTTGATTTGCTTGCTTGTATTCCCGCAGTGCGTGCGGTACTAGGTGCTGCACCACGTAGCTCGCAAACGAACATAGGAAGTTCTGATGTGTACGCACTGCGCACTAAATTGAAAATCACGCTTTATATGTATGGGCTACTGGAGAAAAACAGCATATTATGGCACTGAGGCAAGTGCAGCTATTTTTCCTGCACTTGGCATTCAGAATCATCCGAAGGTAAGATTTATTAAGCGTTGTATTAGAGCGGGGACTTACGTGCTGAAGCCCTTTTGGTTTTTCAACCGACTAACCATACGATTTTGCAGACGGTTAATGTTTAAATTTATATATTGTAAGATTTTTTTTTCATGGATATATAAAAGAAGTATTTCATCAATATAAAGGAAAATGTTTTAGTGTGGTAAAGTAATTTCGGTGATGTATTATATTTATAGAAATAATTTGCTGAAACACAATTTTGTTTTGTTAGACAAAAAAGAAACGGATTCTAACAGAACAGTCCAAATTTTACCATTCATTGTGTTTTACAGACAGTATATAAGTTATATCTGTTACAGCATATCACTTTTCGCTATTTTATTAGTAATACGGATAGACGTATTGATTTTGTGTACAAATGAATAATTAACGTTAAAGAAGTGTTTAATGTACATTTTTATGGTTTTATTATTATTGTTGTTGTTGCTCTCTGCACACCCTGCATGAACACCTACCGCACGCCACTGATAGATAGATATATAGATATATATAGATAGATAGATACACATACAAGGAAATCCTTAAGTGAAGAAATTTTGGTAAAAACAAAAAATTGTTTGACGGCAGTAGTAATAAATCTTGACGGCAGTAGTAATACAGGAACCTATTACTACAAACTAAACAATATCGGGGCACAATTTACAATAAATATGAAATATTTTCACATGTACACATGTATTGCATTTGGTATTTGTAATAATATATACTAGTTTTTCTACATTAACATATTTATTATAATAACAACACGGTGTTTATCATTAAACAAAGTATTACTGTATAAAACAGTAATCATAACTGTATTAACTGCCGTAACTGTATAACTGTAGTAATCATAACTGTATAAATCAGTAATCAGTGCTCATAACAAAATTCTCAGATTAATTATAAGTACCCCGCGTTACCTACATTATGAGATAAGACGTAAACTTAATATTTTAACTTTTAAAAGCATTTGAATTAAAGATTTTATTAATTTTTCAATAATATTTATAATATAAATGAAATCAATGTTGAGCTTCCTGATTATGAGTGATACAATGTTGTGGTCGAGATATGTTTACACTTCAAAATGACGTAAGAAGTCGAATCCCATCTCTAGCGACTTCGAACTTTTTAATACGGAGGTCGCCTGGGATATATTTCGACAGCAATAAGTTGCAACCTACGATTTAAGGGAAGCCAAAAATCGCAAGCAGCCTCGTGCTGTTATGCTCTTTTAAATCTTTTTTTTTTTCATGATATATGCATTACAAAAAATAATAAACTGTTATTTTAAATTTAAAGATATTTATTTTCATATTATAAATGTTTAGCATAAAGCAATTTACATAATAAATAATGATAAAAAATAATGTATATAATTATTATACAGTAGAACCTCGGTATAACGACCCCCTGTGGGACCAACATCATATGGTCGTTGCAACGAATTGAAAAAATAATAAAACAATTGAGCAAAGAAATGATGCTACAGTACATACCTAGAGATCATCTGTCGACCGTAGTTGTGTTTTAAAATGTGTAAATAGTTTAGAATGTAGTTTCACTGGAGCACAATTTTTTACTTTTGCATTTTACTTTTGTTTTTGAAACATTTGCTTTTTGTTTCAAAAATTAAATCTTATACTGCTGCTATGGAAATATTCTTTCTAATTTTGGGTACTTTTAAGATTATCTTATCTTGCAAATACATGTCATAAGGAGAGTTTATCACAGTATCTCCTGCGGTTGTGTAGCTAGAAATTTTGAACCCTAAAATAAATGTCGGCGAACTACGCTGCCTCCTCGTAAAAACATGTAAAACATTAATAAACAATTTTTAGATTATATATATATATATATATATATATATATATATATATATATATATATATATATATATATATATATATATATATATATATATATATATATATATATAATATGGGCGAGACTGATTCAAAATCACAACACAGTTTATTAATGTAGAGATACATGAAATCCGTACAACAGTCAAACTCTTTTACAACTTCATGCACACAGACAATGTGATCCCACACATACACTTTTCAAGTAGGAATTCCTCAGGTAAAAAGACTACGAATAATCCCTAAGCACAGTTGATCACGTGATAAAAAATACCCATGTTATCTATTAGCTAAAGTAGTACAGACAGAGGCTGAATTAAGTCTATAGCTTGTCTGGAGAGAAAAATCAGAATGACCGCTCAAACCCCCAACATACTTTACGAACAAAAGTTTTTAAATTAGAATTAAAATATGTAAATAATTTATTTTAATACTACATATATATATATATATATATATATATTTATATATATATATATATATATATATATATATATATATATATATATATATATATATATATATATATATATATGTGTGTGTGTGTGTGTGTGTGTGTGTGTGTGTGTGTGTGTGTAATGATATTTTAAAATAAAAAACTAAACTTAAAAAGTCTATCTTGAATAATTCTTTCCTTTTATAGCAAAACTTGTTGACTATCAATTGTTCTTTCTATCAATTTGGCGAGTCTGAAAACATCAAAGTTATTTCTTGCTCACCCCGCTCTTCTTTATAATGTTTTATGTAATTAGTTTCCCTTCCTACACGTCATTAAACGTCCTCCTCCTGATTAAGTAGTAATAAACCCGATTGGCTGGCTCACACATATATAAATTTCCATGTACGGATTTCTCCCTCCTCTCAGAATCCAACCAAATAGGTTTGAAACAAATAAATGTGAGAGATGTTGTGGTGCTTGGTTGCGGCAGCAAGAGACTAGATTGACCTATGGAACTGGTAGTAGAAGTTTTTCCAGGAAAGGACAATACTGTTAGTGTAACGTATTACACGCCTTTGACGTCACTGTGAACTTTAATATTTAATGTTTGTGATTTGTAATTTTAAATTTGGCAACAAGTGAGTTGCACTATGTATGAGTTTTGGTTTAGAGAGAGTAGCATTTTTCCATGTTCGTATCATGAGTAATAAAAACGCTAATAATGTATAGATGTAAATATTAACTGTTAAGTAGTAATAAATAATGTGGTTGTGATAACAGTCTGCACGTCATTAGAGTCTTGAGCATTAGGAATATCAACCTATAATTGAGTTGAGTTTTGAAACCAGTATTCCACAGTTAGGCTTGTAGAAGTAAAAACTTGTATGGGAGAATTGATACTTCCTATAAAACAGTTGTACTCTCCAGAACGTAATAGTGATAGTAAAATTTGTAACAAAAAATTGTTTAAAAGTAAAAGACAATCATTCAAAAGTTAATTGCAATTACGAAAAAGATAATTCAGATTTAGAAAAGATCAATGAAAAAAAAAGGTACTGAAATAGTCAAAACTAACTGTGGTAGAAAGGTTAAAACCCAAAAGATAGGATAATCAATGTTAAATAATGTTAAATGTTAAATAAAATGTATAATTAAAGTAATTTTTTTAATATAGTAATATAGATAATAGTAGTGTAAATATATATATGATCTTGATTTGTAGACTTATATAAATATTTTGTTAAAGTCAGTACAACGTTTGTTTCTCATAAAATCTCATATCGTTTTATTTGCAGTCTAAAAGAATTAATTTTTTTAACCCGTATGCCCCTACTAGAAAAGTATTTTCATAAACTGTCACATTGAATTTTTTTACTTGCATTATCCGCATTGTTATCAGATATTATCAGTTTCACGAAATAAATTGCTTTTATCCATATTTTTCTGGTACATATCACATCTATTAAGTTCTCGAATGGCAACACCGCTTAAACGCCATTTTCTGCATAATGTGCGAATCCTTTTGATTCTAACAAATGCCGCAAATCCAATAACTATTAACTGATATACATTTGAAAATAGGGGAAATTAAATTTCCCCATTATGGCAGGTTAGTACGTATTCTGTATTTTCTTTACACATTAGTTAATCCGATATGCAGTAACTAAAATATGAGAGATTCTTATAAATATAATTTACTTTTCGGTTAAGATAAAGATTTTGAAATTAAGCTAAATCTTTGGATGCAGTTATTGATGTAATTATTAATTTGGTTCGATTATTTCTTATATTTATGCTCTATTTTAGGTAATGGGGACATTCAGTGGTGTTTTTCACAGGTCAAAGGAACACTTGACGATGAGATAACAGAGGGTAAGTTCCAGTTTTGTACTGCTTGGGAACTGTGCACTATTCATATAGATGAAAATCTATCCGCGTTTGTACGTATATGTATTAAATAATATTTATATTCATTTATTCCACGACTTTATGAAATGATCATTCAGTGCTTATATTTGTTTGACACAGAAGCGGTAATCGTTACATTAAAATTTAAAATTTACACATTCAACAAGTTTATTACAGCTATGTATGCATTTATGCTGAATAATTATTTGATTGAGATTTTGTGTGACAACATTATAATTCAAAGTTCAGTCAAAGTAAATAACACTTAAAAGGGAGATTTTTCGTATATATTTTGCCAAATTACTTTGATGTATATTAATACTTATTTCCCTTGACAGTTTTTAAATCTATAGTTATAATAATGATATGGTGCCCGTACTAGTTATAAACTTAATATCTTATTTGTATATTGCTTGTTGACTTTGGTTATCTGGTTTCAAAATAGTTATCACAGTATAGTTACAAGTTGTGTCATTTGAAGATCTTTTTTGTTATATACGAATATAGCACAATGATACTTTCTTGTTACTTAATATTATTTAATACTTTGTTACTTAGCTGAGTACCCTTTGAATTTTCTTTCTGGATGTAGCACAGACAGGAGAGGATAATTTCCTCTTTATATTTCCATGAAGGAATAATGATAAAAGTTTTAGAGAATATTAATTACTTACAAAACTTTTATATGTAATAAGCTTATGTACTATGTGAATAAGAAAAATGCAACATTATAGATATTGGATTTAAGCTGATAGGATGTTTTTTTCTGAAACATACAGTTGTATAAATTTTAAAATTGTAAATCCAGTTTATACATATTGATTAGTTTAAACTCATATGTATTTGAATATTTATATTTAGTGTTAGTCTGTATGTGAATGAATTTCATAAATGTAATTGTCAAGGCATTTACCATACATAAATAAAGTACAATGTCAGGTTTCATAGAAAATTTAAAAGAACAACGAATAATTAAAAATATTATCTTTTGCCAGTCAAAAGTATTTGACTAATTTTAGATCAAAATTGTAAATTTAATATTTGGGCTGAAATTCTCATTTTAAATAAAAAAAAATTTTAGGTTAGTCCAGGTAAAGATTAATGATCTTATCAAACAGAAAAAACAGATCTGTTTTTAAAAATACCAGAATGCTTATATTGTAAAATCATTCTTTTAAATGAAAAAATATTTTTTTATAGGTAATCACTATTATTCTTTATTAAAATATATTTTTAACGGTATTAATTTTTTCAAAATAATTCATTCCCACTATTTCTGGTTGAATTAACCAATCATAGATTATGTATAGAAAGGCTTCTATTTTGTAATAGCCAAACAATGACAGAATAGGTATGGTGATGTTCTGAAGTACTGGAGTTCATTAGTTCAAATCCTATTGATAACATGAATGTTTGTAGCTGTTTAGAATAGGTCCCAGTGTCATTAGTCCTTATACAGCAAAACAGTAGACTATAGTGCTGCAAACCAATCATATATCACAATAATCATCCTTAGCCAAAAAGTGCCAGTTTAAACTATCAACCCTAAAAACAAA
>CM063507.1:96108905-96156405 GCA_032207245.1 Pardosa pseudoannulata | reverse complement strand
CTGATATCTTGAAATTTAATTCAAAACTGTAGTTAGAACTTTTATCAAACAAATCAAAAGGGCTGTAGATCATTTGTTACATAAAGAATCATTGCTTCTAGACTATAATTCTTAAGTTTTTGGATAGAAGTTTAAATCTATGCTGTCATTACTTTTATCTAATACTATATATACTCATACATACTTTTTCAAACTAAAAAGTGAGATTACACAAAGAATTAACTTTAAAAAATTGATGTTTTAAAATTTCATTGTTGAAAGAAACAATTGTAATAAAGTTTTAATATTTTAAAAAGTTTTTTTCAAATCAGCTTCAAGTTAGTCCCTGTAACTTGCATATACAGTCAATTCTGATATAGCACCACTGCGATGTATCATTAACTTTTAAGTGTCTTGTATCTGTGTGAACAAATATTTTGTTTAATACTTACAAAGTTCTTTAAAGGGCCAACAAAGGGAACAAATGTAAATCTTTCTGAAATTATTTGTTTAGTTTTTCATTTATAAAATTCTTATAGCCTTTCTGTCTAGTGTATGCTATTTTTGTCTGATGTGTTTAGTTGTGTACAAAGATGTGTGGATTTTGTCTATCTGATTAGCATTTAAAGGTCCAAGAAATAATTCTTAACTAGAGTTAATATATTGTTTGAATGTTTTATTTCTTTTTTTTTTATGGGTAAATTCCCAATTCCGGGGGCTCCGCCGCCATGTTTTTGGCTCTAATTTTGTACAAATTGTCGCCAAGTGATGTTTACAATTTGTGTATTAAGTTTATACTCGATCTCAAAGCATATTTTGGACAAAAAAAGGGTTTGAAATTTTGTTAAGATGAATACAAATTTAAATTTGAGTTTTTAATATATTTAGAGGCGCTTTTGTACTGCTTATTAAACTAAACAGCACAGAATTTTTGCAATAAGTGCAAATTAAGCAAAATATAAGCATTAGTTGGTTATATTTGGGCAATTATGCATATAAAATATTTAGTTATATTTATAAAATACGGTTACTGTTTAATGAAATTATTTTAAAACTATCAAATGATTAAATAGTTATAAAGTATGGTACAAATTACTTCTAGAAATTATTAGCTTAAAATGGAAATATAAGAATGGAGTAAATGTTTTAAATAAATAATAAATTTTTAGCTTAAAATTCTGAAGATAGTAAGGGAGTGAAATAATTTTTCTTAACTGAGGTAAAGCTCCCCTTGATCTTCCGTAACAATAGCGGTAGAGGATCGTAATAAAAACTTTTATTACTTAGCGTATCACTTTTAACAATGTAGTACACTGTAAAATATTATAGTTTAAAAATATTTCTTCTTCATTTTGTATTAAATTAAGACACAATTTTTAATAAAGTTCAAAAAGCAGTAAGTAAAAAAATATAAATGTGAATTATAACATCACTTGTTACTCTTCGAAAATTAAGCATAAAATATAAAATAAAGTGCTAACCTAATTTAAGTATCCTGAGTTGTTGGTGGATATACACTTTTGATCTGATTTAAAAAATCCTGAAAAGCATCTTGCGGATTTTCTTTCATTTTCATCCACGTAAATTCACAAAGGTACGGATCAAATTGATTTTTGGATCTCTTAATTGAGCTCCACAAGCCCTCAATTGTATTAGTGTCAGCTCCAGTATTAAATTTTAAAAATGAAAAAAGTACCATAGCAAACCGAAATGGACAAAGACTTGAAATGGACACTAGAAAATCCAAATTCAGTGGTCTTGGAGTATTGTTAGTTACAGGAACCAATAAGGGTCATATATTCAAATCACATGTCGTTTCCACCAATACCCTAAAATAAAGGCGCCGATGGACACCCCCAACCTTTTTTAGGAGGTGGTGGAAAAGAAGAGCAAGGTTTACCAGAAAATAGGGTTCTAGAATTTGGCGATATCTCCCATGCTTGGCGTCCCCACCGAACTGTGTTCCGGGGGCCCCCCAAACTGGGTAATAGCCTTTTTATGTTTATATGTGCTCTCTTATTAGTACAGATCTTGTTTGCATTGAAAATCATAATGATTTATAAATTTATACTGTCAAGAGTCAAAAAACAAGATTACATAAATGATTTCAATTTGTTTTTAGATATCAATTTCTAATTCAATATATCATGAAACTCATAATGCTAAAATTTTATTAGAACAGATAAGTGTATCAAGTGTATTAAATGTAATCACTTAATACACTTATTAATTACACAAATAGGGAAAAGAAAGTTTTCATAACATAATTTTTTTTTTTGATTTAAAAAAGGGAAATGTTATTTTTATAATTTTGATTATAAGTTTAAAAATTTGAATGTAATACTATGTCCTTGAATGATTCTGTATGTGTAGTTTTAAAACTGAAATGTGTTTTGTGTTTACTATTTTTTGTTAAATTGTTAGCAAAATCTTGATATCTATGTAAAACCTCTACAGTGTCTTCAATCATATAGTGACTTGTTTTAACCGACTCTACTTTGTAAAATTTATTGAACAAAATATTTAGATTACAATAGACTTATATAGTTTGTATGAAAATAGCTAAACGTAAGTGTTTAATGAAATTATATAATTCAAATACTTTAAATACGACAGTGGGAATTTAAAAAAAAAAGTGCGAGTTAATGCAATCTTATTTAAACAGATTTGAATCTTTCTTTCGTTTTCTTTTTTTAAAAAAGCTGTGCTCTGTAATTAATGGGTTTGAGAAATTTCAATTATTTATATCTACTTTTCATTTGTTTTCTTATATAATACTTTAAATTCATGTTTAAATTATTAATAAATGATCCACTTTTATTTTAATAGTCAAAGATGTCTGTTCCCAAAAGAGGAGAGTATAATGTTTATAGCACTTTTCAAAGTCATGAACCAGAGTTTGATTACCTGAAAAGCTTGGAAATAGAAGAAAAAATTAACAAAATAAGATGGCTGAAACGGAAAAATCCAGCTCATTTCTTGTTATCTACTAATGGTATTTATTAAATTTTGTATTGGTTTTAATTTGTAATTTAACCCAATTATGTTAATACATTTGTCACATTTTTGAAAAAAATATTTAACATTTAAAATGTTTTAAAGGTTTCATTTTATTTGCAATGTATAAATTATGTAAAAGTGTTAGTGTAATGTGTTAGTCATTGTATTTTAAGATAATATATGAATTAAAACCACTGTTTATCCTCTCTTTTTATAAAATTTTAAATTTTACTTTATTAGTACTGAAGGAGGATTAAATAATAAAAGAGCCGAGCGATGGCTGATTGGTTAGGGCGCTGATCGTCGGTACCGAAGTTCGTGGGTTCGAATCCCACTATGGCATGGATGTTCGTAGCCGTTCAGAATCGGCTTTAAGCAGTAGGTCCCAGTCTCATTAGTCCTCGTGTGCAAAACAATAGACTGTAGCGCACCAAACCAAACCAAAAAATACTGAAAGAATACAGCATGTCACTTAAATAATTTCTCAACTGCTGTGAAGGTTTCCCACGGTCCTTAAAAGTTCTTAAGAACTCCTTAATTTTAGCTTTCATTTTTAAGGGCTCTTAATACTACTTAATTTTCGTCAAAGGTCCTTCAAAAACTCCTTAATTTTTAAATTGTAATGGGATCAATTTCTCCATCAACAAGATCTGACATCATCAAGTGATTTCCTATTAGTTTTCTTATGACAATTTTTTCTTAGTTACTTATTTGACAAATTATCTTTTGTATACTTAAAAGGTTTAAAGTATAAAGTCAGCTGCCTTTTCCTAATAGCTAACGGTCATGCAGATTTTAATTAAACGAAGCATGGAGGATAGGGGTAGTAGATATTTCAGTTATTTATGGAAGTTTAATTTTCTTTGCATTGAATGTAATAGAAAAGTCTAAAACTTTTCTTCTTTCCCAGGCAATGTCGGGTATAATCAGCTATTATATATGTACAATTAATATATATATATATATATATATGAGTCATTTTTAAACCCTCAGAAAGTACTGTTTATAATGTTTTTATTCACAATTTATTTTTAGTTTGATCACTGAAAAAACTTAAGATGTACATTTTTCAAAATTAGCTTTATTAAAATAGATTTATCTTATATTAGTTTTTAAGCATTTTAAAAAACTTAATTCTGAAATCTTGTAGGGCATTTATTGAACATTTCTTATCTGATTCATAATAATTAAAATCTGTTCCTCAGGAAATAGGGTTTATGCCGTTATGTCATGTATTTCAAGTAAGTCCTTATAAAAAACTGCTTTGGTCCTTAGAAAGTCCTTAATTTTTGTTCTGGAAAAAGAGCGGGAACCCTGTATGAAGCCATGTACTAGACTCTGAATATTAAATTAACAGGTTAAAAACTCAGTAAGCTACTTTGTAAGTAGAAATACTTACGGATTAAAGTCACAGAATCTAGAAGACCACATAATAGCGGTCAAAGTTTAATAATAGCAGTTAACTTAAGAGACACTATTTTCATGGAACAAGGACAAATGTACAGTCAATTGTCAAGAGAGCATACTTTCTCATCTTAGTTAAAAGAGAAATTGAATGCTTGTCTCTACTTAAAAAAGTTATTCTGGTTATTTATGAAAATCTTTTTTATTAAGGGTAGAATTTAAATCTTTTAATGTTTTTAGCATATTTTCATGCCGTTAAAAGATTTTTGTCTTTTATGTAGAAGTGTTTCCCCCTCTTCCCAATTGTATACAATGTTTTTCACTAATACTTGCTTTTACATCCCTCTTGAAGTTAGAAGTCTGTGAAATTTTTTTGGGATTTATTTTTAGCCTCTCAAAATCCAGTTACGGATTTATGGATATTACTTTATTATTATTTTTAAAATGATTTTTGGCATGTTTGTACATATCATGCATTATATGTGTTTTGTTTCTTTTCTAGATAAAACTATAAAACTGTGGAAAGTGTCTGAGCGAGATAAAAGAATAGATGGTTATAATTTAAAAGATGATTCTGGCCATTTAAAAGATCCATTATCTGTTACAAGTTTAAGAGTGCCTATTGTAAAACCAATGGAACTCATGGTTGAAGCTAGCCCTCGAAGGATCTTTGCTAATGCTCACACATACCACATCAATTCCATTTCGGTCAACAGTGATCAAGAAACTTATCTTTCTGCTGATGACCTGCGGATAAATTTATGGCATCTTGAGATCACTGACCAAAGTTTTAGTATCCTTTTATTTTTAAGTTCATTATAATTACAAAAATTAATTAGCTTTAGTCTTATTTTCCTATTGTTTTGTTTTAGTTTTAAAATCTTGCATTTAATAATTTAAGTATTTATGTAAATATCAGGGTGGCCATACATCAGGAAGAATGAGAAAATCTGGAAATGTCAGTTTACTTTACAATTCTGTAAAATATGGGAGAATTTTACCAAAAATTGGGAAGTTTTTCAAAAATTTTTCTAATTTTGGCAAAAACTCTTTTCAACCAGAAAAAAAAAAATATTTCAGATTTTAAAAAAGGTGTTTATTAAACAGTTTTAATGAATGTAATTTTCTTTTAAGACAGTCATTTTCTATTCCCATTTTAAGGTAATGTAAACCTTTTTAAATAATCATTAAGTATGTTAAATTATTTAAATCTGTGGCTAAGCTATATTTGTGAGGGTGGGGTTCAATGAAAACATCTTTTCAGTGCAAAATATAGTTTAATTATATAAAATCTTAGCTTGCACACAAAAAATTAAAGGAAAAAAAAATAAAAGTTAAACAGACAAAATTAAAATAGTTAACACAATTAGAACCAGGGAAGGTCAAAGTGTTGCAGCGTCTCTGAAGTCTGTAAGACCGACTTTTTTTTTTTGGAAGTCTTCTCTTACGTGTGTGTTTGTTTTTGTACAGGTGGCAGCACAGTGCTGTGATGAAGTACATTTGTTACAAATCTCATTTATTTTAATTTAAATTTCCATTTCATTACATTTAGCAGCATCATTCATATATTTGCAGATTTTGACTAATTGGGTGAGAAATTGTAATATATGCACTACTCGTGAAAAGAGATTTCTTTGACTTATTCGAAAGAGTGGTTAAATGATTGTATCTAGAATTTTGTTTTTGTTTAAGTGCTAGTATATTTTTAAAATTATATCTTTTATAAAAATGAAAAAAATTTGCATCCTATAGGATGCAGTCTCTGTTGAATTGCAATCTAGCACATTTCTGAGAAATGTTATGTGACTAGGATATACCTAGGAATTTTGGATAAATGTTTAGAGTACTTATCTGTGGATTTTACAGCCACCATGTGTATAATGTAATATGCACACACACACATACACACTTTTCTATTTTTTGAATAGTACCTAATAAATTTCATATGAATGATACAATACTAAGTAACTTCACCAAAAATCACTGTGGTAACAAAGTTTCTGATAATTTAAGATTCTAAAGAGGTAGAAGAGAAAGTGTAATTTACTAAACATCAGATATGTTGATTTGTTAGTATTATAAATCAGTTATTCTCATTCAAATATGCTGCATTGAAATTGATTTATACCAGTCTTACACAACCACATCAAATTGTTTGACATAATAAATGCATATTTATAAAAAAAAAATATTTCATTTACAAATGTAATAAAATCTAATAGAAGTAAAGATGTAAACTAAGTTTTAAATGACTAATTTTAAAATAAATTTCTCATTTTACTTTTCTACCCCCCCTCACTCATTTTTCCTGTATGTTTAACTTTAGCTATTAAAAGTCAAAATGTGGCTAAACAATGACATATTATGCAAAGAATGTTCACCAAAAATACATCACAGTATTTTATGTGTATGCATATTCGCAGTTAAATCAGTGTAAATAGAATATAAATTATCATATTTAAAGGAGATATACATATTTTTGTAGGAGATGTTTTTGTTTTTCTAAGTGGGGTAATTATATGTATTTTTAGTTATATCAGTGTAGATAGCATATAAAACATCATACTTATTTAAAGGAAATATATATATTATCATAGGTGTTAGGAAATATTTTTTTATTATCTTTCTGTGTGGGGTAATATCCTTAACATTTGTTAGACATTGTAGACATAAAGCCCACAAATATGGAAGAACTAACAGAAGTTATTACAGCTGCAGAGTTCCATCCTTCCCAGTGTAATGTCTTCGTGTACAGTAGTAGTAAAGGAACAATTCGCCTTTGTGATATGCGAGCAGCTGCACTATGTGACCAGCATGCCAAATGTAAGTATTGATTCTTAACTATCACAGCTAAAGAATTGTACTTTTTTAAAAATAAAGCTTTGTGGCAAATATTAAATCATATGACTAATTTGTTAAGTGTGATTCATTAATGTTTCTTCAAAAGAGCAGCTGATATTACAAAAATTTGCTATTATGGTACAAAGTAAACTAGCAGTTATAAATGAAAAGATTGATTTTTTAAAAATTGCTTTTGGTAATTTTGAAGTTACAGTTATTTTGTGAAGCATGCACATAGCAGTTAAGCTATTATTTATTTTATTTCTTTTATCCAAATTGCTCTTTACAATATCTTTTTATTTTCTGATATACATATAATTGTAATTGCTCAAAAATTAGACCAATATTTTGATTGATCTTTGCATTATGAACCTGATATCACTTTTTGAATTGTGTATGCAAACATAACTCGAGTGTTTCAAGTGATAGAAACCAAATTTTTTAAATCATGCATCATAATAAAATTATATTATTCTATCAACTATTCATTCTACCGACAATCAAAAGTAGGAGTTTTATCTGCTATTTCTGGTGTCTAATATACTAAAATCTGATTGTATTTTTGTGTGTATGTTTTCACCAACTGCTGCATGTAGAAAGATGTTGAAAAGGTGGGAAATGGTCAGAGGAAAATATTTTGGTCCTTTACATTAAAAAAAAATTCTCCCAAATGATGGCTGAATGGTATAGCTCTACTCTTTGGTACTGGAGTTCACGACTCGAATCCTGCTGCTGTCATGAATGTTAGTAGCCATTTGAAATAGGGTTTTAAAGCAGTAGGTCCTGATCTCAGTAGCCTCATGAGCAAAAGAGCGTACCGTAGCACTTTAAACCAAACATTCCGAAATTCCAATTAGTTCTATAGGTGTTAATTAGACTAACCAAAAACTTTTATGTTGTATATCTATTTTCATTGTTCAGTTGGTATAAAAAAAATTGTTGGCATCATTATCACCTTATTTTTAGTAAGAGCAGCAATTTCATATTCTGCTACGCTATTGAAAATTTTTGAGTTCCTATATCAGAGTTCCCACTGTCCTTAAAAGTCCTTAAGAACTTAATTTTAGCTTTCATTTTTAATGGCCCTTAAAGCTACTTAACTTTTGTCAAAGGTCCTTAAAAACTCCTTAATTTTTAGATTGGAACATGATCAATTTCTCCATCGACACAATCCACTGTCGTCACTTGATTTCATATCAGTTTTCACTGTACTCTCCAAACTTTCTGGTTTTGTAAGTTCGTAGTTAAACTTGCCCAAAACCGGTTCTAAGAACACTAGTGCATGTGATAAGTACTGGTCAAAGAATATGTATAAAATATTTGTTAAAGTTCATAACATTTTTTTTATATTTTCAAGCCGAAAGTGCAGTATTAATAATAAAGAAAATCCTCAAATACATGTGTTTTCAGTGTATAACTGTAGTAATTCAAAATTCCTTTCCTTGATATCTTTAAAAAATTATGAAAATACTTTTAGTTTATTAGTACTTTTTATGGTCACAAGCTAGAAAACTTTTTAGACAAATAATCTTACGCATACTGAAAAGGTTTATGAAGTCAGCTGCCCTTTCCTAATAACTAGTAGTCATACAGATTTTAATTAAACGATGCATGGATGGGGAAGGGGTTTGGAGATATTTCAGTTACTTTTGGAAGTTTAATTTTCCTTGCATTGAATATAATAGAAAAGTCTAACTTTCTTCTTTCCCAAGCAATGTCGGGTGTAATCAGCTTGTATATACATATCTATATATGAGCCATTCTTAAACCCTCAGAAAGTACTAGTTATAATAATGTATTTTATTCATTTTTTATTTGATCACTCAAAAAACTTTAGATGTACATTTTTCAAAATTAGTTTTTTCAAATAGGTTTACCTTATATTAATTTTTCGGCATTTTTAAAAGCTTAATTCTGAAATTTTGTAGAGCATTTATTGAACATGCCTCGTTGGGTTCATAATTATTAAAATATGTTCCTTAGGAAATAGGGTTTATGTCGTTATGCCATGCATTTGAAGTAGGTCATTATAAATAGTTACTTTGGTTCTTAGAAAGTCCTTAATTTTTGTTCTGGGAAGAGAGTTAGAACCCCGTATAGTTTGTCATATCTTCAAAAAATTTTGATATTTTCATAATTTATTATATATTTGCAAATAATTCTAATCTTTTGTCTTCATGATTTTTTTTTCTTTATAGTCTTTAAACTAAAATTATTTTAATCTTATGCTTAGAACAAACAAATTTAATTTTAAACACATATAATTGGTTTTTATTAACATTGCTTCCACTTGGTATAACTTCTAGTCCTCTTTTTCTGAAGTAGTTCAGAAGTTATCTATTTTATAGTACCTTGTATGTGCCCTATAGGGATATTGTAGTGCTGTTAAAAACTGTGTTGGAATAGATAAAAGATAGATTAATGTAATAGTGTTCATAGGTATTGTAAAAGATAGAACGAAAGTATGACTGACAGAAATAATTACTTTTGCTATTGTACGAGCATAAAAGAAAATTGAGGATAGGCTGCTCCTGAATTTTTAAAAGCTTAGTCTATTGTAAAATAGATCAGCTGTGGTAGTTCTTTTGCTCTCATAAAGTTTTCCAAATGATTCTGCTTTTTTTCCCCTAACCCCTCCATACTATGTTTTTTTGTGTATAATGCACTATTTTCAAAAGTGGCAAAGATTTTTATCTTCTATAAAGTTTGATATTCAAGTTTTCCAGATTGTAAACAAATTATTGTGTGAACTAAATGATCAACTTTTAATGTTGTTTCAGAGTAATTCATCAGAAGACTCCATTCTTAATGAAAGACTTCAAACTTATTATTGATTGTCTGAGGTCATTGCAAGGATTTGTGCTACATTCTTTGTGAGCTTCTTTTATTGGGAGTTAATCACAGGGCCTAAAACTGAAGACTACTGCCCCCTAAAAATGTTAGTGTTGTACAAGCATATAGGGTTAAAATTTACCAGCATTTAATCCTCCCCCTTCTTACATTGATGCTTTGTTCCATAATATTTTGAGTTAGTAGGAATTTAATATCTAGTATTAAGCTTAAGTTTTCAGTTTCTACTCATCTAAGTGTTATAAGTAGACTTTAGAGATTTTCAGTGAGTTGTGCATATTAATTTTAAGTCAGTTACTTTAATTACCTATAGTTTTAAAATTCCTTGCTTTCATTAACAATGTTAATTTAGCTTTATTATTAGGTATTTTAGTTTAGTTTGATATAGACTTGTTGTCTTCATTCAAGTGATGTTGCTATTCTATTTTTTACAAACAATTAAAATGCATGTTTTGTAATTTTTTTCCTCTCTAGTATTTGAAGAACCAGAAGATCCCACAAATAGGAGTTTCTTTTCTGAAATTATTTCAAGTATATCAGATGTAAAATTTAGCAACAATGGACGTTATATAATTTCTAGGGACTATTTATCTGTGAAAGTGTGGGACCTTAACATGGATACCAAACCTATTGAGTGCTTCCATGTTCATGAATATCTCAGATCAAAACTTTGTAGTTTGTATGAAAATGATTGCATTTTTGATAAGTTTGAATGCTGCTGGAACGGCTCTGATGGGTAAATATGTTTTTCTGTATAGGTATTTTTAAAAAATTTTATTATCAACTAAATTTGCAATTTAAAAATTTTTTTCTGTAAATCTTCATGCTTTCTCTTGTAATGCATGGTTTTCACGCACCTGGAAAATCATGGATTTAGACAATGGATTAATTTTGTCATGGAAAGTCTTGATTTTTCAAGTAAAATGAGTAAAAGTCATGGAAAGTCATGGATCCACTAAACTACCGATTAAAAAAAATGCATTGAATTGTTTAATTCTATTTTTACTTGTCATTTGGCTGAAGTTACTGAGTTTGGTATTTATGTATTATCCTATTGACCATATTGCCAAGTAAAATTTGTTCACCAAGAAAACTCAAAGCAAGAAAGCTTAATGGGTGGGTAAATGTATATTATTCTGGTTTTTTCTTAAATTGTAGATTAAAATTTTATTAATATAATAATTATTTTTTAATAAAAATTAGTTAAGATTTTTGCACAAAATATAAGTTTATCTCTAGGGATATTGTATATAAACATTATAGGGTTATATTTGGCTATTATTCATGGTCACTTGAATAATACCAAAGTACCCTGAATATAAATTGGAAACATTTTGATTGAAAAATTGCTATATGATTAAACTTAGGTATGTAGCTAAAACAATTTATTTTTATGTATGTGAGTTTATTCATATATACTTTAACGAAAGATTTTTTAAAGTCATGGAAAATGATCTGCTAAATCAGGGAAAGTTATAAAAAGTCATGGATTTGAAAAAATTTATTTTGGCAGATACCCTGTATGTATTAAATGCAAGTGTATTTAGTGCTCAGTGATATTTTATTAAAACATCTTCAGACAGGTGTGGAATTTATATTGATAATTTACTTTTATCTGCAAGTATAAGGCTATATCCTCAGCTTTGATTACTAAGCTATATCATTTAACAGTGTCTTGTCATGCTTCGCCTAAAATGCTTCGTTACTGCAGTATATATAGTAACGGCAATGTACTGTTATTTTAATTTATTATATGAATGAAAATATTTTTACAATATACACACATTAACAAAAGCATTTTGATAATTTAGAACCACTACCAAAATTAAGTAACTTTTTATGACAATATTAACAATTATAGTAACAGATAAGTTAACATGTCTAAATTTCTAGAAACTCCAGAAAAATGAAGATGTAAAAAGGGTATCTTTTTAATTTAATTTGATTCTATAGCAACACTTATGGTAAAAAACCTAAACTTTTTATATAGATTTTAGTAAATAAATGTATCTATTCCAATGATTCTTGCCAACAGTATAAAAGTAGTTAACTTGTTTATAATTTTATAATATTTTGAGATGATTAAAATTAGATTTTATTAGGAATTTTATGCAAAATATGCAATTAGAAAATGCTTTTTGGGAAAATTTGCTGCAAAATTAGTGAAATTCATATATTTTAAAACTGATGTATAGTTTAGTACTTATTCATCGTATTTTCTGAAATGGCTACAAAAATCCATAGCAGTTTGAGGGTATGTAAAGCAATGTTAGTATAGTTCAAACATGTAGGTTTGACATTAAGGCTTATTATTTCAATGTTCAAATTTTTTGTTCATTTCATCGAGATCCTTTTTAGTAATAGTGTTAAAGGCACTGAATTTCTGAATATAAATATTTGTGGATGTGAAAATAATTCCGCTTATTTTAAATAATTTCTAATTGTGGAAAATGAAGTAGTAGGTCCTGGTCTAATGTCTACTTGTGTTTTTAGATCTGCTCTTTATCCAAGTATTTTCATTAGTATAGTCAAATATAGTAGCAAAAAATCTGCAATATCTAAGGAGTATTTGACTGGTAAATTAATTTTTCCAGACAGCTGTGACCATACTTTAAAGGGCAGAATTTTTGCTGGATCACATCTATATAAAACAAGGGTTGTAGTTGTACTGAAATGTTCTTAATTTTTATATGCTTTCCTAAATTGCTAAAATTTTGTGAAAATACTCTCATGTTTAAGAGTTTCTACTTTGAAAGTATATAAATTAGTCTAGAATTTCTAATTCTGTAACTTTCTAATATTTATTAAGTACAATGTAGACAGGTAGTGATAAAAATCTTTATAAATTGATTTGCTGCCAGACAAAATTTTGAGTTTAATTTAAAATTTAATAAAAATGTAAAACTTATTTAAATTTTTACTTTATTAGGTGTATAAGGTAGTATTGTTCTACAATTTTTGAGGAATAGTAAACATTAATTATGAATATTTGGTAGAAAAATATTGAAAACTTCTAAATAACCATATACAATATTTTTCCTTAGTAAATATTTTATTAATTTTTTTTGTTAAAATATGGTGATCAACATAATTGCCTGGATACTGTAATTTGATTAAATATTTATGTCAGTAGTTAATTATGGTATATAAATGACCACATATACAAAAATAAATCAATCTCATTTATTAAACTTCCAACATAATATGATCACAATCAGTATTAATATTCAGTACAATGATTTATCTCTGCTCTTATCTGATAATATCCTATACTATAATACGAGGAATGGTTGTCAAGTCGAAAATCGCCCCAGAATTAATAAACTGTAGTAAACTTGGGGATCTGGGGTTTTGGGTCACGAGGAATCGATTGGCATCGGTTTTGACGCGCTAAGGTCACGTAGTTCGGCGCTACAGATAGGGCCGGGTTCGAACCCCGGTGCGGGCAAACTTTTTTCTCATGCGTCCAAACCAAGTGAAAATTGGTACCCGGGGGTTTTCGACCACGAGGAATCGATTGGCTGTAGTTCTGACGAATTATTAATAATAATAATAATAATAATAAAAGTCTTTATTGATTTGTCTTTATTCCTTGATATCGGTTTCCATTTTTATTTTAATAGTAGTAATAATATTCTAGAGTGCCACTGACGCTCCAGCGCGTCTGATGAATATTCTCAGAAATTACTGGTATATTGCATAAAATAGCAGTTTAAAAGGAATAAAACGGTATACCGTTCATATATGTTCATTTATTCCATTTATGAAACAATACTGAAAACATTTACAAATAATAAGCACAATATACAGATATTGTCATTGTTGAATTATTACTTCTATTTCTAGATGTTGAAACAAAATAATAATTAAACATAATAATGCAAAATTACTATCAACTTTAAATATTAATGTAGCAAAGTATATATAACACATAAACGATATAGTAAAAAAAATAATGCAAACAAAAATTTTGAAAACCAACCACAAAAATTAAAAAATAATGCTTCACTAACGTGCCGAAACAACCTCGCCGTTCAATTTCCAAAGCCACACTAAACACAGAGCATATAACTTATCAAAGTCCGTCGCCGCGTTAGTGCGTCGTCGGCATACCAGGAGGTGCCGCTCTGACGCGCCAGTGCGTCGGTGGCAGCGAACGTGTTAAGGAACACACACTTCAATCTTTACACTGCTCACTTTGTAGAATTTCTTTAATTGTATAATTTTTTGTTATCAATTACATTTTATTTCCTATGACTTTTCAAACTTTACCTTTGTATAGAATAGTTCCCTTTCCAAGCAACTTTGTTTAGAATAGTTTACAATGGTGCACTTTAACCGCTTATCTTTTCACTAATGGTTTCACAAATTTTCTTATGGCATGTATTGTTTTGATAAATCACAATTGAAAATTTAAATCTTCGAGTTAGCTTCGATACCTGTTTTCTCCGAGCGGAGCTCGGTCACCCGGTACTTTAGTTTGAGATGAGCTATTTTTGTGTGTTTTTAGAATCATATTTAAGTGATAAAAAATTAGCTATATTTTCTGATATTTATTGAATGATTTTATTAATTTCAATTTTATTGGAAAGCAAAAAATACCACTAACTTATTAATTGTGCCTTAAAAGTATCCAGGTGTTATTAAAATATTTTATAAATTAGTTTTAAGCATTTTAAAATTTAAAGCTTATTCCCCTGCTTAATAGTTAAAATGTTAGAGGGATGGGATGGGTTGTGTTTCAGAATGCAAAAGTTCTTTAAGAAACTGAGTTCTACTTTGCAAAAAATTAGATATTTATTAATGTGAATCAGTATGTTCTCTGTTTACATTTTCAGTTTATCCAAGTTCTTTTATAGCTTAAGATAAATTTATGTCTGGGGAATGTAAAAGGGAATAAATGAAAGTGTTTGGTAGTCAAGAAATATGTTTTCTTATTTAAAAACTTGGTGCAGTTATAAAAAATGGAATTAAAAATCATATGGTCATTAATGAAAGACAAAATATTTTGTCTTGATTTAGAAAGGAACATATTTTGCTTCTTGTAAATAAAAGATACAAACATTGAATTTTATATTAAAAACATAAAATATTTTAGTTTTTTAACCTATTACTTGCAGTAGTCATGGAAATCTGATAATTCTGATTCTTTTAAACTGTGGAGAAAATTCATATTGCATACCTCAATATAATTTTTTTTATTTAAAATTCTTTATAAGGTGTTTTTTATTTTACTTTTCATGAAAATGAAAACTGATAGATTGCCTTAACATTTGTTATATTCATTTAGGGCTGAAGTTAATATCACTGATATAGGATTTATACATTTGTAAATATTAACCAATTTACTGGTAGAATTATTAAGGTGGGTGTTTAAGACATTGAGTTAACCTGAGAAAGAAATACAGAAAATCAAAATATTTTTGAGACAGTTCTTTTAGGTGCAGAAACCTTCCCTATTTGTTATTCACTCACATACTGTAATTCCAGGTCTATAAGTAAAACATATTTCTTCTTAAAGGATCTCAACAGGTAAGACAGGTACATTTTAGAAACAAGGTACCTGTACCCTCCCCCTCTACACATACAGATATACATACAAATATGTAATGATATTTTTAACATAAAGCTAATCAAAATAATTAAAGTAAATTTTGGGCAATTCTATCCTTTTACGGCAAAATTTGGCGGTTGTCTG
Organism: Pardosa pseudoannulata; assembly: GCA_032207245.1. NCBI lineage: Eukaryota > Metazoa > Arthropoda > Arachnida > Araneae > Lycosidae > Pardosa > Pardosa pseudoannulata. The sequence continues at coordinate 96,140,633 of CM063507.1, read as the reverse complement.
CTGTTGTTTCACTAGTGTTAGAAAGTTTGAATATTCCAAAATTAATTCCTACTTGCATCAACAATTATAAAACTCTTTATAAAGTTGTTTTGCTTCCTTCACATCACCAAGCATTCCCCTGTAACTAACCATTAAGGACCCTAATTGGCTGGCTAAAATAAATTGTCCTGTACAGATCTTTCACCTGGAGAAGCCTTTGGAAGGAATTTCGTTAAAGTGTATTTCTCTTTTCCCAAATTCTTTGTTTTTTTTGTCTCTTAGCTACGTTTTTACTTACAACTTCAACTAACCATTGTGGATTCTCTTACCTTTTTGATGTGCCAAATTGACTATTACATGCATATATACATATATTTATACACACTGTTATAGTAAATCAGTTTAACAGTACTGTAGTTACTATAATAAATGCAGTGTATTGTGTGTTAACTGATTATAAATGTAATACCTGTTTTTTTTATTATTTGATAAAATTTTATTTATAAAATTGTAGCAATCAATAGGGAGTTTAATTCAGATGCTTATAATCAATAAATTTTATAGTAAAATTTTGTAATTAAATTAAAAATACAGATAAAATTTTATAAATTAGATGTATGAAAGTGCTTTTGTTAAGCTTTTTAAGCTGTTATAATTGTATCATGTATTTTTCTCACTGCATTACAAAACAATGTATTTAATACTACTGTGAAAGCTTTTGTATGTACTTTAATGCTAATATGGTATTATTGTTGTATGTTCAATTTGACTTATTTCTTTGACTTATTTAGAGAAAGCATTTTTCTTTTGATGATGAAATTGTATTAATCAACATTTACTATATAAATAATGAGATGTATATTGACTGATGAAAATGGTAATGTAATTTATCTACTATAATGACAGGTCTGGTGAGGTATTAGGTACATGCTTACTGATTATATTTTTATTACTTAACTGTAGAGAATGCATATATTTGTTAAGATGGTAAAAACATAGATGTGTTATCCATAATCTAATTTTCTTTTCCAATAGGTACATTATGACTGGTTCATATAACAATTTCTTCCGGGTGTTTGATCGTCACACAAAAAGAGATGTGACTTTAGAAGCTTCAAAGGAAATAGCTAAACCTAAAACTGTTCTTAAGCCTAGGAAAGTAAGTTATATTTTCACTTTTTCTTTTGTTACGTTGTCAAGCAATTTAAAATGTTTTAATTAATGTGACTAAAATCTTTTCAGGTATGTACTGGGGGAAAAAGAAAAAAAGATGAAATAAGTGTAGATTGTCTTGACTTTGGCAGGAAAATACTCCATACAGCATGGCATCCTCAAGAGAACATAATTGCTGTAGCTGCAACAAATAATTTATATATATTCCAAGAAAAATTGTAGTGCAGGTACAGTTTTTCAAAAATAGTTTGGTTAAAAATCTTAATTTAAATAAATATACTTAAATTTGAAAGGATGTTTATATATTAACTTATTTATTATTATAAATGTTCAAATTTTAAAATAAAAAGGTCGTAAAATAAAAATAAAAAACCCTGCACAGTGTGGCTCATGATCACTTGTGGCATGTTAGTCATTAATGCAAATTTTTTATTAATCGTTTAAAAAAAACATTTTGTTAAAAATGGTTTCCAATATCACAATAAAAATTTATCTTTGGCCTAAAAAATAAGCACAGATTTTGATATGTTCATTGTTAGCATTAGAAAAATATGTGTAGTCATTTTTAACCACAAAAAAATTTCCAACTCATATTTCCCTTGTTTTATTCTTGTTTTCTATCCTTTTTGCTTATTGACCTTTCCTAATTATCATTATTAATATACTAGCATATAGTCCATCATATGACGGGATTAGTAAAATTTTTAATATTCCAGAACTGTTAAGTACCCAATGAGGCAGGTAAAAAATGGTTTGTTTTTTGGCTGAGAATTATCTGGTTCACTCTCAATAATTTATTTATCGTCATACTCCTCTAGAGTATCCCGATCCTGTAATGCAGTTTAGAATCACATTGAGTTCATTTAGTCAAACCATGTGGTTATGTATAACAAACAAACACACAAAAGAACAAACTTCTTCATTTCCAAATATATAAATTAAAAGTTAGATATTTAGTAGTCCGTGAAATAGACTCCTAGACTTATATGAAAAGAATTTATTGTTAATACCGGTGGTAAAATTTTCATTGCAACAAAAAATAATCAATGAATCAATTTAAAATTATCACATATGTACCTAATCTATTATTTAAGCCAAATATAAAAGAAAATCATTTACGTAATATCTAAGTTCAGTGGTAAAAGATATTATAATAGTGTAGACGATATTTAAATAGTTTAAAATATGAAATGATTAAATGTGATGGTTAAAGGAATGACGTAATAATACTAAAAAAGTGCTATTTTTACCTATTTATTATTAATAAATTCATAAATTTAATCGCCTACTCTTAAACGAGGAATATAGGGCTTGAAATAATGGCTTTAAACGATCGAAATTGGGGGGAAAGTGTAGATTTCGAACGTTTTAAAAGTGACAGTATTTTTCGCTGTGATATGAAGCATATTTATACCAATTTATTTTAGAATCGGATCGATAGTTTAGGAGAAGATAAACTTTATTCGCTTTGAATGGATGCCTGTATCCATTCCAGGTCCAACCGCTTCATAAATTTGCGGACAGATAACTTAGGCTATTATTATATAGGGGATGATGCAGGTAAAACATTTATTTCTGTTGTTACACATCCCTATGGTGTAGGAAGGACTATACCAGGTTACAATATACGACTGGTCCATAGTTAAATGTAATTATGCAGCTGCACTTTTAAGGTACCACAAATACAAAAGACTGACTCAGTCTCAAGTGAGTCCTTGTAATTTAGAAACTGGGTCCAATATGAAGACTCAAGCTTGAACTCAGAGGGGTACTTGAAGAACATTTAACTGTAAACCTATTTTACCAAGCCAGCATTAATGAACACAGATCTTTATCTGACTTCTGCATGGATCTTGCAACCCTCAGGTTATTTGCAATGAAGTTTATTTCCTTAGTGGCCATTGCAACTGATATGAAAATAAAGTTCTTAAAGTTGTGGTAGTATTATGCCATGCGCAAAGTTTTCTGTGTATCAGATGGTATTTTCCTTTCACGGCATTGGCATTTTCACGCCGAACTATGGCTGAATGGTTAGGGTGCTGGCCTTCGGAACCGGAGTTTGTGGGTTCAAATCCCACTATGACATGGATGTTCGTAGCCGTTCAGAATCGGCTTTAAGCAGTAGGTCCCGGTCTCATTAGCCCTCGTGTTGCAAAAAGTAGACCGTAGTGCTCCAAAACCAAAAAACCTTATTCACTTAATCCCTTATATCATGTTACTCCATCTTTGTACCTTCTAGTAGCAATTGTGCCATGTTTTCCCACTATGAATTTTGCTTTCAATTCAACAAGCAGTCGTTTGCCTAAAAATCTTTTTAGTAAGTCTTTTATTGTAAACATCTGCCAGCTTGTGCATTTTTCTACTGTGTGTTTTAATTTAAAAAATGATTGCATGTTGCAGTTATAGAGATGCTTAAGCAAGACTTTTGGTTCTGTAATTTATTTGAATAGATAGCAATTTAAAAATTAGTAGTAAATGAAAACAAAATCCTTCAGTGCCAGTCACTGAATTTTAATTAAAAATCAAAACAAAATCAAGATATACATTCGAATGTTCTTGGGTTCATTACATAAGGTGCATCTCTCTTTTCTCTTTTTTGGTAGTGGATTACTAAATGAAGCCATGGTTATTGCGTTATACATTGGTTTGGTTACTTTGAAATGGTAGATTTAATTAAATCACTGTTGCTTGAACTCTTCAAATTTACTTTTCCTGCATTTTTCTATGCAAATAATTTCAGATATTTTTAGTGACAACCAAAAGTTGATTAGCAATGTAAAGCATGACCAATTTCATTTTATAACTACTGGAATAAAATTTTGAAAGTTATACAATTTTTGAAAAAAAAAAAATTGTATCCAAAATGGTTAAATAACTTAAATGGTAAGGATTATGTGTGAACTTGTATATTTCATTTATTTATATTTTGCAATATTTATTAACAAAATAGTTGTTTGACCTGGCAATGATGAAAATGCAGGGGTTCTGAAGTGATTCGTATGTCAGTCACAGTAACAACATCGTAGACTTGAAGTTGCTAGGTGCATGTCATGTTTACATGTTGTTATGATTTGCATTTTTCTGAGCTGCATGACATTTTAGATATTGAGGGTTATATATCAGTGAACACAATTTTGCTTATTGCTATACTAAAACTATTGTAATAAACATGAGTTTAAATTCTAGCATTTTACTTAAAATTCAAAAATTTTATGTATATATACAAAAATTTTAAAGATGTGATAACATGTCAATTTTTTTTTTTTATTGCCTCTTGATCATACAGTCCCACTATATGTGTCTGCATGTGCATATATAAATACAGTGAAACCTCTCTGAGCGGCCACCCCTCCGTATCGAGAATATTTGGCTGCTTAGAGGGGTTGGCCATTCTGAAGGGTTTTATTTACTATTATTAGATAATTATTATGCGTAATATAAACAAATCTGACATATACTCCTTATGTAAATGAAATTTAAAACTTATCTAAAGAGAAAATAGTACTTTATTTCCTGCTTCTTTACCCTTTTTTTTAAAAAAAAAAAAAAAAAAAAGGCTACAATTTGTTTCTGTTCTGTAGTCTTCGTACTCCTTTAAAATCAAATTATTTTCTTTAATAAATTTGTTGATTTCCGTACTTCCACAGTTAAATAATTCAGTTAACTTTCTTGCCAATTTGCCATTCTCATATTCACGCATATCTTCAATGCTCTGCTCGAAAACTTTTAGAAAAACTTTTCTTTTATGATCATGTTTTCTTTATTGTCACTTCTCAATTATTTTTTCATATGAATTAAGTGAAACAAAAAAATACATATTTTTTTGTTTCATTTCATAAACTTGCTTAATTTTCAAATATAATTTTTTTTAAATTGGTCTTGCATGCTATTTTAGAAATATTTGTGTTCCAAAAATTTTGTGTCGAATTCAGATTTTTTTTTCTCCCCTTAAACGTAGAATTACTTACGTTTATAAATTTTATTGTTTTGTGGAGTGACAAATCTTTTTGTAATAGAAAAGTTTCCCATTTCCTAAATTTCCTTCTCAAATTCTTAAGTTCTCCACCCAAGAAGTGTTTATATAAATAACCATATTTTTTCTGAAGTAGGGCAGAAATTAATAACATATATTAATTTATTGTATTTTCTGTTTCTACAAATTTCTAAAAAATATTTTTTACGCCTTTAAAAATGTTTCATCTTTATTTGTATAGATGTATAATTAAATTTTGATATTAATGTGTGGGAATTTTATATTTAGGGTGTTTTTTTTTATTTTTTATACATAGCTACATTTTTATGCATTGGGTAATAATTTTCTAACATCAGTCGGATCAATTAAAAATTCCTTTCACTTAAAATCCATACAATTATTTTAGTGACCTTTAATTTTAATTAACTATATGTTACTTGCTAAAACATAGGGTTAAAAATTTGGCCTAGTGCAGAGTATATACTCAGTATTTTGTACTGCTCTAATTTATTGCAAACATGTTAAAATAACATACAATATTCAGTTCTTTAACAGAAGATAAACACATCAACATGGAAGCTAACAGATTCTTGAAAACTTTCATCATTTAGATATGAATTTCTCTTTCACAATTTCCTTGTTTGAAGCTTCATTCTATTTCATTTTGCTCTTTAATTATATTTCACTGTTCAATTCATTCAAGAACTGAAATATTTCCTGTTGATCTTTTCTTAAATCTCATTTAAAGTAATAACTTTTTTTTAAAGTGGATTTGGGAATTGAATCAGGCTTGCAATTCCTTCACTTTTTTTACAATTGATCACTTTTAGTCACTTTTTTCATGGTATCGCAGCAAAGGTCTGTTGTTGAAAAAAGAAAATATGAATTAATAACAAAATATTTTAATAAAATACCAGAAATGTGATGCTATAATCTTATTTTTCTTATTAAAATGTAATGAGTCATATGGTTTCTAGAATTTAGGGATTTTAAAAAGTCGTAAAGAAGTTCCTGAAATCTGCATTTGTACTGAAATGTACATTTAATACATTAAAGTAATTTATGTCAAAGCACACATTTCTCTTCCTTTTTCTTCACAATTTTTGTTTACTCTAATCTAGCTATGCACATATTTCAAAATATTAATATATGCAGAAAATTGTGATTATAAAATTAATGTATTATATGTATTCAAATCTAATTTCTAGACTTTCTTGAATAAAAAGCAATGTTGAGTTGTGTTAAACAAAATTTTTAACCTTTTTTGTGTTTGACGCTAAAATCATGTCTTGCATGAATCATTTGATTTAAAGTTAAAATAAAAAGAAAAATCTTAATAATAGCATCTGTAATCAAGAGGAGAAAAAAAAATTGCTTTTTTTTTTTTCAATTTTCAAATGTTTAGTCACTTATTCTGTATTATTTGTCACTTTTCTCACCTTTTTTAAAGTACCTCATCAATTGCAATCCTGTTGAATGTAAAAGTTTGATATGTTACAATGAATAATTTATTTGCAAAACAGATTGAAAGTATTTACATTTAATAAAATATTTATGTTTAGAACAATATATCATCTCTCTCTATATATTTATATAACTTGGATAAAATTGTGTGCTTTAAAAGAAAACCTACTGATATAGGTTCATTTTCATCTTTCCGTGCCTTTTTCAGACCTTGATTCAGGTCATCTTGAATTTGCAATACTGGCAAATGTCTGTAGCCCATTATATGTATGTTTTAGTGATCTAGTTTTAAATTTTTTTTTATAGTTCGTATTATAATAATCATTCACTGTACCACTGGAGATATGTTCTTACTCCATCAATATGTGACAATTTAATTTTATTTATAACTTACGTATGAAAAGATATGTTTTTCTTCGAGTATAACTGAATGATTTTTGTTTATCTTTCACAGATTTTAAGACTTAAATACTGACTGTGGTCTGAAAACAGCAGAAGCATACGGAATTTCCTGTGTGCCATCTCTGAATGAAGACTGTAGCAGGTGTCTTCTGCTCAGTACTAGTGCCACGAACAGACAAACATACACAAACTAAAAATGCAACTTCTATGCTTTTGTAAGCATACTTCCTCTTGATTGTAACCTGAGCGTGTATGCCAAGAAATTCGGGAAAAAAAAAAAAAAAAAGCAAATCAACAAATTGCTCATCCCAGCTCTCAATACAGTTGTTTTGTCTGTACTCTGTTATTCATTTTACTCTGCTGTACCATTTCATTTTATTGCGTTTCACCAAATGTAATGCAATTGCAAAATGTCCCAGTTTCTCAGGGTTGCCATCTATTCACAATAGATGTGTGACTTAAGAGTAAGCCTCATGGATATCAGATTCGTTTAAAGACTTGTATATAAGATAGTAGGCAGCATTGTGCTGTATATTTTTGCTGCAATCTGACAGAAGATAAATTTTTGTTGCATGCTTCTCCAAGACCTCAGCTTCATGAGAAAATTATGCATATATTGCAGATTTTCAATTGTATAAATCTTTTTTTTATTAAATAATAAATTAAATTTTTCTGTGTATCATGAGCATAAATTGTCCCTAATTTCTTTCCCCCTTTTTGATAATTTTTTTGAGGTCTTACTGTACTGTTCATTATTTAAAATATTCAGCATTATTCATGAATTTTTTTTCCCATTATCATTTCAAACTTCATAGCATTGAACAGCTGAAGTTATGCAGCTTGGTATTTTGGGTTTATTTGTTTCCTTTGTGAAGTATATGGTTATTTAATACTGCCCTTTTATTTCATTTTCCCCAGCATGAATCTCAAATTAAGCACAATTTAGAGTCTATAAATATACTTTTTTTACAATAAAGATTTTTGTACTGAATATCCATTGCATACTGAAATGTAAATTTTATAAGTTGAAATATATCTGATAAAATTTAGGATATTATTGTGAAGTTATTTGTCAAGTTAATATGTTATCCTACTGTATATTTCCTTTTTAATTAGTTTCGGGAATTAAAAAAAATTTTTAAAAGAAAATATCTTAAAGAAAATTATTGTAGTAAACTTCATTCATCATATTTGTACTTCAATATGTAAACATTGTTTAAAGCTCGAAGTTTATTTTGGTGTTTTAATTTTCACACACATAATTGTAAATTTTCACAGATCAGCCATATATATATATTTACACACAATCAAAGGCATCACAGTTTTGTAACTTTGTATATTTTTATAAGTGTTGTTCGATGCTATGAATTATTTTTATTTTAATATTTCAAAATAAGTTTAGTTCATGTTCATATTAATATTGTTTTATTTATTTGAAGCTCTTAAATGAAATAAAGATTAAAAATCAAATTGTGAAACTTATAAAATGTGCTGACAATCAAATCTAATTGTAATATTTAGTATGCATATTATATTATGTTTATACAAAAATTGTTTTATTTTTATTTTTCCTGATTTGAAAATACTAAAAAATCACTATTATCTGTTATTTTCATGTTTCATATGGTGGGATTTTATAATTTCTGTAGTGGGACTTTAAAAATTTAGAATGTTTCATGCCAAATTTTATTTGTAGGTTTTTCTTCTATTACTAAGAGAATCTAAACTTGCAAAAAAAAAGTAAATAAATACAGACTACAACATTTTAAATTTGGATTCAAATCTTTATTTTGTCTGTTTTACGTTTTATTTCTTGTTGAGAGAACTTTTTAATTTTTTTTAATCATGCCTTTCCCTAGAGCAATAAAATAAAATTAGTGCCATATTCCTATGGTTTCAATATTTTTTTTTTGCTTATGAAAAATCTAAAACAAGGTTGTCTTTGGTTAAAACATCCACTGAAGTCATTTTGGTTTGAACAAATAATTGTTTCAGCTTAGTTTTGGGGAGGGATAAAAAAGAAAAAGATTAATGTCTAATAAAAGTCTACTTTGTTTCATTAAAAATTATTGATACCAGCCATGAATATACTTTATAAATAAGAAAAAAAAAAAGAGTATTTTTTAAGAAGTTGGAAAAATAACATCTTGCATTTTTCTTTATTTTCATTTAATTATTTTACTTAGGAGATAAGCTAACCGTATATTGGGTTGTCTTAATTCTGCAGATTTTTAAATTGTTGCATGTTTTTATTTATTTTGTTGCCACTGGAGTAAAGCAAATGTTGTGTCTCAATGTGGTACCGAGCATGGAGTACCTTAAAGTTAATTTTCTTTAAATTTAGAGGGGGGGAAAATTCAAACTATTTGTAAAATGTGTGATGTACATGAAAAAAAATTGCAATTACTGATCAGTTTTAAGGTATATTAAGAAAATTAGGAGAATAAATTTAATCTCAAAGATTGTTAATAGATGGCCAATGAAATATTACTGCTATTTGGTTCCAGAGCTCATGGTTTTGAATCCCACTGTTAACATGGCTTTTCATAGCCATTCAGGATAAGTTTTAAGCAGTAAACTTGGTCTCATCTGCCGTCATGTGGCAAAAAAAGTAGATTAGCACTCTAAACCTAACCTATGCTTGTTCTGGACACACTCTGGAAACAAGAACCCATTTAAAATACCCAAAACTTGAGCCACTTAATAGAGCAATTTATCGCAATGTCACATACTACTATAATGCCTTTCCCCTCCATTTTCATGTTTACAACAGCCAATACTCAAACAATAAACTATCCTTCCGTTTGAAACTAAAGCCAGAATTGTCATAAGTTGAGATGTGTGCCCTACTGCCTGAAATTGCCTTATAGACCTATTATTTTGCCAAAACACTAAACATCATAAATTTTAACTTACTTTTTACTATGTAGAAAAGGAAATATTATTTTTATAAATTTAAGTGTTTTAGGCTTATACAACTTTTTAATTTTACCTAATATGGAAAATGCCTGCATAAATGAAATAAGTGGCTTATGAATACCAAAATTTTTAAGTAAAATATATGTTGCTTGTAGTATTATGTTAAGCCAAAATAGTGCTCAGTACAGAAACATGTATTTTAAATTTGTTAAGTGGTTAAGAGAGATTATTGTAGCTTGAATTTTAATTGGCAATTTTTTTATTCAAAGGAAATAATAGCATTATTTGAGTGTGGATTATTACTGCAGATGAGAAATATTATATTATGAATATTAAATATATATATATTATATATATATGTTAAAATATTTAAAAAAAAATTATCACAAGATAAACTAAACGAACCTCCTTTAGTAACATCTATTAAAAAAAAAAGCGCAAATTTTTCTTTCTGGAAAAATAATTTTTATGTGACAGAAAAAGAATTTGAAGTAGAGCACCCAGAACTAATGAATCCTTGAGGTATTTTTTATCTTGATGACAGGGGCGAACCCTATATTTTTATTGTTAAATGAATATTTATAGAGTTTTGCTTTTAGAGTTTATGTCAGTCACCTTTATTCAGTACATTTTGCCCCTTGCAATTGTCATTTCATGTAAAAAATTTTGAGACACATTGAATTTGTTTAAAAAAAAAAACAGCACTTCAGTAGACTTCAGTATGAAAAAGGTAATCTGGTACAAACCATATTAGATTTCTCCAGTTCTATGTTATTTCTGAGGAAAACTATTGTACTTGAGAAAGTTTGCATTTAAAGATATCTTTTAACCCTTTCAGACCTGATTTTTTTTTTTTTTTTTCGCTAATCGATCTGAAAAAATTGCCTGCAACTAGTCTATTGTAAATAGATCTAAGGAAAAATAAATAAATAAATCCTGATTACAAGCTTTTCAAGAAAAACAGCTTTTTCTTTTTGTGTACAAGTGTACACATCCGTCCAACATAATGAAAATATGTGAAATTTTTATATTATGTGTACAATTGTGTACACCAGGTCTGAAAGGGTTAAACAAATTTGGTCTCGGCAATAGAGTAACAAATTCTATAAGATTACATAACTCTTTCACTCTTTTTAAGAAATTTATGCTAGTGCAATGTTATTTTGCCTCCAAAAAGCACTCTGTCAAAATATTTCACAAATAATTAAAAATTGTATATTTTTCCGTCCCTTTTTAACCAAATGAACGATGGCCGAATGGTTAGGGTGCTGGGCTTTGGAACCAGAGTTTGTGGGTTCAAATCCGACTGTGTCATGTATGTTTGTAGTCATTCGGAATCTGCTTAAAGCAGTAGGCCCCAGTCTCGTTGTTGCAAAAAGTAGATTGTAGTGCTCCAAACCAAATCCTGCTCTTAAAAATTTAGCTAAGTGTAACTTTAGAGAATGGAACAACATAATAAAATGTCTCTAAAGAAATCTTTTAATGAAAACTGTTCATTTATTTTGCTCATGAGTTAACATGGAGCTAGAAGAATACAATATGGCTGAGATCAACCAACCCCCATCCAAGTATCAAAGAGAAGTTTTACCAACGATTGAAGTAGGGGGGGGGGAAATGGTGCATATATGGGATGATGAATTTTTCTTACGTTTTTGGTATGTTTTCATATTATAAAAAATAGATTCCTGCATAAATTTTGAATGACTATACATGTATAGGTAATATGTATGTAATGCATGCATGCATGCTTACAGGCGGCTGATAGAATATCTACTATATATGTACAATGGTGGGGGGTGGGCAAATACTTACCTTGCACATAAACGACTAATAGTCCAGAACTGCCCATATATATATATATACACATATATATATATATATATATATGTGTGTGTGTACACTGCTCACTTGTCATAACAACACAGGCCGATTGGTTAGGGTGCTGGCCTTCGGTACCAAAGTTCATGGGTTTGAATCACACTATGGCATGAATGTTCATAGCCGTTCGGAATCAGCTTTAAGCTGTAGGTCCCGGTCTCATTAGCCCTCGTTTTGAAAAAGTAGACCGTACCACTCCAAACCAAATAATAATAACACAAGTTCATTCTGCTGTTTTATCAAAAGATTTCTGTTATTTACTTTTCAGCAAGATCGTACATTATATGTCTTGTATTACAATAGTATGGAAAGTTGTGAAGTCTTGTTGAAAAATAATTGAATTTCTTCACATACTTAGGAGGCCGTAGTGTTCCCAGCTATCAACTTAAATTACCAAACTTCCTTACCATGTTGCTCATGTAGACACACAAAAATTATATACAATCATTCCACCCCCAGACAATGTGATCCAATTTCAAAACATACTCTGAAAATAGACTGGGAGGAGAATGGGGATTTGTTTTAAAAGAACTGCAAGTACTATAAAGTGTTTATAAAATTTTATAACTAACTGCATTCAGAATAAGTTTTAATGAAATTTTAAAATGCTTCTTGGGATCTCCTTTTATATTATTCTCTTTAGTTCGAACATATTTAGATATTTTAATTTATTACATAGTTTATAAAAAATGTTCCATAAAATTTTAATTGGAAAATTTAAAACTAATTGGGCCATGCTAGTTGTGCAGTGGGTAGTAGTTTTATAAGTTAAGTTGAAACTTAAAGTGGATTCACAGGTTTGATATACATATTGTTTTGAAGAAACTTTAATAGGAATCTGAAAAATATTAATTATTTTGTAAAACATTAAATATTTTGTAATTAATTTAATACACTTGTACAAACTGTTATAACTTTCAGTAATTCTGTATCAACTCTGCAATTCAATTGCAAACCTTCAATTTAATGAAATTTGGGACATAAGTATCCTGTTATTCTGGGGTGATCCCACTTTATAGTTGGTTATTTTACCACCCAAAATTTACTGTGCTACAATAACTTTAGTTCAAAGGGAAAATAATCGTTATAATTGCATCAATGCCGAACAATGGCCGATTGGTTAGGGTGTTGACCTTCGGTATCGAAGTTCGTGGGTTCGAATCCCACTACGGGATGGATGTTCATAGCCGTTTGGAATCGGCGTTAAGCTGTAGGTCCCGGTCTCATTAGCCCTCGTGTTGCAAAAAGTAGACCGTAACACTCCAAACCAACCAATTGCATGAATATTTATAAAAATCACATTTTTAAGAAATTATTTAAAAGTACAAAATTGTGCCAAAAAGATATTTAAAATTCAGACCCTGGTTGCCATTAACTAGGTTTGAAATTCAATAACATTTTTGGTACAGTTTCGCACTTTTAGATAATTTCTTAAATATATGTTTGGATAAAACTTTTAATAAGTTTTAGGCTTTTTTGTTTAGAAAAAATACTAATGGCCTCTATTATTATTAGTTTATTTAAGTATTATTGAGAGTATTGCAAAAATTAACATTTGGGCTAAACCTAGGTTTATAAAGCAGCAAAACTGAAGCAAAATAAAAGTATCATCAATTATGAATTTTTCCTACACTTCAATATTCTTTTTAATATTTTATTTTAAGGGCTGATATAAAGTGCTTTCATTCGATATCTGTAAAGTTTTTATGCCATAAAACACGTTATCATACTTAAATTTTAAATTTTGGAAGGAAAATAAAGGTTTATATTTTTACTATAATTAATATGTGTAATAAGTTTTAATAACATGAAAGACTTCTATGTATAGTTTACATCTGGTAGTTGGTAACTAAATTGTATAGCTATTGCATATTTAATTTTGTGGTTTTATTAAAAATGATCCATTTATGTACAATATTTATATAGAAATCAAGATTTGAAAGTTTTCCGAAAAAATGCTTGCCAAAATCCACATAAATGTATGTGTTAATATTATGATACAAAATCTCATGATTCGTTGTTAGGATTTGAAAACCCCCAATTAAAATTTGAGTTTTTGATTTAAAAAAATCCCATTTAAATTTAGTTTTATTTTTCCCCAATCCAAACTTTAAAGAAAGTCTAAATCCAAATTTCATCTTCATATATGCATTGGTTGTAAAAATAGCCTTATAAAATTTTGAAAAACTAGTCGAATTTGACAAGAGATGTTTTTATATTGTGATTGCAGCTTACCTAATTACAAAGAGATGAGAAAAGTATCTTTTAGTAGCAATTTGTATGCTTGTTTATTTGATATATATATGAAACAATATAGATTAAATTTAATTTTTTAAAAGAGGCATCCCTCAAAACATTGAAAAATAATACAATCTTTATATGTGTTTGATTGTGTGAGTTACAGCTTGGGATTTTAACAGGTTTACTTTAAAAATTATTCTAATTCAGGTTTATTTAACTTTGAATAATGGATTAAATACCTAAGAATAATAATTACAAATATAATTAAAGTGCCTACATTTTAAATATTAATGTTAATATATAGCATAAAGTATAATCTTAAATTTGCAAAATTGTTTTCAAATAAAATCACACCTATATATCATTAATATACTCTTTAAAATAATATACTCTTTCATTAATATACTCTTTAGTACTCTGATGAATTTCTCTTTAACATGGATTATGAATTCATGTTTGAGTTTCTGAGTACTTTACTTGAGCTAAAACTGAGAAGAAGCTATGACACATTTTATGTGGTAGGGTAAGAGAAACGGATGTGAATTTAACCTAGATGTAAAAATAGAAAACTATAACTTCATCTTTATTTAACATATAATAATTATCATTAGTAGAGATTATTCCTATGTAACCATTAACTTATGTTATTTGCAAACTGTCTTGTATTGTGCTACTTTTTCAAAAGTTTACTCCTCTAATACTGGAGGATCTTCCATTTTATTTTTGATTTACTCAAATAGGAATCAAATGTGAAGTTTCTGAATATCTTGTATTGTTAAAAACGCATAAATAATTTTAAAAAACGAAAAAAAAAATACAGATTTTTTTTTAGGAACTTGACTGTCCCAGGTAAGTTCTGGCCTTAGATTTCTCGAAAAACGTTTTAGTTTTAACAAGTCCTCCAGCTTTTGATCTTCAGATCTTTTTGGATGCAATCGATCCTTGGTTGATTCTTGAGTTACATGTGTAAAATTTGCTTAAAATATGTTCTGAATTGACAATTTGCAAAACCGAAATGATGTTGGAATTTCATTTTCATTAGACCGTGAGGTGGCTCAACCAGCTACCGTGTTCACTGTTTCAATACCCTCATATGGATACAATTTCCAGGATTTATATTCTTTAAAAAAAATCAAAATTAGGAAGTTGTAAGGACTTGGAAGTCATTCAATTGCTACATTTGAGAACTATAATTAAATTTAAGAACTAATCTGAATTTTACAGGGCTTTGCTGCTCTTCTAAAAGAGAGAGAATGTAATAAATAAAAAAATGTGTGAAATGAGTTGTTTAGATAATACGCTAAGACTATTGCATATAGGAAGATTAATTTATAATTTTAGTACCTTTGTCAAATTAGAATTTAATCAGAGCAGCAACAATTTATGATACATTTTAATTTTTCAGTCTTTATTAATTTGAACAGTTATTTTTTGTACCTTTTTTTTTTTTTTTTCATTTTTTTCCCCTCATAATCCTACCAACAGAACCGGAAATCTGTGTCTTCTGTATGAATTGAATGGATATCTGTAGGAATGTCTTCTTTATGTCAAATTATTTCAATTTTCTTTTCTTTAAATCCCATTAATATTGAAGGAATTATATCTAAAACATTCGATTCCTTTTTCAAGCAGTCATTGAAAGAATTTTTTCTTTTCTTTACATGCAACATCAAATACTGGTCTAATTTCGTTATCGAGCGTTCTTTAACAATACCACGTTGAGGAAGATAATGACACCTTCCCAATCCGTTCTAAAATTCTTCAGTGTTCCCGCCCTCCCAACTTTGGATAATTGAATTGTAATCTCAATAATCCATCAGAAATAACTGAACATAATCGAAAAAAAAAAATTTTTTTTTCTAACGGAATCAATTTTGACGTTGTTGCTAGTAGTCTTTTTTATTTTCTTCGATGTTCTTAATCATCAGGAGGACTAGAATTCAGTCCAGGGCACTCTCACCAGCGGCCCGTAGATAAAGTGTCGTTAAAGAATTTCACTACTTCTGTGGATGTATTTTCCGTAGATTCGTTGGTTCCTAAAAGTTCCAAATCTCAGAAGTGTTGTATGTATGAGCGGTGTGATGTTTTCAGTAGCGCGTGCCTCTGATGTACTTTTAATATTATTTGATATTCTGCCCATTAAGACGAATCCTAAGTTTCATATACAATTAATCTGCATTGAAGTTTGTGTATAAGTCCAGTAAAAAGTTATCATTAATTCTTTATTACAATCCTCTTTTAAGTCTAGAAGTTTTACCACAAATAGTTAACTGGTCCCAAACCTGTATATCAAGAGAATATTTATTATTGGGCGACTTAATTTCATACAGATGATGATCTTTCACTTGTGTTTTACACTTCCAAACAATTAATGAGCTAAAGTTCTCTTGCAAGTTCTAGTTCTTCGGCTGTCTTTTTTCAATATGTGTTGATTCTGAGAACCCTTGTTCATCAATGCTCGAAGACACTTCTGTTTTCCGTTGGCTCCAGTATTTACAAGTATAGTCTACAGTAATACAGCTGAAACATTCTTCGACGATCAATGCGTTGGAGTTGATCGCCTCGTTTGTTGAAATCTTTTTTATTTATAGATCATTGAAAACACATGATTGTGTGATGCCATTTAAAACAAATCCTATATTTGATTCACAATTTACAATCCCTTGCTTTGCGACTACCTTTGAAACAAACATAACACACCTTATTACTTAAAGTTTCCTTTTTCTTGTTTTATGATAAGTTTTGTGCCAAGAAGCAATCATTACTCTCGTGGGACTTGTCACAAAATATACAATCAGTCTTTTTGTCATGTATCCTGAAAATAAATTGCAGTGAGCAGTGTCTCATCTAAATTTTCTTTTTTTTTATTTTTCAAACTACCATTAGTGAATTCAAATTTCATTCCATTTCTAGTTAGCTCTAAGCGTCCTTCACGTTTTAAAAAACTGTGGAGAAATATCCTCCCTTTTATTCAATAACTGGCTATTATGATTTAGAAATGCAAGAAGATTTAAACTTCACAAACATTTATTAACACAACACATGCATTTTTTTTCCCAAACTGATATCTCTGGAATTTTTTCCTTACCTCTCATACAGCTCGCTCATGCGCAAAATAAATCTGCTCGTACATGCTGAGCGGAGGGATATTGGCGTTGCCACAGAGTATCCCCCCAGTGAGCGAGCAAACGATGTTACAGTAAAGAAAAACAACATAGACACAAATATACATATAGGTACATCAGCTTGAATTCATGGGATAACAACTCATAATCAACAATTTAAATTTACGTCAGCTAAAAATACTGATATAATGCAATAAAAGTCTTCTACAATGCAGGCTGGTGAAAATCTTCGACAATGAATACTGAAATGACAATATATATAAGTGTATAAAATATTTACAAATACTTAGTATAGTAGATTCTACATGCATACACCTGCAGAAAATAAACAATTACCCACAATTCACAATAAATAGTACTTGTTTGCAATTATTGAATATAATCACAATACTCAATAAGTAATGAATTGTGCTAAGTTTTTTGGGAATCTGACTTGTCTACCTGATCTAGTTTTTGAAAAAGTTTTTTCAGTGGAATTAGAAACAGTTGTGTCGGATTGTTTGTTGAAATTGTCTACTGAGACAGTCTGTTTTACAGGAAGTAGTTGCAGTTCAGTTCCTGAAAAAGTACTTCTGTTCTCGTTCAAAATGTAAGCTGGCTTTATGCGGTCGATGGAAACAGCTTTCTTTTTACCATTTATTAAAATAGTAAAAACTTTGTCACCACGGCTTATAACTTTGTGTGGACCAGTGTAGGGCTGTGAAAGAGGTGGTTGAACACTATCCACTCTCAGGAACACATGTGAACAGCTTTTCAATGTAGTAGGTAGAAAAACAGATCTTTTGCAGTGGCTTGATGTTGGAACTGGTTGTAAAGATATCATTTTCTCCCGAAGCACAGAGACATATGTTTGGTCACATCTTAATGACAGCTTGGTGGATGAGAAAAGGTCAGATGGAAGGCGAAGGGTTGTACCATACACTAATTCAGCGCAGGTAGCTTGAATGTCATCCTTAATTGCTGAGCGCATGCCAAGGAGAACTATTGGGATGATATCGCTCCACTTTGAATTTTCATGAGCTTTTATAGCACTCTTTAGATGGCGGTGCATTCGCTCGACCAGACCATTGGCCTTTGGATGGTAAGCCAGTGCGATTCTATTGGTTCCCATGAGGTCACTGAGTTCTTTGAAAAGAGAAGATTCAAAATTCCTTCCCTGATCTGTAGTGATAATGGCAGGCAACCGAATCGTGATATCCAACCTGACAAAAGCGCTCGACATATGGTTTCAGCAGTCATGTCGCTGTGGGGATGACTTCCATCCATCTTGTGAATCGGTCAACTAGTGTCAAACAATAAATATGACCATTAGATGGTGGAAAAGGACCAATGAAGTCAATGTGCATATGGGAAAATCTGGCATCAGGTAATGCAAATGTACCAACAGGTGCTTTAGTATGGCGATGAATCTTGGATCTTTCACAGGGTTGGCAAGATTTTACCCATAACTTGATATCCTTTTTGATATTTGGCCACACAAATCGTTGGGTGACCATCCTTGTTGAAGCATAAATGCCAGGCTGAGAAAGACCATGATGTTGGAAAACCAACCTGCGGTACTCCTTGGGGATAAAAGGTCGAGGAACTTTGGCGAAACGTCACATGTAAGGGTGATATCTTCTAGAGGAAAATATAGATTCTTGAGCACTAAAGATGTTGAATTGGATTGAAGGAGATTTTTGAGCTCCTCATCTTGCGACTGAGCTGAGGCAATGTCCTTGTAGATGAGACAATTGGCTTGTGAGATGGAGTCAATTTCAATCCGTGATAAGGCATCAGCTATAAAATTTTGTGTGCCCAGGAACCTGTCGTATATCCCTGGAAAATTGAGAAATGAAGTCCAAGTCAAATTCTTATTCCTATAATTGTTAATTTATTTTCGGTTGTTGCATTTCTCAGCCAAACTCTCATAAATTCTTCGGGATACTTGACTTAACAAGAGGGAATAAAATGACTTCATATTTTTTACTTGTTAATTCTATTGACTCTAAGGATCTCAAATGGTATTCTAATTTATCATACACATAAGAAATATTTGACTTTCTCCCTTTTTTCTGTTGCACTCTGTATAACGATGGCTAATAACTCACAAACATAAAATTCTATCAACAATTCGTCTCTCCCAAATCTGTTCTTTAAACCTTCAATTACCTTGTCGTAGTTTTCAGATGTTGGAAGAAAGCTTTCAATAACTTCGCGAACTTGACTTCCTTGCACGATACACTGTGATAAGCATTGAAATTTATCTTCCGATGCCAAATCCTCATCAGTATGCATTCTTTGAAAGGGGATCCAAAATCCTAAATAGTCCTTCAAAGCGCCACCGATTAATTCAATTTTTTGTTGGCGCATTTTTCGTTTTCGATTCGGCAATGACATTACTGGTTCATCTGCTCTGTCCAAACACATTTTATTGATAAAGTTTTCATTTGTTACTTTCACTCAATCCATTTTTCTCGATATTCTTCAATTACTATATTCATTTTCAAAGTCTAAATCTTTTTTGATATTGTTCAAAATTATATCACAGTCGATGTAGATACGATCTAAATTGTTCATTTCGTTTTTACAATTTCGTCATTTGGTACTTCATTTTTGAATTCCTGTCTGGAGGACCTTCACCCTTGCTTAGTACTGCGGACTCTTGGTAAAGAAATCTCCCACATGAAACTTCTAAAAAAAGAAATGAACTTCGTTTATTACAACTATCACATAAACAAAACAATCTTCTACCTACAACTTTGTATATAAAAAATTTGTTGATGCGGTCAAAGATAATCGGTTGGTATTGGACGGATATCAGCACAGGCAGCCGGTAGTACGAACGAAAACTTTCCAGCTTCAGGAACAGGAACTCCAGCAAAGCATCGTGCTGGACTGTGAAACATTTCATGCTGTACCTTGACTGATAGTCGAATCTCTGTACTAGTCTAGGTACTTACGTATTATCGCAAACAGGTTGGCTCGATTTGTAAGTTTGAGTAAGAAAGTATGAATAGAAAGAAAATGTACATTTATTAATTACAGATAATTTTTAATACAGTTTTTTACATTATTGTGTTTTAAAATATAAAATAGCAATTAAACCCTTCAGGTGTCGAATTTGAATAAGTTGCAGAATTATTTTTTCGACTGAAATCTTTTGGCTATTGCTTCTAGCACTGATTGAAAACCGTCTTCGCCATTAACAGCTTGAGCTTGGCGCCATATAAATTCGATAAGGTATGAGTCAAGATGATGACGGGCTGTTCCTCTCTTTTTTGTTGCGCCATTTGGCTGAGCCCCACATGCGCTCTACATGTTGTGTGTGAACGCCCGTGTCGGGATCCACAAAGTTATATTTGTGACTAACAGTTCCATGCAGAAATCCGGCATTTTCCAACTCACTTGTCTTGTATCCTTTCCAGCAATCCGAATAAATAATGCTTCCTTCCTTGTTATTTTCGCAAATTTTTTCCATGAGGGTAACGGCGCTTCTGTTAGGTACAGTAACCAAAAAAAGTCTCTTACGTTTCTCGGCAAATTCCGCCGAAAACCCATTGCTGTGGTAGTACACGCCCAGTGTTATTTTTTCTTTATACAAATAAACTTTCGTCTATTTCCATAATAAGTCCTTCGCCACCTATTTGCTTTCTTTCTTTTTCATCCATTTCAAGGGCACAGATCTCCTGCATGTAATTGTTCCAATCTAAAACAGTTTTGTCAGTAATTCCCATTTCTTCTGCACAAAATTTAATTCAGGTTAACCTTTACACGGACAATAAATGAAGCACACCGCTGTCACAAATGAAATTCGGCTACCTTTAAACCAATTTCCGGTTCTCACACACAAGTGTTGATTGCACTCTTCGACGTTACATTTCCAGAAGATTTGCTTTCCAAAATAGTTTCATTTTATGAGAATTTTTACAAGTACGTTCGTTCGGTATAATTCCATAGCATCTTTTTCACTCTCAGGCAGATCCCAAATACCCATAGTTAAAGTATTTCACGGCATTCAATCTAACCAGTAAGCAAAATAATTTCTTTACGAAAAACCACGTATAACACGTAGGGTTGCCGTAAGTAGGGTCGCCAAATTTGGCGATTTATGCGAATTTTGGCCTGGTTGCGTTAATACGTAAGTACCACTCCAGCAAAGCATTGCGCTGGACTGTGAAACATTTCATGGGGCACCTTGACTGATAGTCGAATCTCTGGTGATTAAGAGATTAAGTCACTTACTGCTTAGCTGTTCAGTTATAGATTAAGAAGGAAATTAAAAATAACTAGGGTAAAAGAGGAGCTGGATTAGTTTGTAAATAAGTGCGTCGGTGTGATGCTATCAGATGACTTTGCAATATCCAAAAAGAGTGCTCCAGTTGGATTCTTGTTTTGTAGCCGCTGAGTAGCAAATTCTACAAGTCGAAGCAACTGGAGTGTTTTTGAATGGCGTCTTCTAAAGCCAAATTGTTCTGGAATGATGCTGTTGTTTAAATCTAGGCTTGTCTGTAGGCGGTTAAGTATTATGCGCTCGGTAATCTTACTGAGAGATCTCAAAAGGTATATCGGGCGATAGTTAATGGGCAGACAAAGATGAAAGGCTGGTTTCGGAATCTGGCATACTACTGCAGTTTTCCAAGGTTGGGGAAAATATCTAAATTTTAGTATTTTTATTAATTATAGCTGTAAGAAAAATTAGGATGTTGGGGAGATAGTTTTTAATAGCTTATTTGGGATTGAGTGAAGCCCAAAAGTTTTTCAGGTTTTTAATAATTTCTATATTCGTTTTAGGAATAATATAATATGTGGGGGGGGAGAAAAGTCAGTAACAGTATTAATTGTGTGAGAGCCGTGATCTTCATTCACTAAGTCCACATTGGGAGCGATTTGATTTTGATACGCGTCCGCTATACACTAAGTTTTACCGAATGAATCGAAGTGCGTCATTGTGGCGCTATCTATTGAGGGTAAATAACAATCAGCCACGAAGTCTCCTCTGGAATTTCCAAAGAGAGTATCTTCGACTGTCAGACTCGAAATAAATTCCTCCCACTGCTTATCACGGTGTTCCAGGATCTCAGTCTTTATGGTCGCACTGAGGGCAAAGTACTTTTGCCTTGAAACAGCGGTGCGAAGGAATTGATAAATTTTACGAGCTACGTTGCGTTTTTAAATTATTTTCCTGATATCTTTGGGAAGTTTGTGAACTGTAGGAGTTCGCATTTCTTTCGACGAATTTTGAATACTGGAATTTACCTGAGTTCTGAGTTTCAATACAGCTTCGTCAATCTGATCATTATTTCTAATGATCGGAAAAAATAATTTAGAGCAGGCAAGAGTATCCTGGAACTGTCACCAATTTGTGTAAATATTATGCTTGGACTTGGGATTAAATATTAGGCTTGGACAAACTGTATTTTGTATCATCAGATCCACCATCAGTAGAAATGGTAAGTGGTCGGAGTCAAACAAATCCAGAGACACAGAATAAATTTTATGGGGAATATTTAGAGCGAGAGAAATGGGTGAGAGAATTTAGGTAATGAATATTAAGGAAAGGAGTATTGGGGATAAATTTAAGTAGCCTCTGTACGAACGATAGCTCTTCAATTACTCAATACAAAAAATATATGTAGTGGACTGTAAACTAAATTTATTCTCAAACTCAAAAAAAAAAAAAAAAAAAAAAAAAAGATACTCGTTCGTTTGAACACATTTCTCTTCCTCTTTCGTTCACACACACACACACACACACAAAAAAAAAAAAAAAAAAAAAAAAAAAAAAAAAAAAAGGGCTTACTCTCAATAGAAATCTTGGCAACACGCCAACTCAGAACAGAAGTCTTGGAACATGCCAACTCAGAACATCCCGCCACGCCTTGACATGTTTTTTAAACATTCAAAACATAATTAATTACACAAGAGTACAATCATAAAAGAAAAACACTTTTCTAATCTTACATTATACCCACACATAAAAAAATCATTAAAATAATTCATAATATACTAACACAATATTTAAACAAATAATCTTAATTATGCATTTATAGGTAAGAGGCATAACTTCGAGATTGGGCGTTTATATTTGCCCAAGGCAGTTTTAACTACCACTACTCGAATTTTATTGTTCTTACCTGGATAAACATTACATATTCTGCATAAAGTCCATTGACAGGGTGGAAGATTATCCTCTTTAATAACTACTAAGTCTCCTACCTTTACATTGGTTTTATCAAATTTTCATTTGTTCTTCTGCTGCAAATTACTCAAGTAATCTGAACTCCATCTTTTCCAAATTGTCTGTGTCATTTTTGTCAATCTCTGCCAATGATTAAGCCTATTTTCACCTATATTAGTTAAATTGTGTTCATCTATGGATGTAATGGGGCGATCAATTAAAAAATGAGAAGGGGTCAAAACATTAAGATCATCCATGTCAGCAGATAAAGGAACAAGCGGTCGAGAATTTAACATTCCTTCCACTTGAATGAACACAGTCAGGAATTCTTCGTAAGTCAACCTTGTATTACCCACTACTCTCTTCAAGTAGTATTTAATGGATTTAACGCCTGCTTTCCAAATGCCTCCAAAATTCGGCCTCCTGGGAGGAAGGAACTTCCAGTGCCTTTTCGGTTTTTACCAGTGCCCTTTCGGACGGACTCGTGGATTTACAGTAAATTACTGCTCCGTAGCATCTCTCCGAAGCGTCGCAGAATCCATGGATCTCAATCATGGTAGCTTGCTCGGTTATTATAGGTCTCTCAATGTCCATGTTATTTATACTTTCTAATGACTTAAGGAATTGGTTCCACTCATGATATTCTGGAGCAGGTAGCGGATCATTCCAATCTAGTTTTAAACTCCAAAGTCTCTGCATAAGTTCGCAGTTTTCTCTAATGAATAACAAAGACTCCCGTGGTGTAATTTCGAGCAACAATTGCACTTATATTTACTTTTGCATGACGCAACTCGATGATGCTGTGAAAGACATCTGAAGCAACAGTTATTATTCTTGATTACATTTATTCTCTCGTTTACTGATAATTTATTATATTTATTGCACTTGTACAACGGATGATCCTCCGAGCATCCCAGTATACATTTTAAATTTTTCATATAAGAAAAAAAAACACCTTTGAAACATTTTTTGGAACTTGGTTGTTTACGAAATGTATTAAAATTCTCAGATTGTTTTCCGCGAGAAGTTGAATATAGATCCACTTCCTGGGAAAGTTTTAAAGGTTTAAACCATTCATCTGCCTGCTTTATACTTATATGGGATGCAGTCTCTTTATCTAAAATTTGGAATATTTTATCCGCAATAATCAATTGGTTTAAAGTTTCGAAATCTGAAACTTTTCTCAACTTAAGATAGTAATCCCAACTAGTTTTTAATCGCGATGCAAACTGGACCCAAGTTTCGTTTTGTAGTCGAGTTGTTTTTCGAAATTGTTCTAAACACGCTTGAGGTGTTGGCTCATATTCTCGTAAAACTAATAATTTTACTTTTTCATAATCTCCTATTTCATCCTCTTTTAAATACGTAATCACATTAGAAGCTTTCTCGCCAAGCAAATTTAAAAGAATTTCGGCTTTAAATTTGTCAGGAACACTTTTTGCAGTGAAAGCTCTTTCCATCGAAGAAAAGAATAAACCCCAGCCCTCAGGCTTACTTGGCAATTTTAAGGTTAATAGTTTAACACTTTTTAACAGTGTGTCTAAACTGCATAGCTCTGGAGTTTTCTCAACTAATACATCTTGTTTAGTCTCGTTTCTCAATTTTTCAAGTTCTAACTCAGATTTAACTCTTTCAAGCCGTAATTTCTCTATATCTAACTGACGTTGCGCATCTTTTTTTCTTTCCTCAATTATTGAATTACCAATAGTAACAACTTGATTTGGATCAGTTTTGTATAAAGCACTATTCAATATTATTCAAATCAACAACAGTCATTTTTTCAGTTACTATCTCATTTATTTCGGTGGCTATACGCCTCAAATCTTGCTTAATAGCACTTTTAAACAACATTATTGAGCCTTTTTAATTAACAACAGATATACAAATGTTTAAACTCACTCGATTTGTGCTCCTCTAAAATCCAAATTGTTCTTTCACTAGGAAACGATGAAAACGAAACAACTGTTCCATTGTTCTCAATAGATATCTCACACAATAAAATGTTTAATCCATGGGAAAGTTCCCGGCTCGACGGACCAGATCTTCAATTACTCAATAAAAAAATATATATATATATATATATATATATATATATATATGTAGTAGACTGTAAACCAAATTTATTCTCAAACTAAAAAAAAAAAAAAAATACTCATTCGTTTGAACACATTTCTCTTCCTCTTTCGTTCACACACACAAAAAAAAAAACGGGCTTACTCTCAATAGAAATCTTGGCAACATGCCAACTCAGAACAGTCTCTACCAGATTTATTTACACATCTCCAGGCTGTATTATACGCATTAAAATCACCAGCGATAATACAGTGTAACGTCACAGCTCTAAAATAGGTAATTTTGGTAGCGTTATGGTCGAGCAGGGTTCTTCATAGGCCTCATGAGGATGACACATAGGACACAAGCGAGATGAAGAAGAAAGAAGAATTCTGGTATATACAAATATTTACATCATTTTCATTCTCGGCAAGGCTCATTCATCCTCGCCCGCCGGACAACTCTCAGCTTCTTCTCCCACACCAAAAAACGCTTGGCCCTCGTGACGTCACTCGAAACCCCCCCCCACACCCCTCTCTCTTTTCTAGAGGAGAGGTTAGGGAGGAGAGAATGGAGGCATGGAGACCCCCCCCCCAGATAGCAAAGAACACGTTCGACTGACGTCAGAGCGAGCCTTGATACACAAACAAATACAAATAAAAATAATTTTCCAGTGGCGTGATGCTACAGCCTTCACCTGCTCCAGACGTTTTTTGGGGGTAAAAACAAAAAACAATAATATTACAATTGTCCTGAAGTACAACAGTCAAGCCTATTCAGAATAGGTTTACACGAAGTAGGTGCCAAGTTCATTAAGTCAGCGCTTAGCAACTGTCGACTTGCAGTTTGTAACCATGAACTGAATCAAATAAACACAAAAATTTCACTGATTCACATTTAGAGACATTTGACTGCACTAAGAAATAACATACAGGACATATATAAAATTAAACTTGAACCCTTAACAAAAGGAAAATAAATCTTAAACTGTTTGAAAGCAAATTTAAACACAATACAAACATTTTAAAGTACTAAATTATTGAAATAAGTATAACACTTAATATTATGTTCAACATACAGGTAACAACCCTTTCACAAAAAGCAAATCTCATTAGCTAAACCTTATACAATTTCCAATATTTTACAAAGACTTCGTATAAAACCATAACTTACACATCATAATTCACATCATAATTAGAAATACAGATCATTCCATTCTTATTTGAGCTACTTCTAGAATAGATACAAAAAGAAAAAATACTGTTGTACACTTCAAGATAACCAAACATTTTTTCGATGACCATCCTTTCTAAAATACTCTGTTAAGACTATCAGCATTTTGATTAGTTTTATCAGCCCGATGTATAATTTTAAAATTATAAGGCTGAAGAGCAAGTTTCCACCTCATTAATCAGGGATTCGAACTGGCGTTATTATTTTAAGCTATAGCATTCGCTGTATTTCCGCCTTTAAAATTCCGTTTTGCCTGGGAGAAGGGCGGTATGGTTTTGACCTCATGATTTTGTTTGGAGTTAACTTAATATCATGCTCCACCATATCAGTCAGCCCCGGAATGTTAAAAAATATTTTGGTATAACGACTGAGCAGTTCCCGTAGTTGCTGGACCTGCGTCGGATTTAGGGATTCCTCAAGATTACTCCCTTTAGTTAATTCGCCAAAATCATATACGGTCGGATTCATTAATAACCCGTCTTCCAAGTAATAGCTTTTCTTTTTCTTTTCACCCCCTTCGGAATTCACCGAATTAAATAAAAATTTTTAATTCTGGACATTCCTTCTGCTCCTTTGTTAGCTCTTCCTTAGTGAGTTCTAGTAAAGACAGATCAGATACCTCCCCCTCTATTTTCGGGATATTCACGATTTCCTCCACATCCTTACAAATTCCTACAGAATCATCCTTTTCAACAGTTTCAGCGTTGTTGCATTTGGTCTGCCCTCTAATTTGTATGGCATTTACGTTTTCGCAACGGCTGAAATCATATCCTGTTCTACCCTTAATTAGGGCCGCAGTTCGATTCCCAAGCAAATATCGTCCTTCATCGAAATCATCGGAACAAACGGCCGCTTTTGTTAGCACAACGCCGAAATCTCCTGTGATCTCTACTACAGCGAGGGGTAAACAGATCTGATTTATATCTAAGGGCTGTTTCACCCAAATACTTTCCCCACAAAAATCCTCTGATTCTACGTACTTTCTGCACACTATATCTAGTGTTGCTCCCGTATCTCTCAAGATGTCAATTTCATGTCCGTTGACCAAACCCTTTTGCATGTACGGAACAAGAAATTCGTGATGTTTACTTTCACTTACATTGTTTATCTGTTCTACTCTCTCTCCTTTGAGCCGACGAGGGCAAGACGGTCGTGAGTGCCCTGTGCTCCCACACTCGTAACAACGGGGTTTCCTGCGTTGTTCAAAAACCCTCTTTTCAGAATGCGGGGGAACATAGAATGGCCGCGAGCTTCCCGCCATCGTCGGGGAGCAACTATTCTCCCTTCTATGATCTTTAATTTGTTCCAATTTTCGTTCTCTTTCTTTTGGCCCTTTACGGTCTCTTTGAATATCCTCACAGGTGTCAAAATCGCTCGTTATTCCAGAGACCGTAGTATAATTTGGCCAATCGTTTCAAGAAATGATCCTTTATTTCAGTAGATGCGGATTTTTTTTAATTTGTTCGACAATTAACAATTCTTTTAAAGCTTCGAATGTATGTATTTTTTAGCCCAGTTAGCCACCCTTCTAAATAGTTCCCCGCTTCAAATGAGAAATCATTCCAGGAAATTTCAATTTTCTTTTTATGCTGGCTAAATTTTTGTCGAAATTTGTCGGGGTTAAGCTTAAATTTTTTAGCAACAGGTCTTTGATATGATCATAATTTTCGGCCAACTCTTCCGGCTCACGGGCTATTAGTTCAATTACATCAAGCGGTAAAACTGACATCAAATTTGTAACCCATAAATGTCTGTGCCTGAGCGATTTACCAGGCGTTCAAATATCACAAGGTATAAACTTATATCTAATTTTTCGGGCTCAAATTTTGGCATTAATTTATATAATCCAAAATGCGCGTTTCCTGTACTTCCCTGAGAAGATATTCTTACTTCAATAACTAACCTTACTTCCATGGGAATCTCGCTAGTTTTTAGCTGGGTTACCTCTCACGTCGGCATTAAAGGTAATGAACTTGTGGACAAAGCTACCAATTCTGCAAGTGACTTTCTGAACACTGGTATTCCTTACCCTGATTTGAAAAATTATATTAAAGATCTTTTGCATGATAAATGGCAGATCTCCTGGGATAACATTCCTTCAAATAAACTGCGAGAAATTAATACAAAAATAACTAATTGGCCCCAACTTACTTCTAGGAGACATGACGTAATACTCACTCGTTTACGAGTGGGTCATTGCAGACTCACCCATGCCCATCTTTTGCTGGGTGAAGCTCCTTCACAGTGTGCGTATTGCAAGACACCTTACACAGTCGCACATATTTTAACCTCTTGTGTTTGTTTAAAATCAATGTATATAATTTTTTTTGGTAATCCTTCACCGAATCTTAATTTAATCATCGGGGAAACTCCACACCCAAACTTGTTCCCCTTTCTTCGTCAAACTGGCTTTTATACTGAAATATGATTTTTGATTGTGATTTCAATTTTCTAATTTTCAATTTTTAATCTTTCAATTTTCAATTCACTCAATTTTCAATTCTTGTTAATCTGTATATAACTCAATTTTTATTCGTGTTTTTTGTTAAATGTTATATTTTTATAGTTACTTTAATCTGTTTTAGAACCTGTAATTATTTCTTTTGTCAAGATTTTTTTTTCTCAATTTTATCTTCAGTTTATTTCTTCATCTTGTTTGGCGCAGTTTGTCCCTAGAGGATTTAGCGCCATTAAACTTCAATCAACCAACCAACCAACCTTGAGAAAGACACCGATACAACCTCTGAATTGCCCCTCATTTCTATTTTCTTCAACTCTAACTCGTGATCCCTCTCTTCTTCCTCTTTCTGTTTCATTTCTGAATCAATTACCGAAATCATATCCCTCACCATATTTTCTTCGTAATCTGGGGATTCTATAATTAGCTTTTTTAATTCTAAAATTTTTGCATTCTCCGGCACTTCTATACACATTTCTTCGGCCAGTTTAATTAAGTTGGCCTTTCGTACCTTTACTAGGAATGCCGTTTTTTAACTAACAGTAACACAAAAATATAACCAAACAGAGAATTACACAATATACTCTAATTAATTAAATGAAAGAAATATAAAAACACTGATAAAAACAAACCTAAAATATAGTTCAGTTCAAGTTATACATCTGCAATACCATGTGCAACTTAATATCTACAGAATTAACTTAAATTTATCAAAACTAAAACCTATATTTTACTCAAAACAGCACCAACTGACTGAATGGAAATCAAGGCACTTACCTCACGTGTTTAAAAAAACACTGGGCTTCTGGATCAGCATCAGCTTCTTTCACTCAATTTCCGGAGTTACTGCTTCCACTGGCTGCTAGAAATCTGTAACTGGGCACTGCAATTTCCCGACGTGCTCCTCTGGATTTAAACAGGAACTGGTTGCTCTTTAAAATCCAACACGATCTGGAACCCAAATTGGATCTGGATGCTCCACAATATCGGAAATCAAACTGGATCTGTATGTTCCACAATTTCGGCCCGGTTGGATGACGAAAAACAGGAAATTTCTGCAATACTGCCCTTCAGTGTTACACTGTAACCTGGCATTCCTTGTCAACACACACACTGGATGGTTAAAATTATGAACCACTTATTCGCTCCAGAGCCTTCTAGGCCTATACCAATGACGCCTTCGCCATTTCTCCCCTTCGCTTGTTCATCTCAATCCGCACAAACATTTCTGAGCTGGCACCATTTTATTTAAGTTCGCAGTTTTCTCTAATGAAAAACAAAGACTCCTGTGGTGTAATTTCGAACAACAATTGCACTTATATTTACTTTTGTATGAAGCAACTCGATGATGCTGTGAAAGACATCTGAAGCAACAGCTATTATTCTTGATTACATTTATTCTCTCGTTTACTGATAATTTATTATATTTATTGCACTTGTACAATGGATGATCCTCCGAGCATCCCAGTATACATTTTGAATTTTTCATATCAGAAAAAAAAAAAACCACTTTTGAAACATTTTTTGAACTTGGTTGTTTACGAAATGCATTAAAATTCTCAGCTTGTTTTCCGCGAGAAGTTGAATATAGATCCACTTCCTGGGAAAGTTTTAAAGGTTTAAACCATTCATCTGCCTGTTTTATACTTATATGGGACGTAGTCTCTTTATCTAAAGTTTGGAATATTTTATCCGCAATAATCAATTGGTTTAAAGTTTCGAAATCTGAAACTTTTCTCAACTTAAGATAGTAATCCCAACTAGTTTTTAATTGCGATGCAAACTGGACCCAAGTTTCGTTTTGTAGTCGAGTTGGAACAAATGGAATTTATGGAACTCGTGTTAATATTAATTGTTTGCCTACTACTTTTTGGATAATGGTAAAGATAAAACATGATATGTCACTTCTTTTGCCGATATTAAATTACTGTTCAAAAATACATTATTAATTTTAAGAATTTTTCTTTTACTCTGTTACCATTATTAGCACCAGATTCTTCATCGCGTAAAAGTTTAGAAAGACCGGTATTCACTTTTCTTATGTATTTATGCATGATACTATACCGTATTCTTCCGAAACGAATTGTATGTCTATATTAGCCTAGAATAAATATGGTTTTGTTGTAAAAACTTATATTTACTTTTAGCTACTACGTTTTAAACATACATGTATTCTTTTTAATGAACTTCTTAAATCTAAAATATACTGCACTAAAATATATTCTTCTGCATTTTTAATTTGAACAAAATATCTTAAAAAAAAGGACTATTACATTTTATTTTTACATGGTTGCATTTATTTTTCAAGTTGGTATAGTTTTCTATCAGTTCATCGTTTGAACCTTGATACTTCTTATCTTTATCAGCGTCTCTTATCATGAAGATAAATTTGTTATTGTCCTTTTATCCTACAAGTAAAAGAAAGTAATAGCTGTTACAATTGTTTTAAGTGCTTCAGATTTTTCAGATTTCTTCAAAGAAATCGCAAGGACAAAGAAAAAAAAATATTTTTATTGTAAAAACAAATTTCTACTCTTAACATCCAACTATTTCCAAAACATCTCGTTCTATAAAGCGATTTCACGCAGTAGGGCAAATCCTCAAATTATGACAATACTGGCTTTAGTTTCAAACGGAAGGACAGTTTATTGTTTGTCTATTGGCTGTTGTA
>CM063507.1:96077216-96108805 GCA_032207245.1 Pardosa pseudoannulata | reverse complement strand
TTTACATCATTTCTCTTTAGTTTGAACATATTTGGAGATTTTAATTTATTATATAGTTTATAAAAAAACGCATGAAAAATTTTCCAAGTTTAAATTTATATCTTATTTTCAGTTAAGTGGTTTTGCAAAGGAAAATTTAAAACTAATTGGGCCATGCTAGTTGTGCAGTGGGTAGTAGTTTTATAAGTTAAGTTGAAACTTAAAATGGATTCACAGGTTTGATATACATATTGTTTTGAAGAAACTTTAATAGGAATCTGAAAAATTAAATTGACATTTTAAAATTAACAGACATCTTGAAATAGTTGTAACATTAAATATTTTGTAATTAATTTAATACACTTGTACAAACTGTTATAACTTTCAGTAATTCTGTATCAACTCTGCAATTCAATTGCAAACCTTCAATTTAATGAAATTTGGAACATAAGTATCCTGTTATTCTGGGGTGATCCCACTTTATAGTTGGTTATTTTACCACCCAAAATTTACCGTGCTACAATAACTTTACTTCAAAGGGAAAATAATTGCATCAATGCCGAACAATGGCCGATTGGTTAGGGTGTTGACCTTCGGTATCGAAGTTCGTGGGTTCAAATCCCACTACGGGATGGATGTTCATAGCCGTTCGGAATCGGCGTTAAGCTGTAGGTCCCGGTCTCATTACCCCTCGTGTTGCAAAAAGTAGACCGTAACACTCCAAACCAACCAATTGCATGAATATTTATAAAAATCACATTTTTAAGAAATTATTTAAAAGTACAAAATTGTGCCAAAAAGATATTTAAAATTCAGACCCTGGTTGCCATTAACTAGGTTTGAAATTCAATAACATTTTTGGTACAGTTTCGCACTTTTAGATAGTTTCTTAAATATATGTTTGGATAAAACTTTTAATAAGTTTTAGGCTTTTTTGTTTAGAAAAAATACTAATGGCCTCTATCATTTAAGTATTATTGAGAGTATTGCAAAAATTAACATTTGGGCTAAACCTAGGTTTATAAAACAGCAAAACTGAAGCAAAATAAAAGTTTATCATCAATTATGAATTTTTCCTACACTTCAATATTCTTTTTAATATTTTATTTTAAAGGCTGATTTAAAGTGCTTTCATTCAATATCTGTAGAGTTTTTATGCCATAAAGCACGCTATCATATTTAAGAAATTTTAAATTTTGGAAACAAAATAAAGGTTTATATTTTTACTATAATTAATTTGTGTAATAAGTTTTAATATCATGAAAGACTTCTATGTATAGTTTACATCTGGTAGTTGGTGACTAAATTGTATAACTATTGCATATTTAATTTTGTGGTTTTATTAAAAATGATTAATTTGTGTACAATATTTATATAGAAATCAAGATTTGAAAGTTTTCCGAAAAAATGCTTGCTAAAATCCACATAAATGTATATGTTAGTATTATGACACAAAATCTCATAACTCATTGTTAGGATTTGAAAACCCCCAATAAAATTTGAGTTTTTGATATAAAAAAAATCCCATCTAAATTTAAATTAGTTTTATTTTCCCCTCACCTAAACTTTAAAGAAAGTCTAAAGTTAAATTTTATCTTCATATATGCATTGTCTGTAAAAATAGCCTTATAAAATTTTGAAAAACTAACCTTGAATTTGACAACAGATATTTTTAGATTGTAATTGCAGCTTGCCTAATTACAAAGAGGGAGCGAGATGAGAAAGGTATCTTTTAGTAGCAATTTGTATGCTTGTTTATTTGATATATATGAAACAATATAAATTTAATTTTATTTTTCAAAGAGGCATTCCTCAAAACATTGAAAAATAATACAATCTTTGTATGTGTTTGTGTGAGTTACAACTTGGGAATTTAATGGGTTTACTTTAAAGACTATTCAAATTCAGGTTTATTTAACTTTGAATAATGGATTAAACACATAATAATAATGACAAATATTAAAGTGCCTACATTTTAAATATTAATGTTAATATATAGCATAAAGTATAATCTTAAATTTGAAAAATTGTTTTCAAATAAAATCACACCTGTTTATCATTAATATACTCTTTAAAAGCTTCAGTACTCTGATGAATTTCTCTTTAACATGGATTATGAATTCATGTTTGAGTTTCTGAGTACTTTACTCAAGCTAAAACTGAGAAGAAGCTATGACACATTTTTTATGTGGTAGGGTAAGAGAAACAGATGTGAATTCAAGCTAGATGTAAGAATAAAAAACTATAACTTAATCTTTATTTTCTTTTGTTCACAACATATATTTAGTAGGGATTATTCCTATATAACCATTAACTAATGTTATTTGCAAACTGCCTTGAATTGTGCTACTTTTTCAAAAGTTTACTCATCTAATTCTGGTGGATCTTCCATTTTATTTTTGATTTACTCAAATAGGAATCAAACGTGAAGTTTCTGAATATCTTGTATTGTTAAAAGCGCATAAACAATTTTAAAAAACGAAAAAAAAAACCGGATTTTTTTTTAGGAACTTGATTGTCCCAGGTGAGTTCTAGCCTTAGATTTCTCGAAAAACGTTTTTGTTTTAGCAAGTCCTCCAGCTTTTGATCTTCAGATCTTTTTGGATGCAATCGATCCTTGATGGATTCTTGAGTTACATGTGTAAAATTTGCTTAAAATATGTTCTGAATTGACAATTTGCAAAACCGAAATGATGTTGGAATTTGATTTTCATTAGACCGTGAGGTGGCTCAACCAGCTACCGTGTTCACTGCTTCAATACCCTTATATGGATACAATTTCCAGGATTTATACTCTTTCAAGAAATCAAAATTAGGAAGTTGTAAGGACTTGGAAGTCATTGAATTGCTACATTTGAGAACTATAATTAAATTTAAGAACTAATCTGAATTTTACAAGGCTTTGCTGCTCTTATAAAAGAGAGAATGTAATAAATAGAAAAGTCGTGTGTGAAATAAGTTGTACACATAATATGCTAAGATTATTGCATATAGGAAGATTAATTTATAGTTTTAGTACCTTTGTCAAATTAAAATTTCATCAGAGCAGCAGCAATTTATGATACTTTTTAATGTTTCAGTCTTGATTATTTTGAACAGTTATTTTTTGTACCTTTTTTTTCTCATTTTTCGTTCCTCACAATCCTACCACCAGAACCGGAAATATGTGCCTTCTGTATGAATAGATATCTGTAGGAATGTCTTCTTTATGTCAAATTATTTCAATTTTCTTTTCTTTAAATCCCATTAATATTGAAGGAATTAATATCTAAAACATTCGATTCCTTTTTCAAGCAGTCATTGAAAGAATTTTTTCTTTTCTTTACATGCAACATCAAATACTGGTCTAATTTCGTTATCGAGCGTTCTTTAACAATACCACGTTGAGGAAGATAATGACACCTTCACAATCTTCCACCTTCTAAAAATTTTTCAATGTTCACGCCTTCCCAACTTTGGATAATTGAATTGTAATCTGAATAATCCATCAGAAATAACTGAACGTAGTCGGAAAAAAATTGTTTTTTACGGAATCAATTTTGACGTTGTTGCTAGTAGTCTTTTTTATTTTCTTCGATGTTCTTAATCATCAGGAGGACTAGAATTCAGTCCAGGGCACTCTCACCAACGCCCCGTAGATAAAGTGTCGTTAATTAATTTCACTACTTCTGTGGATGTATTTTCCGTAGATCCGTTGGTTCCTAAAAGTTCCAAATCCCAGAAGTGTTGTATGTATGAGCGGTGTGATATTTTCAGTAGCGCGTGTCTGTGATGTACTTTTAATGTTATTTGATATTCTGCCCATTAAGACAAACCCTAAGTAAGTTTCATATACAATGAATCTGCATTGAAGTTTGTGTATAAGTCCAGTAAAAAGTTGTCCTAATTCTTTATTACAATCCTCTTTTAAGTCTAGAAGTTTTACCACAAATAGATAACTGGTCCCAAATCTGTATATAAAGAGAATATTTAATATTGGGAGACTTAATTTCATATAGATGATGATCTTTCACTTGTGTTTTAGACTTCCAAACAATTAATGGGCTAAAGTTCTCTTGCAAGTTCTAGTTCTTCGGCAGTCTTTTTCAATATGTGTTAATGCTGAGAAACCCTGTCCATCAATGCTAGAACACACTTCTGCTTTCCGTTGGCTCCAATATTTACAAGTATAATCTACAGTAATACAGCTGAAACATTCTTCAACGATCAATGCGTTGCTAGAGTTGATCGCCTCATTTGTTGAAATCTCTTTTTTATTTACAGGTCATTCAAAACACGATTATGTGATGCCATTTAAAACAAATCCTATATTTGATTTACAATTTACAATCCCTTGCTTTGCGACTACCTTTGAAACAACTTAACCATAACACACCTTATTACTTAAAGTTTCCTTTTACTTGTTTTATGATCAGTTTTGTGCCAAGAAGCAATCTTTACTCTCTTGGGACTTGTCACAAAATATACAATCAGTCTTTTTCTCATGTATCCTGAAAATAAATTGCAGTGGGCAGTGTCTCATCTAAATTTTCTTTTTTCTTATTTTTCAAACTACCATTAGTGAATTCAAATTTCATTCCATTTCTAGTTAGCTCTAAGCGTCCTTCTCCTTCACTTTTTAAAAAACTGTGGAGAAATATCTTCCCTTTTATTCAATAACTGGCTATTATGATTTAGAAATGCAAGAAGATTTAAACTTCACAAACATTTATTAACACAACACATGCATTTTTTTTTCCCAAACTGATATCTCTGGAATTTGTTCCTTACCTCTCCTACAGCTCGCTCATGCGCAAAATAAATCTGCTCGTACATGCTGAGCGGAGGGATATTGGCGTTGCCACAGAGTATCCCCCTAGTGAGCGAGCAAACGATGTTACAGTAAAGAAAAAGAACATAGACACAAATATACATATAGGTACATCAGCTTGAATTCATGGGATAACAACCCATAATCAACAATTTAAATTTACGTCAGCTAAAAATACTGATATAATGCAATAAAAGTCTTCTACAATGCAGGATAGTGAAAATCTTCGACAATGAATACTGAAATGACAATATATATAAGTGTATAAAATATTTACAAATACTTAGTATAGTAGATTCTACATGCATACACCTGCAGAAAATAAACAATTACACACAATTCACAATAAATAGTACTTGTTTGCAATCATTGAATATAATCACAATACTCAATAAGTAATGAATTGTGCTAAGTTTTTTGGGAATCTGTCTTGTCTACCTGATCTAGTTTTTGAAAAAGTTCTTTCAGTGGAATTAGAAACAGTTGTGTCGGATTGTTTGTTGAAATTGTCTACTGAGACAGTCTGTTTTACAGGAAGTAGATGCAGTTCAGTTCCTGAAAAAGTACTACTGTTCTCGTTCAAAATGTAAGCTGGCTTTATGCGGTCGATGGAAACAGCTTTCTTTTTACCATTTATTAAAATAGTAAAAACTTTGTCACCACGGCTTATAACCTTGTGTGGACCAGTGTAGGGCTGTGAAAGAGGTGGTTGAACACTATCCACTCTCAGGAACACATGTGAACAGCTTTTCAATGTAGTAGGTAGAAAAACATCTTTTGCAGTGGCTTGATGTTGGAACTGGTTGTAAAGATATCATTTTCTCCCGAAGCACAGAGACATATGTTTGGTCACATCTTGATGACAGCTTGGTGGATGAGAAAAGGTCAGATGGAAGGCGAAGGGTTGTACCATAACTAATTCAGCGCAGGTAGCTTGAATGTCATCCTTAATTGCTGAGCGCATGCCAAGGAGAACTATTGGGATGATATCGCTCCACTTTGAATTTTCATGAGCTTTTATAGCACTCTTTAGATGGCGGTGCATTCGCTCGACCAGACCATTGGCCTTTGGATGGTAAGCCAGTGCGATTCTATTGGTTCCCATGAGGTCACTGAGTTCTTTGAAAAGAGAAGATTCAAAATTCCTTCCCTGATCTGTAGTGATAATGGCAGGCAACCGAATCGTGATATCCAACCTGACAAAAGCGCTCGACATATGGTTTCAGCAGTCATGTCGGCTGTGGGGATGACTTCCATCCATCTTATGAATCGGTCAACTATTGTCAAACAATAAGTATGACTATTAGATGGTGGAAAAGGACCAATGAAGTCAATGTGCATATGGGAAAATCTGGCATCAGGTAATGCAAATGTACCAACAGGTGCTTTAGTATAGCGATGGATCTTGGATCTTTCACAGGGTTGGCAAGATTTTACCCATAACTTGATATCCTTTTTGATATTTGGCCACACAAATCGTTGGGTGACCATCCTTGTTGAAGCATAAGTGCCAGGATGAGAAAGACCATGAAGATGTTGGAAAACCAACCTGCGGTACTCCTTGGAGATAAAAGGTCGAGGAACTTTGGCGGAAACGTCACATGTAAGGGTGATATCTTCTAGAGGAAAATATTGATTCTTGAGCACTAAAGATGTTGAATTGGATTGAAGGAGATTTTTGAGCTCCTCATCTTGCGACTGAGCTGAGGCAATGTTCTTGTAATTGAGACAATTGGCTTGTGAGATGGAGTCAATTTCAATCCGTGATAAGGCATCAGCTATAAAATTTTGTGTGTCCAGGAACATGTCGTATATCCGTGGAAAATTGAGAAATGAAGTCCAAGTCAAATTCTTATTCCTATAATTGTTAATTTATTTTCGGTTGTTGGATTTCTCAGCCAAACTCTCATAAATTCTTCGGGATACTTGACTTAACAAGAGGGAATAAAATGACTTCATATTTTTTACTTGTTAATTCTATTGACTCTAAGGATCTCAAATGGTATTCTAATTTATCATACACATAAGAAATATTTGACTTACTCCCTTTTTTCTGTTGCATTCTGTATAACGATGGCTAATAACTCACGAACATAAAATTCTATCAACAATTCGTCTCTCCCAAATCTGTTCTTTAAACCTCAATTACCTTGTCATAGTTTTCAGATGTTGGAGGAAAGCTTTCAATAACTTCACGAACTTGACTTCCTTGCACGATACACTGTAATAAGCATTGAAATTTATCTTCCGATGCCAAATCCTCATCAGTATGCATTCTTTGAAAAGGGATCCAAAACCCTAAACAGTCCTTCAAAGCGCCACCGATTAATTCAATTTTTTGTTGGCGCATTTTTCGTTTTCCATTTGGCAATGACATTACTGGTTCATCTGCTCTGTCTAAACACATTTTATTGATAAAGTTTTCATTTGTTACTTTCACTCAATCCATTTTTTCTCGATATTCTTCAATTATTATATTCATTTTCAAAGTCTAAATCTTTTTTGATATTGTTCAAAATTATATCACAGTCGATGTAGATACGATCTAAGTTGACCATTTCGTTTTTACAATTTCGTCATTTGGTACTTCATTTTTGAATTCCTGTCTGGAGGACCTTCACCCCTGCTTAATACTGCGGACTCTTGGTAAAGAAATCTCCCACATGAAACTTCTAAAAAAAGAAATGAACTTCGTTTATTACAACTATCACATAAACAAAACAATCTTCTACCTACAACTTTGTATATAAAATATTTGTTGATGCAGTCAAAGATAATCGGTCTCTGGTATTGGACGGACATTAGCACAGGCAGCCGGTAGTACGAACGAAAACTTTCCAGCTTCAGGAACAGGAACTCCAGCAAAGCATCGTGCTGGACTGTGAAACATTTCATGCTGTACCTTGACTGATAGTCGAATCTCTGTACTAGTCTAGGTACTTACGTATTATCGCAACCAGGTTGGCGCGATTTGAAAGTTTGAGTAAGAAAGTATGAATAGAAAGAAAATGTACATTTATTAATTACAGATAATTTTTAATACAGTTTTTTACATTATTTTGTTTTAAAATATAAAATAGCAATTAAACCCTTCAGGTGTCGAATTGGAATAAATTGCAGAATTATTTTTTCGGCGGAAATCTTTTGGCTATTGCTTTTAGCACTGATTGAAAACCGTCTTCGCCATTAACAGATTGAGCTTGGCGCCATATAAATTCGATAAGGTATGAGTCAAGATGATGACGGGCTGTTCCTCTCTTTTTTGTTGCGCCATTTGGCTGAGCCCCACATGCGCTCTACATGTTGTGTGTGAACGCCCGTGTCGGGATCCACAAAGTTATATTTGTGACTAACAGTTCCATGCAGAAATCCGGCATTTTCCAACTCACTTGTCTTGTATCCTTTCCAGCAATCTGAATAAATAATGCTTCCTTCCTTGATATCTTCGCAAATTTTTTCCATGAGGGTAACGGCGCTTCTGTTAGGTACAGTAACCAAAAAAGTCTCTTACGTTTCTCGGCAAATTTCGCCGAAAACCCATTGCTGTGGTAGTACACGCCCAGTGTTATTTTTTCTTTATACAAATAAACTTTCGTCTATTTCCACAATAAGTCCTTCGCCACCTATTTGCTTTCTTTCTTTTTCATCCATTTCAAGAGCACATATCTCCTGCATGTAATTGTTCCAATCTAAAACAGTTTTGTCAGTAATTCCCATCTCTTCTACATAAAATTTAATTGAGGTTAACTCTTTACACCGACAATAAATGAAGCACACCGCTGTCACAAATGAAATTCGGCTACCTTCTAACCAATCTCCGGTTCTTACACACAAGTGTTGATTGCACTCTTCGACGTTACATTTCCAGAAGATTTACTTTCCAAAATAGTTTCATTTTATGAGAATTTTTACAAGTACGTTCGTTCGGTATAATTCCATATCCCTGTAAATTCAACAGCATCTTTTTCACTCTCAGGCAGATCCCAAATACCCATAGTTAAAGTATTTCACGGCATTCAATCTAACCAGTAAGCAAAATAATTTCTTTATGAAAAACCACGTATAACACGTAGGGTTGCCGTAAGTAGGGTCGCCAAATTTGGCGATTTATACGAATTTTGGCCTGGTTGCGTTAATACGTAAGTACCACTCCGGCAAAGCATTGCGCTGGACTGTGAAACATTTCATGGGGCACCTTGACTGATAGTCGAATCTCTGGTGATTAAGAGATTAAGTCACTTACTGCTTAGCTGTTCAGTTATAGATTAAGAAGGAAATTAAAAATAACAAGGGTGAAAGAGGAGCTGGATTAGTTTGTAAATAAGTGCGTCGGTGTGATGCTATCAAATGACTTTGCAATATCCAAAAAGAGTGCTCCAGTTGGATTCTTGTTTTGTAGCCCCTGAGTAGCA
This sequence comes from Pardosa pseudoannulata, assembly GCA_032207245.1. Classification (NCBI taxonomy): domain Eukaryota; kingdom Metazoa; phylum Arthropoda; class Arachnida; order Araneae; family Lycosidae; genus Pardosa; species Pardosa pseudoannulata. The sequence goes on along the minus strand of CM063507.1, from coordinate 96,099,604 downwards.
AATTCTACAAGTCGAAGCAACTGGAGTGTTTTTGAATGGCGTCTTCTAAAGCCAAATTGTTCTGGAATGATGCTGTCGTTTAAATCTAGGCTTGTCTGTAGGCGGTTAAGTATTATGCGCTCGGTAATCTTACTGAGAGAACTCAAAAGGTATATCAGGCGATAGTTAATGGGCAGACAAAGATGAAAGACTGGTTTCGGAATCTGGCATACTACTGCAGTTTTCCAAGGTTGGGGAAAATATCTAAATTTTAGTATTTTTATTAATTATAGCTGTAAGAAAAATTAGGATGTTGGGGAGATAGTTTTTAATAGCTCTATTTGGGATTGAGTGAAGCCCAAAAGTTTTTCAGGTTTTTAATAATTTCTATATTCGTTTTAGGAATAATATAAAATGTGGGGGGGGGGGAGAAAAGTCAGTAACAGTATTAATTGTGTGAGAGCCGTGATCTTCATTCACTAAGTCCACATTGGGAGCGATTTGATTTTGATACGCGTCCGCTATACACTAAGTTTTACCGAATCAATTGAAGTGCGTCATTGTGGCGCTATCTATTGAGGGTAAATAACAATCAGCCACGAAGTCTCTTCTGGAATTTCCAGAGAGAGTTATCTTCGACGGGCAGACTCGAAATAAATTCCTCCCACTGCTTATCACGGTGTTCCCGGATCTCAATCTTTACGGTCGTACTGAGGGCAAAGTACTCTTGCCTTGAAACAGGGGTGCGAAGGAATTGATAAATTTTACGAGTTGCGTTGCTTGTTTTAATTAGTTTCCAGATATTTTGGGGAAGTTTGTGAACTTTAGGAGTTCGCATTTCTTTTGACGAATTTTGAATACTTGAATTTACCTGAGTTGTGAGTTTCAACACAGCTTCTTCAATCTGATCATTATTTCTAATGATCGGAAAAAAAATAATTTAGAGCAGGCAAGAGTATCCTGGAACTGTCACCAATTTGTGTAAATATTAGGCTTGGACTTGTGATTAAATATTATTCTTGGACAAAATACAGTATGGATAAACTGTATTTTGTATCATCAGATCCACCATCATTAGAAATGGTAAGTGGTCGGAGTCAAACAAATCCAGAGACACAGAATAAATTTTATGGGGAATATTTAGAGCGAGAAAAATGGGTGAGAGAATTTAGGTAATGAATTATTAGGGAAAGGAGTATTGGGGATAAATTTAAGTAGCCTCTGTACGAACGATAGCTCTTCAATTTACTCAATACAAAAAATATATGTAGTGGACTGTAAACTAAATTTATTCTCAAACTCAAAAAAAAAAAAAAAAAAAAAAAAAGATACTCGTTCGTTTGAAGACATTTCTCTTCCTCTTTCGTTCACACACACACACACACAAAAAAAAAAAAAAAAAAAAAAAAAAAAAAAAAAAACGAGCTTACTCTCAATAGAAATCTTGGCAACACGCCAACTCAGAACATCCCGCCACGCCTTGACATGTTTTTTAAACATTCAAAACATAATTAATTACATAAGAGTACAATCATAAAAAAAACACAGTTCTAATATTACATTATACCCACACATAAAGAAAATCATTAAAATAATTCACAATATACTAACACAATATTTAAACAAATAATCTTAATTATGCATTTATAGGTAAGAGGCATAACTTCGAGATTGGGCGTTTATATTTGCCCAAGGCAGTTTTAACTACCACTACTCGAATTTTATTGTTCTTACCTGGATAAACATTACATATTCTGCATAAAGTCCATTGACAGGGTGGAAGATTATCCTCTTTAACAACTACTAAGTCTCCTACCTTTACATTGGTTTTATCAAATTTTCATTTGTTCTTCTGCTGCAAATTACTCAAGTAATCTGAACTCCATCTTTTCCAAATTGTCTGTGTCATTTTTGTCATTCTCTGCCAATGATTAAGCCTATTTTCACCTATATTAGTTAAATCCTGTTCATCTATGGATGTAATGGGGCGACCAATTAAAAAATGAGAAGGGGTCAAAACATTAAGATCATCCATGTCAGCAGATAAAGGAACAAGCGGTCGAGAATTTAACATTCCTTCCACTTGAATTAACACAGTCAGGAATTCTTCGTAAGTCAACCTTGTATTACCCACTACTCTCTTCAAGTAGTATTTAATGGATTTAACGCCTGCTTTCCAAATGCCTCCAAAATTCGGGCTCCTGGGAGGAAGGAACTTCCAGTGCCTTTTCGGACGGACTCGTGGATTTACAGTAAATTACTGCTCCGTAGCATCTCTCCGAAGCGTCGCAGAATCCATGGATCTCAATCATGGTAGCTTGCTCGGTTATTATAGGTCTCTCAATGTCCATGTTATTTATACTTTCTAATGACTTAAGGAATTGGTTCCACTCATGATATTCTGGAGCAGGTAGCGGATCATTCCAATCTAGTTTTAAACTCCAAAGTCTCTGCATAAGTTCACAGTTTTCTCTAATGAAAAACAAAGACTCCCGTGGTGTAATCGAGCAACAATTGCACTTATATTTACTTTTGCATGACGCAACTCGATGATGCTGTGAAAGACATCTGAAGCAACAGTTATTATTCTTGATTACATTTATTCTCTCGTTTACTGATAATTTATTATATTTATTGCACTTGTACAACGGATGATCCTCCGAGCATCCCAGTATACATTTTAAATTTTTCATATAAGAAAAAAAAAAACACCTTTGAAACATTTTTTGGAACTTGGTTGTTTACGAAATGCATTAAAATTCTCAGATTGTTTTCCGCGAGAAGTTGAATATAGATCCACTTCCTGGGAAAGTTTTAAAGGTTTAAACCATTCATCTGCCTGCTTTATACTTATATGGGATGCAGTCTCTTTATCTAAAATTTGGAATATTTTATCCGCAATAATCAATTGGTTTAAAGTTTCGAAATCTGAAACTTTTCTCAACTTAAGATAGTAATCCCAACTAGTTTTTAATCGCGATGCAAACTGGACCCAAGTTTCGTTTTGTAGTCGAGTTGTTTTTCGAAATGGTTCTAAACACGCTTGAGGTGTTGGCTCATATTCTCGTAAAACTAATAATTTTACTTTTTCATAATCTCCTATTTCATCCTCTTTTAAATACGTAATCACATTAGAAGCTTTCTCGCCAAGCAAATTTAAAAGAATTTCGGCTTTAAATTTGTCAGGAACACTTTTTGCAGTGAAAGCTCTTTCCAACGAAGAAAAGAATAAACCCCAGCCCTCAGGCTTACTTGGCAATTTTAAGGTTAATAGTTTAACACTTTTTAACAGTGTGTCTAAACTGCATATAGTTTTCTCAACTAATACATCTTGTTTAGTCTCGTTTCTCAATTTTTCAAGTTCTAACTCAGATTTAACTCTTTCAAGCCGTAATTTCTCTATATCTAACTGACGTTGCGCATCTTTTTTTCTTTCCTCAATTATTGAATTACCAATAGTAACAACTTGATTTGGATCAGTTTTGTATAAAGCACTATTCAATATTATTCAAATCAACAACAGTCATTTTTTCAGTTTACTATCTCATTTATTTCGGTGGCTATACGCCTCAAATCTTGCTTAATAGCACTTTTAAACAACATTATTGAGCCTTTTTAATTAACAACAGATATACAAATGTTTAAACTCACTCGATTTGTGCTCCTCTAAAATCCAAATTGTTCTTTCACTAGGAAACGATGAAAACGAAACAACTGTTCCATTGTTCTCAATAGATATCTCACACAATAAAATGTTTAATCCATGGGAAAGTTCTCCGGCTCGACGGACCAGATGTACCAACGATAGCTCTTCAATTACTCAATAAAAAAAAATATATATGTAGTGGACTGTAAACTAAATTTATTCTCAAACTCAACTTATTCTCAAAAAGATACTTGTTTGTTTGAACACATTTCTCTTCCTCTTTCGTTCACACACAAAAGAACGGGCTTACTCTCAATAGAAATCTTGGCAACACGCCAACTCAGAACGGAAGTCTTGGCAACATGCCAACTCAGAACAGTTTCTACCAGATTTATTTACACCTCTACTGTTCCAGGCTGTATTATACGCATTAAAATCACCAGCGATAATACAGTGTAACGTCACAGCTCTAAAATAGGTAATTTTGGTAGCGTTATGGTCGAGCAGGGTTCTTCGTAGGCCTCGTGAGGATGACACATCGGACACAAGCGAGGTGGAGATGAAAGAAGATTTCTGGTATATACAAATATTTACTCTCTGCGTCTTCTCTCACACCAAACAACGCTTGGCCCTCGTGACGTCACTCCCCCACACCCCTCTCTCTTTTCTAGAGGAGAGAATGAAGGCATGGGGACCCCCAGATAGCAAAGAACACGTTCGACTGACGTCAGAGCGAGCCTTGATACACAAACAAATACAAATAAAAATAATTTTCCAGTGGCGTGATGCTACAGCCTTCACCTGCTCCAGACGTTTTTTGGGGGTAAAAACAAAAAACAATAATATTACAATTGTCCTGAAGTACAACAGTCAAGCCTATTCAGAATAGGTTTACACGAAGTAGGTGCCAAGTTCATTAAGTCAGCGCTTAGCAACTGTCGACTTGCAGTTTGTAACCATGAACTGAATCAAATAAACACAAAAATTTCACTGATTCACATTTAGAGACATTTGACTGCACTAAGAAATAACATACAGGACATATATAAAATTAAACTTGAACCCTTAACAAAAGGAAAATAAATCTTAAACTGTTTGAAAGCAAATTTAAACACAATACAAACATTTTAAAGTACTAAATTATTGAAATTAGTATAAAAACTAATATTATGTTCAACATACATGTAACAACACTTTAAAAAAAAGCAAATCTCATTAGCTAAACCTTATACAATTTCCAATATTTTACAAAGACTTCGTATAAAACCATGACTTACACATCATAATTAGAAATACAGATCATTCCATTCTTATTTGAGCTACTTCTAGAATAGATAAAAATAGAGAAAAAATACTGTTGTACACTTCAAGATAACCAAACATTTTTTCGATGACCATCCTTTCTAAAATACTCTGTTAAGACTATCAGCATTTTGATTAGTTTTATCAGCCCGATGTATAATTTTAAAATTATAAGGCTGAAGAGCAAGTTTCCACCTCATTAATCAGGGATTCGAACTGGCGTTATTATTTTAAGCTATAGCATTCGCTGTATTTCCGCCTTTAAAATTCCGTTTTGCCTGGGAGAAGGGCGGTATGGTTTTGACCTCATGATTTTGTTTGGAGTTAACTTAATATCATGCTCCACCATATCAGTCAGCCCCGGAATGTTAAAAAATATTTTGGTATAACGACTGAGCAGTTCCCGTAGTTGCTGGACCTGCGTCGGATTTAGGGATTCCTCAAGATTACTCCCTTTAGTTAATTCGCCAAAATCATATACGGTCGGATTCATTAATAACCCGTCTTCCAAGTAATAGCTTTTCTTTTTCTTTTCACCCCCTTCGGAATTCACCGAATTAAATAAAATTTTAATTCTGGACATTCCTTCTGCTCCTTTGTTAGCTCTTAGTGAGTTCTAGTAAAGACAGATCAGATACCTCCCCCTCTATCTTCGGGATATTCACGATCTCCTCCTCATCCTCATCCTTACAAATTCCTACAGAATCATCCTTTTCAGTAATAGAGGTCAACTGCCTAGGCGTAGAAACAGTTTCAGCGTTGTTGCATTTGGTCTGCCCTCTAATTTGTACGGCATTTACGTTTTTGCAACGGCTGAAATCATATCCTGTTCTACCCTTAATTAGGGCCGCAGTTCGATTCCCAAGCACTTATCGTCCTTCATCGAAATCATCGGAACAAACGGCCGCTTTTGTTAGTACAACGCAGAAATCTCCTGTGATTTCTACTACAGCGAGGGGTAAACAGATCTGATTTAGAGCTGTTGTTTATTAAGGGCTGTTTCACCCAAATACTTTCCCCACAAAAATCCTCTGATTCTACGTACTTTCTGCACACTATATCTAGTGTTGCTCCCGTATCTCTCAAGATGTCAATTTCATGTCCGTTGACCAAACCCTTTTGCATGTACGGAACAAGAAATTCGTGATGTTTACTTTCACTTACATTGTTTATCTGTTCTACTCTCCCCTTCCCCTTTGAGCCGACGAGGGCAAGACGGTCGTAAGTGCTCTGTGCTCCCACATTCGTAACAACGAGGTTTCCTGAGGTTGTTCCAAAACTCTCTTTTCAGAGTGTGGAGGAACATAGAATGGCCGCGAGCTTCCCGCCTTCGTCGGGGAGCGACTATTCTCCCTTCTACGATCTTTAACTTGTTTCAATTTTCGTTCCCTTACTTTTGGCCCTTTACGGTCTCTTTGAAGCTCCTCACAGGTATCAAAATCGCTCGTTATTCCAGAGACCGTAGTATAATTTGGCCATTCGTTTAAGAAATGATCCTTTATTTCAGTAGATGCAGATTTTTTAATTTGTTCGACAATTAACAATTCTTTTAAAGCTTCGAATGTATCTATTTTTTAGCCTAGTTAGCCACCCTTCTAAATAGTTCCCTCGCTTCAAATGAGAAATCTTTCCAAGAAATTTCAATTTCCTTTCTATGCTGGGTAAATTTTTGTCGAAATTTCTCGGGGTTAAGCTTAAATTTTTTTAGCAACAGGTCTTTGATATGATCATAATTTTCGGCCAACTCTTCCGACTCACGGGCTATTAGTTCAATTACATCAAGCGGTAAAACTGACATCAAATTTGTAACCCACAAATGTCTGTGCCTGAGCGATTTACCAGGCGTTCAAATATCACGAGGTATAAACTTATATCTAATTTTTCGGGCTCAAATTTTGGCATTAATTTATATAACCCAAAATGCGCGTTTCCTGTACTTCCTTGAGAAGATATTATTACTTCAATAACTAACCTTACTTCCATGGGAATCTCGCTAGTTTTTAGGTGGGTTCCCTCTCACGTCGGCATTAAAGGTAATGAACTTGTGGACAAAGCTACCAAGTCTGCAAGTGACTTTCTGAACACTGGTATTCCTTACCCTGATTTGAAAAATTATATTAAAGATCTTTTGCATGATAAATGGCAGATCTCCTGGGATAACATTCCTTCAAATAAACTGCGAGAAATTAAAACAAAAATAATTAAATGGCCTCAACTCCCTTCTAGGAGACATGACGTAATACTCACTCGTATACGAGTGGGTCATTGCAGACTCACCCATGCCCATCTTTTGCTGGGTGAAGCTCCTTCACAGTGTGCGTATTGCAAGACACCTTACACAATCGCACATATTTTAACCTCTTGTGTTTGTTTAAAATCAATGTATATAAATTTTTTTGGTAATCCTTCGCCGAATCTTAATTTAATCATCGGGGAAACTTCACACCCAAACTTGTTCCCCTTCGTCAAACTGGCTTTTATACTAAAATCTGATTTTTGATGGTGATTCAATTTTTAATCTTTTAATTTTCAATTCACTCAATTTTCAATTCTTGTTAATCTGTATATAATTCAATTTTTATTCGTGTTTTTTGTTAAATGTTATATTTTTATAGTTACTTTTATCTGTTTTAGAACCTGTAATTATTTCTTTTGTCAAGATTTTTTTTTTCTCAATTTCGTCTTCAGTTTATTTCTTCCTCTTGTTTGGCGCAGTTTGTCCCTAGAGGATTTAGCGCCATTAAACTTCAATCAACCAACCAACCAACCAATCTTGAGAAGACACCGATACAACCTCTGAATTGCCCCTCATTTCTGTTTTCTTCAACTCTAACTCGTGATCCCTCTCTTCTTCCTCTTTCTGTTTCATTTCTGAATCAATTACCGAAATCATATCCCTCACCATATTTTCTTCGTAATCTGGGGATTCTATAATTAGCTTTTTTAATTCTAAAATTTTTGCATTCTCCGGCACTTCTATACACATTTCTTCGGCCAGTTTAATTAAGTTGGCCTTTCGTACCTTTACTAGGAATGCCGTTTTTTAACTAACAGTAACACAAAAATATAACCAAACAGAGAATTACACAATATACTCTAATTAATTAAATAAAACAAATATAAACACACTGATAAAAACAAACCCACAATATAGTTCAGTTCAAGTTATACATCTGCAATACCATGTGCAACTTAATATCTACAGAATTAACTTAAATTTGTTAGAACTAAAACCTATATTTTACTCAAAACAGCACCAACTGACTTAATGGAAATCAAGGCACTTACCTCACGTGTTTAAAAAAACACTGGGCTTCTGGATCAGCATCAGCTTCTTTCACTCAATTTCCGGAGTTACTGCTTCCACTGGCTGCTAGAAATCTGTAACTGGGCACTGCAATTTCCCGACGTGCTCCTCTGGATTTAAACAGGAACTGGTTGCTCTTTAAAATCCAACACGATCTGGAACCCAAATTGGATCTGGATGCTCCACAATATCGGAAATCAAACTGGATCTGTATGTTCCACAATTTCGGCCCGGTTGGATGACGAAAAACAGGAAATTTCTTCAATGATGCCTTTTAGTGTTACACTGTAACCTGGAATTCCTTGTCAACACACACACTGGATGGTTAAAATTATGAACCACTTATTCGCTCCAGAGCCTTCTAGGCCTATACCAATGACGCCTTCGCCATTTCTCCCCTTCGCTTGTTCATCTCAATCCGCACAAACATTTCTGAGCTGGCACCATTTTATTTAAGTTCGCAGTTTTCTCTAATTTTTATTCGTGTTTTATGTTGTATGTTTTATTTTTATAGTTGTTTTAATCTGTTTTTGAGCCTGTAATTTTTTTTTCATCTTGTTTGGCGCAGTTTGTCCCTAGAGGATTTAGCGCCATTAAACTTCAATCAACCAACCAACCAACCTCTTATGAAAAACAAAGACTCCTGTGGTGTAATTTTCGAACAACAATTGCACTTATATTTACTTTTGTATGAAGCAACTCGATGATGCTGTGAAAGACATCTGAAGCAACAGCTATTATTCTTGATTACATTTATTCTCTCGTTTACTGATAATTTATTATATTTATTGCACTTGTACAACGGATGATCCTCCGAGCATCCCAGTATACATTTTGAATTTTTCATATCAGAAAAAAACACCTTTGGAACATTTTTTGAACTTGGTTGTTTACGAAATGCATTAAAATTCTCAGATTGTTTTCCGCGAGAAGTTGAATATAGATCCACTTCCTGGGAAAGTTTTAAAGGTTTAAACCATTCATCTGCCTGCTTTATACTTATATGGGATGCAGTCTCTTTATCTAAAGTTTGGAATATTTTATCCACAATAATCAATTGGTTTAAAGTTTCGAAATCTGAAACCTTTCTCAGCTTAAGATAGTAATCCCAACTAGTTTTTAATTCGCGATGCAAACTGGACCCAAGTTTCGTTTTGTAGTCGAGTTGGAACAAATGGAATTTATGGAACTCGCGTTAATATCAATTGTTTGCCTATTACTTTTGGATAATGGTAAACATGATAAAACATGGATAATGATAAAACATGATATGTCACTCTTTTGCCGACATTAAATGACTGTTCAAAAATACATTATTAATTTTAAGAATTTTTTCTTTTACTCTGTTACCATTATTAGCACCAGATTCTGCATCGCGTAAAAGTTTAGAAAGACCGGTATTAATTTTTTTTATGTATTTATGCATGATGCTATACCAATATTCTTCCGAAACGAATTGTATGTCTATATTAGCCTAGAATAAAATAATGGTTTTGTTGTAAAAACTTATATTTACTTTTAAGTTACTACATTTTAAACATACATGTACTCTTTTTAATGAACTTCTTAAATCTAAAATATACTGTACTACAATATATTCTTCTGTATTTTCAATTTAAACAAAATATCTTTAAAAAAAACTATTACATTTTATTTTTACATGGTTGCATTTATTTTTTTAAGCTGGTATATTTTTCTATCAGTTCATCGTTTGAACCTTGATACTTCTTATCTTTATCAGCGTCTCTTATCATGAAGATAAATTTGTTATTGTCCTTTTATCCTAAAAGTAAAAGAAAGTAATAGCTGTTACAATTGTTTTAAGTGCTTCAGATTTTTCAGATTTCTTCAAACAAATCGCAAGGACAAAGAAAAAAAAATATTTTTTATTCTAAAAACAAATTTCTACTCTTAACATCCAACTATTTTCAAAACATCTCGTTCTATAAGGCGATTTCACGCAGTAGGGCAAATTCTCAAATTATGACAATTCTGGCTTTAGTTTCAAACGGAAGGACAGTTTATTGTTTGTCTATTGGCTGTTGTAAACATGAAAATGAATTTGAAGAGCATTATATTAGTTCGTGATGTTGCGACAAATTGTCTTATTGTTTTTAACTCAACTGTTGACTGTTGCCAACGTTATTAAAAGAAAACATTAAAAATACTCTGTAACATTATGAATGGAGGAAAATTAAACATATTGTAGCTGCTACAAATTCATTATTTTTATACTCATGATCGGGTGATTTTTGCGACATTTCGATATTATAAAGAGGTAGTACCGTTGCCCGTAACGATAATGCGTTGTGAGTGCAGTACGTTGGTTTTTGGTTCAGTTTTGAAAAGTTGATTTGTTAGGATGTTCGAAAGGTACTAAACAATACATGCCACAGTTAAGTTTCATATCAGTCTGGTATTGTGGTAAAATTCTTTGGAAATTCATCACCTAATCTTAATTCAATCATTGGGAAAATGCCGCTTCCAGGCTTATTTCCTTTTCTTCGCTGTACTGGCTTGTATTTTGAAATCTGATTTGTTTTTGTTTTCTAATTTTTCATGTTTAATTTTGTAATATTTGATTCTTAATCCTTTTTTTAATTTTAAATTAATTTTCAATCTTTTTAAATTAATAAATTTCATTGTTGTATTGTACCTTTTTCAATTTCTCATTTTCTGTTTTACATTTTTAAACATTAATTTTTAATCAAACTTTGCTGATTATCGTGTTGTTTATTTTGTCTTTCTAAATTTTCTACCTATGTTTTTGTTTGGTTTCGGGCATCTTTCATTTTTACGGTTTCATCAAAATTAATTTTTTCAAAATTGTGTTGTTCTATTGGGTTTTTTTCGTCTTGTTTGGCGCAGTTTGTCCCATGAGGAATTAGCGCCACTAAATTTCAAACAACCAACCAACCTGGTATTGTGGTTTTAAATCACATTTCCAGAAAATTATATCGCTCGTGAATGTGTCAGAGATTTGTCCTTCCTTGCCATATCATAGATTACTTTATAAATAGAGTCTAGTTTCTTACACCATATTTCGAGGCAATACAGTCGGTATTGTGACAGAATGTATTAAAAATGTTAAAACGCCTCAGAAATATCACAGTTTGCTGACAGAAAAAGACGGGAATGATATTTAAGAAATGTTAAAATTTTGTTTCATCACAATAAGAGAAATGGCATAATTAGTTTCTGGATAATTCTAAAGAGAGTAAAATAGAAAAAATTCGGTATTTAAAAAAAATATATTTCAAAATGCTGCGTATTGCGTGTCGCTTATTTTACAAGAAAATTTGATACTTATTAAGTAGTACAAATTACGTTTGTATAACTTAACAACTATCAGAGAAAATAAAAATGGCGCTAGCTTACGATGTATCGTCGTAGAAATGGTTTTAAAATGTATTACAAAGAGACATATGTAACAAATAGCATGCTCGACTACGACGGAGAAAAATGAATGAATAAAAAGATGTGTGAAAGTATGAAAACTAGTTAGAAACCGTATTGCTGGAGACTAGATATCCCCCCCCCTTTTTTTTTTTTCTCTTTTACTGTTCTAAATTTCATGCTGTCCATCGAAAAGATGGGTTTGCACAGCTCAAAAACTAGCACAAATTTTCACTTCGCGATGAAAATGGTAACGAAAGCGAACGCTGCCCTATCAAGGAGTGAGAAGGAGATAGGGGACTTAGTTCATTTGAGTTGCTGAATAGGTAAGTTAGAGGTTTTGAATCAAGCATGGCCTCTACTTCCACTAAAATTGTCTAAAGTTCTTGTGAAGCCATATGCTCTGTGCTTAAAATCTCATTTAGGCAAGTTTTCACGACGTTACTAGAAATCCCACCACCACGTTGCTCTTTTAACGATGTACGCCCACGTAACATCTTCCTTATCGAAATGTTCGTACACTTCAGGATCGTTTATTATTTTCAATAAATCTTAAGTGTTTTTAATAAGACAATCACTTGATCTTAAAAATAAAATTAAAAAAAGATAAAATTGTTTAAAACAGTAACTCATAACAATATCAATAAAAACATCAAAACAGTGACTACAAAAATATATAAATAAGAATTTAGTTGCTGGGTTTTAACTGCTGTAACGTCGCAACATATATACACCTCTGAATTCGTGGGGGCTTAGTAAAAACAATCGCTTAAAGTCCTAGACTTTGTTATCTCGACTGTTTACAATATATACATGATATAAAACAACATCGTTTGGGAGAGAGAAACAACCTTCTCCACCCTCAAGCCCCCGACAACCACTGCCTGGTTCTTGAAAGATCCCTCTCAAAAAGAAGGGGAGGGGAGAAAAAGGGCTGAGATCAAGGGAGTGGTCAGTGGACTGGACTCCTCAATGATAGCCGGCATTCTACACAGATGTATCCAGGGACATAAAAAATCCGAAACCCCTCTGGGTCTGGAACTCCTGCTCTTTTCAGGGGAATAAATTCCCGCTGGTCCTGAGAATGACCGACCCTCTCTCGTTCTCTTGTGACCAACTGTCACAGTGCATCAATTTCCTAGACCTCCAATATCGACTGTTTATGTTTTGTTCATTGAATGAAAGACAACTTAACAAATGATCCTTGTCTATCTAATGAATAAATATTGGAATTGTCATCAATATTGGAATAAATCCTTTGCACACTCCTAATTTTACTGTTCTTAACCCTTTTAAGTCATTTGGTAAAACTTCAACAGCTGATAGCATTTAGCGGCAAACTTTTGAAAACCACAAACAATATTTTAAAACTTGCACTCCTGTTTTTACCGATGGTTCCAAATCCACAAATTTTATCAGCTGTGCATACAGTATTGAAGAAAAGATCTATAGCTACACACTACATTCTAAACTCTCCATCTTTCCTGCTGAAGCCTTTGCTATCTCCAAGAATTTAGAAAAAATGATGCATCACAATAGTTAAATTTTTATTGTTTATACAGACTCTCAAAGTGTTTTAAATTCATTGGTATCAACTAATTGTAATAATCCTATTGTTTTCAAAATTCTTGCTTTAATTACTAACCTTAAATCCATGGGAATCTCATTAATTTTTAGCTGGGTTCACCCTCATTTCGGCATCAAAGGCAATGAAATTGTGGAGAAAGTTACTAAGTATTAAAGGGACCGTTTTGCTATAACTGTTGAAATCAAACTAAATTGAATTAAGAACAGTTTATGTAATAAATATGAACGTATTAGAAAAAAAAATCTAGAACCCAGTATAGGAGATTATTTACCAAAGCATGCAACATAGTGCACAGAAAAAAATGTTATATTACATAGTTTCTATGTAATATAACATTTTTTTCTAACAAACTGACGCCAATCCACCATTTCTTTCTCTGAGAAAGAAAATTCCCGGAGTAAAGTTTTTGAACCCATCTCCTTAACAATATATGCTAAAAGCATTATTTTTTTCATTGTTATTTAGATCTATTGAACCAAGAACCCTCACGAATCGACCTGGTAGCGCCACAAACTTTTAATGATGAACTTAAGTTGTGTAACGATGATAAATTGATTAAAACCTTAAAATTATTGAAGAGAAGGTTGATTTATTAGAGTTAAATGGCGCAAAATTCTCCAGAGACACTGCGCCAAGCAAGAAGTATTAAATACAACACATAAAACAAACTAAAACACACAAGTAAAAAAGAATTTTGAGGATATGAGTAAAAATAAATTGAAAAACATTAAAAGCACAGCCAAACACAGTCATGCGCATTACTTAACGCCTAAAGAGGGAGAGAAAATTATAATTGCCTTTTTCAACAATTTCCCCTCACAACCTAATTTTCTAAATCGTAATATTTCACAGCAGTTTAGAAATATAAGTGCATACTTTTGCAGTACTTCATACTTCTCCCATAAAATTGCATACATACATATAATAAATACAAATTACAGATACAAAATATAAAAGATTTTTTTTTAAAAAATAATCATTCCGATTAATTCATAATAAATTTTGTGTTTATAAGCTTTTGTTAAAATATCCGCAGGCATTTCCTCAGATTTTATGAATTTGACGTCAATTTCACTGTTGTTGAAGACTTCATGTACAAAGTGATAAAGAATTGTCAATATGTTTTGTGCGGGAGTGCTGTACAGGGTTGAGCACCAGTTTTTCTGAAGACTGGTTATCACTTAAACTAACTGTTGGTAAAGTTATAATAAGTTAGACAGTTCGCCAAGAAAAGGTTGAACTTGTACAGTTTTTTGTTCAAGTTTCTGATAAGGCCATATGTTCAGTCTCGGTTGCAGATAACGCAACGGTACGCCGTTGCTTACGTATTTTGTTCTAGATTACCAAGCACTATTGGCATATTTTAAAAATAAAACGAGTTGAAGATTTTCAATGATTCACAGGAGATGCCCAATCAGCATCAACAAATGCAGTTAAAAGTTTTTAATCTGGCTGATATTTAAATCTTGATCTTGAGTACCTTAACGTATCTTAAAATTCTTTTTGCATCCATCCAGTGAGTTTATATCTGGATTATTATTGAATTGGCTAGAACATTCACTGCATGTGTGATATCCTGTCTTGTTGCAACACATAGATGTATAAGTTCTCCAATTAATGCTAATATTTCTTATGTCCTATCATGTACCGCTACAAAAAATAACCGACCCGTATTCCGCTCAACTCCACCGAAAGCCAATTGACCCTCAACTTTACGACCTTTATTATATTTTCTTTTACCAAATTTAGATTTGTCTACCTGAACAATCTTCGCGTCACCCCCAATTTTCTCTGACCTAGTTTCTATGTAATATAACATTTTTTCTCTAACAAACTGACGCCAATCCACTGAGACACCAATTCTCTGAGAAAGAAAACTCCCGGAGTAAAGTTTTTGAACCCACCTCCTTAACAATATATGCTAAAAGCATTATTTCTTCCATTGTTAATTTAGATCTATTGAACCAAGAACCCTTGTTGCCACAACGTACAAATAAATATACTCATCATAATAAATATCGTTTTCAAAATCGTTCAGTTCACGGTGACAAAATAAAATTTAAATAATTGTTTTGCATAATAAACCGAGATTTATAAAGTGGATCTCACAATTAGTTCTGTTTTTAAACTACAAGTAACCTGCTTAGTGTTAAAAAAATAATAATAATAAATATAAAATTAAAGATTAAAAATGACAATTTTTAAGGGGTTGCTGAAAATAAATTTTACAATACAATACAATTTGATTTCTTAGTGTGTTTTTTTTTGTTGCTATGGTAAAGTATGTCTATTTTAAAGGTTGTAGGAGGACGAGACTCTTATTTCATAAGACGTTTAGAATTAATTTAGACTATTTTTTATGAACTATTTTTATTTTCTTGCAAAGTTCCACAACACAGAACACCAAACAACAAAGATCACAAAACACACTCTCATAGACCACTGACACTATATTAGAACACACACTCAATGGCTTTCTAGCGCCACCTCTAGTAAAACAAGGAGAGGGGTAATTGTACCCGCTACAAGGTGTTAAAATAAAATCCACTCAGAAAATATTTATAACTTACATTAAATGGATTATGTAACACTATAAATCCAACACAGGAACAAAATGTCTACATTTAACAAATTACATTTAATTATTAATATATTTACACGTATTTACAAGTTTACTTAACAATTAACATTATTGAGAATGCAGAGAGCAGGAGGCCCTCGCACACACCAGCACATCACCTAACGGAAAACTAACAGTCTGTCCTTTTCCACTAAAACAAAAAGGTGCGCGCGCAGATGGCCGTTGCGCGCTGCTACATCCTTCCCCTCAACCATCGACTAATGTCCTCATGTCGATGGGTGAAATCTAGGAGATTTTCTGACTGGGGTAGAGTCTGGCTGTTGCTCACTTTCAGCAACTGGTCGACCTCTTCTTTTCAGGGGCAACATTGGGTTGCTCATCCCTTGCCCTCTATAAGGTTGGAGGCATGATGAGTGGTATTTTCCTATGGGAGTAAAAGGATTATTTTGGGTAGCAATCAAATAAGATGTAGGAGATTGTACTTTAAAAATAACATATGGGCCATCGCGTCGTGGCATAAATTTAGCTGTTCTTTCGGATTTGGTTTGACTTTTGGGGTGGAGAGTTACCCACACTTTATCACCTGTTTTGAATTGAGGCGTTTTTCTGATATGTTTATCAGCATAAAATTTATTTTTATCCTGTTTCAATTCTATATCAGACTTCAACTGATTCATATAATTTGCCAAACGTTTCAAATAGGGCGTTATCTCGGGCACGAAGTTGTCATTTGAGATAATAGCTCGAAGGTCGCGAGTAACATCGTCTGTTGTTCGAAGCTCTCTTCCGAACATAAGAAATGCTGCTGTTTCACCTGTTGTGTCGCATCTTGCTGTGTTCAGGGCAAAACGTATGGTTGGGAGTTTCTCACTCCAAATAGTGTGGTTACCTTTGACAAGGATTGCCAATCTTGGTTTTAAGTCTCGGTTCTTCCTCTCCACCGGGTTTGCCCGTGGGTGATATACCGGGGTTAACACCTGATCTATATTAAGAAGATAACAAACTTGCTGCATCACTGAACTAACAAACTGACTTCCATTGTCACTTATTATTCTTCTTGGGAATCCATAACGTAAATAAACTTCTTCTATCAGGGTGATAGCACATTCCCTAGCTGTAGCATGTTCTAATGCGAAAAGTTCAGTCCATCTAGTAGCGCAGTCTTCTACTATAAATATCCATTTTTTACCATCAGGACTCTTGGGTAATGGTCCAAATAAGTCAATTGAAATTGATTCAAAACGTTGGTTATATACAGGTGTTTGTAGCAAACCTGAAGGTTTCTGATTACTAGCTTTAAATCGGCAACAATCTTCACAATTCTTTATGTACTCTGTAATGTATCTACGCATGCCAGTCCAGTAGTACCGCTTCGCTATCTTACTAAGTGTTCCTTCTACACCATAATGTCCCGCCATTGGGGCATCATGATATTCTTTCAGTATTCTTTCACATTCATGCTTTGGCACTACTAACTGGGCTTCTTCTGTCTCTGCTTCTGGTGAATATCGGTATAAGACTCCTTGATTCAACAAATATCCCCGATTTAGCCAATTTGTAAAATTTTCATCTTTAGCAGGACTCTCAAATGATTCAATGATCTTTTTAAGGTCTGCGTCCTTAAGTTGTTCTTCTCGTAATTCTCTGGGACTTCGTGTTGGCATATCAATGGCAATTTTGCAGAATTGGCAATATTCTTCAGCGTGTTGGCAGAAAGGTCTTGACAAGAGATCTGCCACAACGTTGGCTCTTCCAGGTATGTATTCCATCTTTGGGGCAAACGACTGGACTTGCAAAGCCCAACGAGCAAGTCTTCCAGTTGGAGATTTTAAACTCATTAGCCAACGAAGAGGTTGATGATCTGATGTCACTGTTATATCTTGTCCCTCGATGTATCCCCGAAATTTATTTAGGGCCCCAAACCACTGCCAACGCTTCTCGTTCTGTGGTTGTATAGTTCCGTTCTGCATCGTTTAATAGTCTGCTCGCATATTCAATAGGGTGCTCCTCAGCTCCCTCACCTTGCAACAGCACTGCTCCAAGCGCGTAGTTGCTAGCATCGGTTCGCAAGATGTATGGCTTATTTGGGTCATTTTGTCGTAGAACAGGAGGACTAATCAGATGATGTTTTAGGGTTTTAAATGCGTTTTCCTCTTCTTTTCCCCATTTCCAAGGGCTATTTTTCTTCGTGAGATTACTTAAGGGCCTTGCTATGTCAGAAAAGTTCGGTACAAATCTTCTATACCACGAGCAAGTTTGCAAAAAGGATTGGACTTGCTTTAAATTCCTGGGAGATGGTAAATTTTGAATGGCGGCAACCTTATCTGGGTCAACTTCAAGACCAGAATTGGTAATGTAGTGTCCCAAGTATTTCACTCGGTTACAGGCGAAATTACACTTCTCTCTGTTAGCATGTAATTTAAACTCACGCAATTTTGATAATACTTTTCCTAAATCATCAATATGCTTCTCGAAAGTTTCAGATAAAATTATTATGTCATCTAAGTACGACAGAACCAAAACATCATTCAGGGAGTTTCTGAAGTTATCGATTAGTCTTTGAAATGTCGCCGGAGCATTTTTAAGCCCAAAAGGCATGCGGCAATATCTGTAAGTACCAAAAGGGCACACGAAAGCTGTTTTATCTCGGATCAGTGGGATTTACCTCGATTTGGTGATATCCGGATCTTAAATCTATGGTTGACATGTAAGGAGTATGTTTAGCTTCATGGAGCAAATCATCCATTCTAGGCAGAGGGTATTTATCAGTTTTTATAGTGGAATTCAACTTTCTGTAGTCCACACAAAGGCGAAATTGACCATTAGGTTTTGGAACTAGCACCACTGGTGAGGCATACGGTGACTCACATTCTTCAATTGTGCCATTGGCCAAAAGATTCTCTAACTCTTTCTTAAGAATGTCCTTCTTTAATGGAGACATGCGATATGGTGGCATAGCTACAGGGAGATTATTACCAGTGTCTATATAATGTTTAATTCTAGGTGTAGGCTCTTCCCCTGGCTGAAAGATATCCGTAAACATTTCTAACAGTTTACATAATTGTAACCTTTCCTCGGCAGATAAGTGACTGCCTTCAGTTTCTTTCAAAACGCAAATGTTCAGCTCAGGAGACACAATAATTTTATCGGATGATATAGTGCTAATGTTTTGCGAATTACCTGAGGATTCGAAAGAGTTTTTATGCACACAAGCTGGTATAAATGTATCTTTCTCAAAATTGAATTTTTTCCTAGGATTACTGTTGAAATACCATTTTCTGTTCTGAGTATCCAAGCTAACACCAGCTTTGGATAAAAAATCAGTACCAAGGAGAGTTCGATTGTCCTTAGCTGTAGGTAATACAAATAGTGTAGTAGGAATTCTTTTCCCTAACAATTCAATGTCTATTTCGGTATTATAAACTTCAGAGAATTTCGGCACTCCGTCCGCGAGTGTTATATTTAAATTCACTTTACGAAAAATTACCCCTTGTTCTCGGAGGAGGTTATACAGGGTTTCTCCAGCAACAGTGTGGCTGGCTCCAGTGTCAGCACATGCTAAACCCCACATACCATTTATTTTAATCTTCATTAACATTGCCTTGGGTTCTTGTATCGCACACGTTTGAAATTTCAAGCAACTAACCTGGGCGGAATCAACTTTAATGTTTGGGGAACACGTAGGGCATTTTGCCTTTATGAAACCAGGTTTCCCACAGCCATAGCAGCTAATAGGTCTTTCGTTAATTTTATTAACAGTTCTATTCGTTGAGTATTTATAATTAACACTATTCTTAAAATTTCTTAAATTGTTACTCGGCTTAGAATTTTCCATTCTATGTTGTTCATGGTTCGTGTTTCTACCTTTTAAGTTTCTACTTTCTTCATAAGCATCTAGCAGCTAGATGTATTATCTAGCATGCTAGCTGCTGCATCTAGCAGCTAGCATGCTAGATGCAGCAGTGGCTCTCAACCTTTTTGGGATCACGGAACACTTTTAAGTGGTCTCGATTTTTGCGGAACACCATTATCATAAAATTTGTAAATCTAATGTAAATCACACAAAATAATTGGAAGATTAATATTTAATTGAAATAAAGATATATATTACATGGTAACTTATTTTAATGAGAAATTTGCGCTTGACGACCTTTACAAATTTCCTCAAGGTTGGGTCTTATGTAAGAGAGCGCTACTCTCATTTCTTCTTCTAAATTGGTAAGTCTTTCTCTTTTTTTGCTTTTAATATTTGTTAGAGTTGAAAATCCAAGTTCGCACAGATAGGACGTCGAAAAGAGCAACAAGATATTCAACGCTCGTTTTGCAATAAATGGATGTTCATTCTCGATGGAAATCCAAAACCTTTCCACTCCTTCTTCTTTGAATTTTAGTTGTAACGTTCGATCCGTTGATATATTAATAAACTCATCTGCTTCCTGAATAGAAAAATCTTGGTTCATTATATCAAATTCACCAAATGGATTTCGCGCCCAATCAAAGTCTTCAATATTAAGAGATGGAAAGTAATGAGTTATTTTGTCTTGCAATATTGACAAATGCTCTGCCACATTTGAAATCATTTCGTTAATGTTAACAATATTTTCCGTTGCTAATAACGGAAACATATCAAATTTGCGATTTTGAGCAATACGATTTTTCCAAAGCAAAAGCTTTTTCTGGAAAGCTAGCAATTTGTCTGTGGATGTCAGAATATTTTCATTTTTTTCCTTGAAGAGATGTATTGACTGAATTTAAGTAGCTGAAGATATCGGCTAAATATGCTAGCTTAGTACACCATGCATCATTTTCCAAATATTTTACGTATACATCATTACCCTCTTGTCTAAAAAAACTAGCAATTCCTGTTTCAACTCATGAACTCGGGTTAGCACTTTTCCTCTTGAGAGCCACCTCACTTCAGAGTGCAAAAGCAAACATTCATATTTGGATTCCATGGTGTTACAAAGTTGTTTGAACATACGGGTTTTTAATGGTCTCGATTTAATATAATTCACCATATGTACGACTTGTTCCAAAACAGACTTTAAGTTTGCTGGTAGACTCTTCGAAATCAAAGATTCCCTGTGCAGAAAGCAGTGAGTAGAGACTATATTTGAATTTATTGCTTTAACTCGACTACAAAATCCCTTAATACTGCCACGCATGGCTGGAGCTCCATCAGTACAGATTCCTGCGCAATTTTCCCAGGATAATTTCCATTCTTCCAAATAAGATGATACTGAATTAAATATGTCTTCTCCAGTTGCGTGACCAATAAGTTCCTTGCAGAATAAAAACTGATTTATTATTTCAGTGTCGTCAACAAAGCGAATAAATCCGATTAATTGGGCTTTGCCACTTATGTCAGTGGATTCGTCAATTTGCAGCGCAAAATTTTTTGTACTTAATTTCGCCGTCACTGCGTTCTCTATAAAACCTGACATATCTATAATTCTTCTTTTTATCGTATCGTCCGAAACGGGAATTTTTAGGACGTCTCGCTGCGCTTCATTGCCAAACATAATCTTAACAATTTCTAAACATGCGGGCAAAATTAGCGATTCTGCGATATCATGCGGCTTTTGCTTCAATGCAATTAGTTCTGCCACTTTATAAGAAGCGATTTGCGCTTTATCCGAAATTGTAACGCTCTTTCGAAAGCATGTTGCTTGCACTTCTTGATTTTTCAGCAATCTTTCGAAATAATCTTTACCTTTCGAAGTTAGACAAGAATGTTTTGTTGAAAGGTGTCGCTGTAACTTAGCTGGGACCATTGCACTGTTAGCCAATTTTTCAC
Source organism: Pardosa pseudoannulata (assembly GCA_032207245.1). Taxonomy (NCBI): domain Eukaryota; kingdom Metazoa; phylum Arthropoda; class Arachnida; order Araneae; family Lycosidae; genus Pardosa; species Pardosa pseudoannulata. The sequence goes on along the minus strand of CM063507.1, from coordinate 96,078,008 downwards.
CACATACAATACATCTCGGAATAGGAACATCTTGACTACCGCTCCATGTAAAACCAAACTTCAGATATTCTTCCGAATAATGCCGAACTGATTCGGATATCTTTTTACGTTTATTTTCGGCATTTTTGTTGCCTTGCATATCTCCTTCACTTGAAGAAGACCTGCTTGTACTCGCCCCAACATTAACCTCACTTTCAGTCTTTCTTTTCAAAAATTTGTCCATATTTCAGATTTAAAAGTCTTGTATAAATGCTAAAATAAGCAACTAAAAAAGATAAGAATACTGTTAAAACTACACAACTTGCATTTCATCTTACCAATTTCCAACAATATAAAATATATATATACAATAAAAAACACACTCACGAAAACTAGATATTTATATTAAATTATGGCTGAACCGCAGATCGAAATTGCGCTTTTGTTATTTACGTACGAAGAAAGAGAAACAGCACGAAATCAACACTACGTAGCGCTCCCTGCGTTATCGAGTACACTAGAAATTTAGTGGTATTCCCCGGAGTAACTCCAAACGACGTAACTGCGTCGTTCGATAATTACACTGTTAATATTATTGACTGTTCCGCGAAAATTTAGAATAATATTGAATATTTTTGCTAAATTTCAAATAATTAACAAAACTATGTAGTATTTATTTTATAGTAATAAAAAAATTTACTGTTTCTTATATTATATTCAAAATTTTCGCGGAACACCAGTGTTCCGACGGAACGGCGGTTGAGAATCACTGCGTCTATGTTATAAAATGCTAATTGGTTTTGAAAAATCACG
>CM063507.1:95992881-96077116 GCA_032207245.1 Pardosa pseudoannulata | reverse complement strand
TGATGTGGTAGTACACGCCCAGTGTTATTTTTTCTTTATACAAATAAACTTTCGTCTATTTCCACAAAAAGTCCTTCGCCACCTATTTGCTTTCTTTCTTTTTCATCCATTTCAAGGGCACATATCTCCTGCATGTAATTGTTCCAATCTAAAACAGTTTTGTCAGTAATTCCCATCTCTTCTACATAAAATTTAATTGAGGTTAACTCTTTACACCGACAATAAATGAAGCGCACACCGCTGTCACAAATGAAATTCGGCTAGCTTCAAACCAATTTCCGGTTCTCACACACAAGTATTGATTGCACTCTTCGACGTTACATTTCCAGAAGATTTGCTTTCCAAAATAGTTTCATTTTATGAGAATTTTTACAAGTACGTTCGTTCGGTATAATTCCATATCCCATAGCATCTTTTTCACTCGCAGGCAGATCCCAAATACCCATAGTTAAAGTATTTCACGGCATTCAATCTAACCAGTAAGCAAAATAATTTCTTTACGAAAAACCACGTATAACACGTAGGGTTGCCGTAAGTAGGGTCGCCAAATTTGGCGATTTATGCGAATTTTGGCCTGGTTGCGTTAATACGTAAGTACCACTCCAGCAAAGCATTGCGCTGGACTGTGAAACATTTCATGGGGCACCTTGACTGATAGTCGAATCTCTGGTGATTAAGAGATTAAGTCACTTACTGCTTAGCTGTTCAGTTATAGATTAAGAAGGAAATTAAAAATAACAAGGGTGAAAGAGGAGCTGGATTAGTTTGTAAATAAGTGCGTCGGTGTGATGCTATCAAATGACTTTGCAATATCCAAAAAGAGTGCTCCAGTTGGATTCTTGTTTTGTAGCCGCTGAGTAGCAAATTCTACAAGTCGAAGCAACTGGAGTGTTTTTGAATGGCGTCTTCTAAAGCCAAATTGTTCTGGAATGATGCTGTTGTTTAAATCTAGGCTTGTCTGTAGGCGGTTAAGTATTATGCGCTCGGTAATCTTACTGAGAGATCTCAAAAGGTATATCAGGCGATAGTTAATGGGCAGACAAAGATGAAAGGCTGGTTTCGGAATCTGGCATACTACTGCAGTTTTCCAAGGTTGGGGAAAATATCTAAATTTTAGTATTTTTATTAATTATAGCAGTAAGTAAAATTAGGATGTTGGGAGATAGTTTTTAATAGCTCTATTTGGGATTGAGTGAAGCCCAAAAGTTTTTCAGGTTTTTAATAATTTCTATATTCGTTTTAGGAATAATATAAAATGTGGGGGGGGGGGAGAAAAGTCAGTAACAGTATTAATTGTGTGAGAGCCGTGATCTTCATTCACTAAGTCCACATTGGGAGCGATTTGATTTTGATACGCGTCCGCTATACACTAAGTTTTACCGAATCAATTGAAGTGCGTCATTGTGGCGCTATCTATTGAGGGTAAATAACAATCAGCCACGAAGTCTCTTCTGGAATTTCCAGAGAGAGTTATCTTCGACGGGCAGACTCGAAATAAATTCCTCCCACTGCTTATCACGGTGTTCCCGGATCTCAATTTTTACGGTCGCACTGAGGGCAAAGTACTTTTGCCTTGAAACAGCGGTGCGAAGGAATTGATAAATTTTACGAGTTACGTTGCGTTTTTAAATTAGTTTCCTGATATCTTGGGGATGTTTGTGAACTTTAAGAGTTCGCATTTCTTTCGAAGAATTTTGAATAGATTAATTTACCTGCGTCGTAAGTTTCAACACAGTTTCGTAGATGTGATCATTATTTCTAATGATCGGAAAAAATAATTTAGAACAGGCAAGAGTATCCTGGAACTGTCACCAATTTGTGTAAATATTATGCTTGGACTTGGGATTAAATATTAGGCTTGGACAAACTGTATTTTGTATCATCAGATCCACCATCAGTAGAAATGGTAAGTGGTCGGAGTCAAACAAATCCAGAGACACAGAATAAATTTTATGGGGAATATTTAGAGCGAGAGAAATGGGTGAGAGAATTTAGGTAATGAATATTAAGGAAAGGAGTATTGGGGATAAATTTAAGTAGCCTCTGTACGAACGATAGCTCTTCAATTTACTCAATACAAAAAATATATGTAGTGGACTGTAAACTAAATTTATTCTCAAACTCAAAAAAAAAAAAAAAAAAAAAAAAAAGATACTCGTTCGTTTGAACACATTTCTCTTCCTCTTTCGTTCACACACACACACACACACACACACACAAACGGGCTTACTCTCAATAGAAATCTTGGCAACACGCCAACTCAGAACGGAAGTCTTGGCAACATGCCAACTCAGAACATTCCGCCACGCCTTGACATGTTTTTTAAACATTCAAAATATAATTAATTACACAAGAGTAAAATCATAAAAAAACACAGTTCTAATATTACATTATACCAACACATAAAAAAATCATTAAAATAATTCACAATATACTAACACAATATTTAAACAAACAATCTTAATTATGCATTTATAGGTAAGAGGCATAACTTCGAGATTGGGCGTTTATATTTGCCCAAGGCAGTTTTAACTACCACTACTCGAATTTTATTGTTCTTACCTGGATAAACATTACATATTCTGCATAAAGTCCATTGACAGGGTGGAAGATTATCCTCTTTAATAACTACTAAGTCTCCTACCTTTACATTGGTTTTATCAAATTTTCATTTGTTCTTCTGCTGCAAATTACTCAAGTAATCTGAACTCCATCTTTTCCAAATTGTCTGTGTCATTTTTGTCATTCTCTGCCAATGATTAAGCCTATTTTCACCTATATTAGTTAAATCCTGTTCATCTATGGATGTAATGGGGCGACCAATTAAAAAATGAGAAGGGGTCAAAACATTAAGATCATCCATGTCAGCAGATAAAGGAACAAGCGGTCGAGAATTTAACATTCCTTCCACTTGAATTAACACAGTCAGGAATTCTTCGTAAGTCAACCTTGTATTACCCACTACTCTCTTCAAGTAGTATTTAATGGATTTAACGCCTGCTTTCCAAATGCCTCCAAAATTCGGGCTCCTGGGAGGAAGGAACTTCCAGTGCCCTTTCGGACCCTTTCGGTTTTTACCAGTGCCCTTTCGGACGGACTCGTGGATTTACAGTAAATTACTGCTCCGTAGCATCTCTCCGAAGCGTCGCAGAATCCATGGATCTCAATCATGGTAGCTTGCTCGGTTATTATAGGTCTCTCAATGACCATGTTATTTATACTTTCTAATGACTTAAGGAATTGGTTCCACTCATGATATTCTGGAGCAGGTAGCGGATCATTCCAATCTAGTTTTAAACTCCAAAGTCTCTGCATAAGTTCGCAGTTTTCTCTAATGAATAACAAAGACTCCCGTGGTGTAATTTCGAGCAACAATTGCACTTATATTTACTTTTGCATGACGCAACTCGATGATGCTGTGAAAGACATCTGAAGCAACAGTTATTATTCTTGATTACATTTATTCTCTCGTTTACTGATAATTTATTATATTTATTGCACTTGTACAACGGATGATCCTCCGAGCATCCCAGTATACATTTTAAATTTTTCATATAAGAAAAAAAAAAACACCTTTGAAACATTTTTTGGAACTTGGTTGTTTACGAAATGCATTAAAATTCTCAGATTGTTTTCCGCGAGAAGTTGAATATAGATCCACTTCCTGGGAAAGTTTTAAAGGTTTAAACCATTCATCTGCCTGCTTTATACTTATATGGGATGCAGTCTCTTTATCTAAAGTTTGGAATATTTTATCCGCAATAATCAATTGGTTTAAAGTTTCGAAATCTGAAACTTTTCTCAACTTAAGATAGTAATCCCAACTAGTTTTTAATCGCGATGCAAACTGGACCCAAGTTTCGTTTTGTAGTCGAGTTGTTTTTCGAAATTGTTCTAAACACGCTTGAGGTGTTGGCTCATATTCTCGTAAAACTAATAATTTTACTTTTTCATAATCTCCTATTTCATCCTCTTTTAAATACGTAATCACATTAGAAGCTTTCTCGCCAAGCAAATTTAAAAGAATTTCGGCTTTAAATTTGTCAGGAACACTTTTTGCAGTGAAAGCTCTTTCCAACGAAGAAAAGAATAAACCACAGCCCTCAGGCTTACTTGGCAATTTTAAGGTTAATAGTTTAACACTTTTTAACAGTGTGTCTAAACTGCATAGCTCTGGAGTTTTCTCAACTAATACATCTTGTTTAGTCTCGTTTCTCAATTTTTCAAGTTCTAACTCAGATTTAACTCTTTCAAGCCGTAATTTCTCTATATCTAACTGACGTTGCGCATCTTTTTTTCTTTCCTCAATTATTGAATTACCAATAGTAACAACTTGATTTGGATCAGTTTTGTATAAAGCACTATTCAATATTATTCAAATCAACAACAGTCATTTTTTTTCAGTTATTATCTCATTTATTTCGGTGGCTATACGCCTCAAACCTTGCTTAATAGCACTTTTAAACAACATTATTGAGCCTTTTTAATTAACAACATATATACAAATGTTTAAACTCACTCGATTTGTGCTCCTCTAAAATCCAAATTGTTCTTTCACTAGGAAACGATGAAAACGAAATAACTGTTCCATTGTTCTCAATAGATATCTCACACAATAAAATGTTTAATCCATGGGAAAGTTCCCGGCTCGACGGACCAGATCTTCAATTACTCAATAAAAAAATATATATATATATATATATATATATATGTGGACTGTAAACCAAATTTATTCTCAAACTAAAAAAAAAAAAAAATACTCATTCGTTTGAACACATTTCTCTTCCTCTTTCGTTCACACACACAAAAAAAAAAACGGGCTTACTCTCAATAGAAATCTTGGCAACATGCCAACTCAGAACAGTCTCTACCAGATTTATTTACACATCTCCAGGCTGTATTATACGCATTAAAATCACCAGCGATAATACAGTGTAACGTCACAGCTCTAAAATAGGTAATTTTGGTAGCGTTATGGTCGAGCAGGGTTCTTCATAGGCCTCATGAGGATGACACATAGGACACAAGCGAGATGAAGAAGAAAGAAGAATTCTGGTATATACAAATATTTACATCATTTTCATTCTCGGCAAGGCTCATTCATCCCCGCCCGCCGGACAACTCTCAGCTTCTTCTCCCACACCAAACGACGCTTGGCCCTCACGACGTCACTCGAAATCCCCCCCACCCCTCTCTCTTTTCTAGAGGAGAGGTTAGGGAGGAGAGAATGGAGGCATGGAGACCCCCCCCCCCCAGATAGCAAAGAACACGTTCGACTGACGTCAGAGCGAGCCTTGATACACAAACAAATAAAAATAATTTTCCAGTAGCGTGATGCTACAGCCTTCACCTGCCCCAGACGTTTTTTTGGGGTAAAAACAAAAAACGATAATATTACAATTGTCCTGAAGTACAACAGTCAAGCCTGTTCAGAATAGGTTTACACGAAGTAGGTGCCAAGTTCATTAAGTCAGCGCTTAGTAACTGTGGACTTGCAGTGTATAACCATGAACTGAATCAAATAAACACAAAAATTTCACTGATTCACATTTAGAGACATTTGACTGAACTAAGAAATAACATACAGGACATATATAAAATTAAACTTGAACCCTTAACAAAAGGAAAATAAATCTTAAACTGTTTGAAAGCAAATTTAAACACAATACAAACATTTTAAAGTACTAAATTATTGAAATACGTATAAAAACTGATATTATGTTCAACATACATGTAACAACACTTTAAAAAAAGTAAATCTCATTAGCTAAACCTTATACAATTTCCAATATTTTACAAAGACTTCGTATAAAACCATGACTTACACATCATAATTCACATCATAATTAGAAATACAGATCATTCCATTCTTATTTGAGCTACTTCTAGAATAGATACAAATAGAGAAAAAATACTGTTGTACACTTCAAGATAACCAAACATTTTTTCGATGACCATCCTTTCTAAAATACTCTGCTAAGACTATCAGCATTTTGATTAGTTTTACCAGCCCGATGTACAATTTTAAAATTATAAGGCTGAAGAGCAAGTTTCCACCTCATTAATCAGGGATTCGAACTGGCGTTATTATTTTAAGATATGGCATTCGCTGTATTTCCGCCTTTAAAATTCCTTTTAGCCTGGGAGAAGGGCGGTATGGTTTTGACCTCATGATTTTGTTTGAAGTTAATTTAATATCATGCTCCACCATATCAGTCAGCCCCGGAATGTAACGACCGAGCAGTTCCCGTAGTTGCTGGACCTGCGTCGGATTTAGGGATTCCTCAAGATTACTCCCTTTAGTTAATTCGCCAAAATCATATACGGTCGGATTCATTAATAACCCGTCTTCCAAGTAATAGCTTTTCTTTTTCTTTTAACCCCCTTCGGAATTCACCGAATTAAATAAAATTTTTAATTCTGGACATTCCTTCTGCTCCTTTGTTAGCTCTTCCTTAGTGAGTTCTAGTAAAGACAGATCAGATACCTCCCCCTCTATTTTCGGGATATTCACGATTTCCTCCACATCCTTACAAATTCCTACAGAATCATCCTTTTCAACAGTTTCAGCGTTGTTGCATTTGGTCTGCCCTCTAATTTGTACGGCATTTACGTTTTTGCAACGGCTGAAATCATATCCTGTTCTACTCTTAATTAGGGCCGCAGTTCGATTCCCAAGCACATATCGTCCTTCATCGAAATCATCGGAACAAACGGCCGCTTTTGTTCGCACAACGCCGAAATCTCCTGTGATCTCTACTACAGCGAGGGGTAAACAGATCTGATTTAGATCTAAGGGCTGTTTCACCCAAATACTTTCCCCACAAAAATCCTCTGATTCTACGTACTTTCTGCACACTATATCTAGTGTTGCTCCCGTATCTCTCAAGATGTCAATTTCATGTCCGTTGACCAAACCCTTTTGCATGTACGGAACAAGAAATTCGTGATGTTTACTTTCACTTACATTGTCTATCTGTTCTACTCTCTCCCCTTCCCCTTTGAGCCGACGAGGGCAAGACGGTCCTAAGTGCCCTGTGCTCCCACACTCGTAACAACGGGGTTTCCTGCGTTGTTCAAAAACCCTCTTTTCAGAATGCGGGGGAACATAGAATGGCCGCGAGCTTCCCGCCATCGTCGGGGAGCAACTATTCTCCCTTCTATGATCTTTAATTTGTTCCAATTTTCGTTCTCTTTCTTTTGGCCCTTTACGGTCTCTTTGAATATCCTCACAGGTGTCAAAATCGCTCGTTATTCCAGAGACCGTAGTATAATTTGGCCAATCGTTTCAAGAAATGATCCTTTATTTCAGTAGATGCGGATTTTTTTTAATTTGTTCGACAATTAACAATTCTTTTAAAGCTTCGAATGTATGTATTTTTTAGCCCAGTTAGCCACCCTTCTAAATAGTTCCCCGCTTCAAATGAGAAATCATTCCAGGAAATTTCAATTTTCTTTTTATGCTGGCTAAATTTTTGTCGAAATTTGTCGGGGTTAAGCTTAAATTTTTTAGCAACAGGTCTTTGATATGATCATAATTTTCGGCCAACTCTTCCGACTCACGGGCTATTAGTTCAATTACATCAAGCGGTAAAACTGACATCAAATTTGTAACCCACAAATGTCTGTGCCTGAGCGATTTACCAGGCGTTCAAATATCACGAGGTATAAACTTATATCTAATTTTTCGGGCTCAAATTTTGGCATTAATTTATATAACCCAAAATGCGCGTTTCCTGTACTTCCTTGAGAAGATATTATTACTTCAATAACTAACCTTACTTCCATGGGAATCTCGCTAGTTTTTAGCTGGGTTACCTCTCACGTCGGCATTAAAGGTAATGAACTTGTGGACAAAGCTACCAATTCTGCAAGTGACTTTCTGAACACTGGTATTCCTTACCCTGATTTGAAAAATTATATTAAAGATCTTTTGCATGATAAATGGCAGATCTCCTGGGATAACATTCCTTCAAATAAACTGCGAGAAATTAATACAAAAATAACTAATTGGCCCCAACTTACTTCTAGGAGACATGACGTAATACTCACTCGTTTACGAGTGGGTCATTGCAGACTCACCCATGCCCATCTTTTGCTGGGTGAAGCTCCTTCACAGTGTGCGTATTGCAAGACACCTTACACAGTCGCACATATTTTAACCTCTTGTGTTTGTTTAAAATCAATGTATATAATTTTTTTTGGTAATCCTTCACCGAATCTTAATTTAATCATCGGGGAAACTCCACACCCAAACTTGTTCCCCTTTCTTCGTCAAACTGGCTTTTATACTGAAATATGATTTTTGATTGTGATTTCAATTTTCTAATTTTCAATTTTTAATCTTTCAATTTTCAATTCACTCAATTTTCAATTCTTGTTAATCTGTATATAACTCAATTTTTATTCGTGTTTTTTGTTAAATGTTATATTTTTATAGTTACTTTAATCTGTTTTAGAACCTGTAATTATTTCTTTTGTCAAGATTTTTTTTTCTCAATTTTATCTTCAGTTTATTTCTTCATCTTGTTTGGCGCAGTTTGTCCCTAGAGGATTTAGCGCCATTAAACTTCAATCAACCAACCAACCAACCTTGAGAAAGACACCGATACAACCTCTGAATTGCCCCTCATTTCTATTTTCTTCAACTCTAACTCGTGATCCCTCTCTTCTTCCTCTTTCTGTTTCATTTCTGAATCAATTACCGAAATCATATCCCTCACCATATTTTCTTCGTAATCTGGGGATTCTATAATTAGCTTTTTTAATTCTAAAATTTTTGCATTCTCCGGCACTTCTATACACATTTCTTCGGCCAGTTTAATTAAGTTGGCCTTTCGTACCTTTACTAGGAATGCCATTTTTTAACTAACAGTAACACAAAAATATAACCAAACAGAGAATTACACAATATACTCTAATTGATTAAATAAAACAAATATAAACACACTGATAAAAACAAACCCAGAATATAGTTCAGTTCAAGTTATACATCTGCAATATCATGTGCAACTTAATATCTACAGAATTAACTTAAATTTGTCAAAACTAAAACCTATATTTTACTCAAAACAGCACCAACTGACTTAATGGAAATCAAGGCACTTACCTCACGTGTTTAAAAAAACACTGGGTTTCTGGATCAGCATCAGCTTCTTTCACTCAATTTCCGGAGTTACTGCTTCCACTGGCTGCTAGAAATCTGTAACTGGGCACTGCAATTTCCCGACGTGCTCCTCTGGATTTAAACAGGAACTGGTTGCTCTTTAAAATCCAACACGATCTGGAACCCAAACTGGATCTGGATGCTCCACAATATCGGAAATCAAACTGGATCTGTATGTTCCACAATTTCGGCCCGGTTGGATGACGAAAAACAGGAAATTTCTGCAATACTGCCCTTCAGTGTTACACTGTAACCTGGCATTCCTTGTCAACACACACACTGGATGGTTAAAATTATGAACCACTTATTCGCTCCAGAGCCTTCTAGGCCTATACCAATGACGCCTTCGCCATTTCTCCCCTTCGCTTGTTCATCTCAATCCGCACAAACATTTCTGAGCTGGCACCATTTTATTTAAGTTCGCAGTTTTCTCTAATGAAAAACAAAGACTCCTGTGGTGTAATTTCGAACAACAATTGCACTTATATTTACTTTTGTATGAAGCAACTCGATGATGCTGTGAAAGACATCTGAAGCAACAGCTATTATTCTTGATTACATTTATTCTCTCGTTTACTGATAATTTATTATATTTATTGCACTTGTACAATGGATGATCCTCCGAGCATCCCAGTATACATTTTGAATTTTTCATATCAGAAAAAAAAAAAAAAACACTTTTGAAACATTTTTTGAACTTGGTTGTTTACGAAATGCATTAAAATTCTCAGCTTGTTTTCCGCGAGAAGTTGAATATAGATCCACTTCCTGGGAAAGTTTTAAAGGTTTAAACCATTCATCTGCCTGTTTTATACTTATATGGGACGTAGTCTCTTTATCTAAAGTTTGGAATATTTTATCCGCAATAATCAATTGGTTTAAAGTTTCGAAATCTGAAACTTTTCTCAACTTAAGATAGTAATCCCAACTAGTTTTTAATTGCGATGCAAACTGGACCCAAGTTTCGTTTTGTAGTCGAGTTGGAACAAATGGAATTTATGGAACTCGTGTTAATATTAATTGTTTGCCTACTACTTTTTGGATAATGGTAAAGATAAAACATGATATGTCACTTCTTTTGCCGACATTAAATTACTGTTCAAAAATACATTATTAATTTTAAGAATTTTTCTTTTACTCTGTTACCATTATTAGCACCAGATTCTTCATCGCGTAAAAGTTTAGAAAGACCGGTATTCACTTTTCTTATGTATTTATGCATGATGCTATACCGTATTCTTCCGAAACGAATTGTATGTCTATATTAGCCTAGAATAAATATGGTTTTGTTGTAAAAACTTATATTTACTTTTAGCTACTACGTTTTAAACATACATGTATTCTTTTTAATGAACTTCTTAAATCTAAAATATACTGTACTAAAATATATTCTTCTGTATTTTTAATTTGAACAAAATATCTTAAAAAAAGAACTATTACATTTTATTTTTACATGGTTGCATTTATTTTTCAAGTTGGTATAGTTTTCTATCAGTTCATCGTTTGAACCTTGATACTTCTTATCTTTATCAGCGTCTCTTATCATGAAGATAAATTTGTTATTGTCCTTTTATCCTAAAAGTAAAAGAAAGTAATAGCTGTTACAATTGTTTTAAGTGCTTCAGATTTTTCAGATTTCTTCAAACAAATCGCAAGGACAAAGAAAAAAAAATATTTTTATTGTAAAAACAAATTTCTACTCTTAACATCCAACTATTTTCAAAACATCTCGTTCTATAAAGCGATTTCACGCAGTAGGGCAAATTCTCAAATTATGACAATACTGGCTTTAGTTTCAAACGCAAGGACAGTTTATTGTTTGTCTATTGGCTGTTATAAACATGAAAATGAATTGGAAGGGCATTATAGTAGTTCGTGACGTTGCGACAAATTGTCTTATTGTTTTTAACTCAACTGTTGACTGTTGCCAACGTTATTAAAAGAAAACATTAAAAATACTCTGTAACATTATACATGGAGAAACATTAAACATATTGTAGCTGCTACAAATTATTATTTTTATACTCATGATCGGGTGACTTTTGCGACATTTCGAGATTACAAAAAAGACAGTATCGTTGCCCGTAACGATAATGCGTTTTGAGTCCAGTACGTTGGTTTTTAGATCAGTTTTGAAAAGTTGTTTTGTTAGGATGTTCGAAAGGTACTAAGCAATACATGCCACAGTTAAGTTTCATATCAGTCTGGTATTGTGTTTTAAATCACATTTCAAGAAAATTATATCTCTCGTGAAGGTGTGAGAGAAGTATCCTTCCTTGCTGTACCATAGATTACTTTATACATAGAGTCTGGTTTCTTACTTCATATTTCGAGGTAGCTGTGGAGAAAGCTACCAAGTATTGAAGTGACCATTTTGCTATAACTGTTGAAATCAAAACTAAATTGAGTTAAGAAGTTTTGATGTAATAAATATGAACGTATTAGAAAAAAAAATCTAGAACTCAGTACAGGAGATTATTTACCAAAGCATGCAACGATTTTAATGATGAACTTAAGTTGTGTAATGATGATAAATTGATTAAAACCTAATTATTGAAGAGAAGGTTGATTTATTAGAGTTAAATGGCGCAAAATTCTCCAGAGACACTGCGCCAAACAAGAAGTGTTAAATACAACACATAAAACAAACTAAAACACACAAGTAAAAAAGAATTTTGAGGATATGAGAGAAAATAAATTGAAAAACATTAAAAGCAAGGCCAAACACAAGCATGCGCGTTACTTAACGCCTAATGACGGAGAGAAAATTATAATTTCCTTTTTCAACAATTTCCCCTCACAATACTAATTTTCTAAATTGTAATATTTCACAGCATTTTAGAAATATAAATGCATGCTTTTGCAGTACTTCATACTTCTCCCATAAAATTGCGTACATACATATAATAAATACAAATTACAGATACAAAATATAAAGTGGATTTTTTTTAAAAATAACCATTCCGATTAATTCACAATAAATTTTGTGTTTTTAAGCTTTTGTAAAAATATCCGCAGGCATGTCCTCAGGTTTTATGAACTTGACCGTCAATTTCACCGTTGTTGTCGTAAAAATTAAAAAAAAGAGTTTCTTGTGTTGAAAATTAATACTCCAAGAGTATTAATACTGCCAAATCTCATTTATTTCACAAAATTAATATGCCAACTAGAGTCCAAGACTCACCTAGCTATATGACAATTTTTTTCATAGAAAACTGTTAAATTAAACAAAACAGAACGAGAACTTGCTTGTTGCCACAGCGTACAAAATAATATACTTATCATAATAAATATTGTTTTCAATATCGTTCAGTTTACGGTGACAAAAATCAAACAATGATAAATAAATTCACGTAAACAAAATAATAAATTTAAATAATTGTTTTGCTTTTAACATAATAAACCGAAATTTATAAAGTGGATCTCACAGTTGTTGAAGACTTCATTCACAAAGTGATAGCGACATTCCTTCAAATAAACTGCGGGAAATTAAAACAAAAATAACTAAATGGCCCCAACGTGACGTAATACTCACTCGTCTACGAGTGGGTCATTGCAGACTCACCCATGCCCATCTCTTGCTGGGTGAAGCTCCTTCACAGTGTGCGTATTGCAAGACTTCTTACACAGTCGCACATATTTTAACGTTCTGTGTTTGTTCTAAATCATTGTATATAAATTTTTTTGGTAATCCATCTCCTAATCTTAATTTAATCATTAGGGAAACTCCACATCCAAACTTGTTCCCCTTTCTACGTCGAACTGGCTTTTATACCGAAATATGATTTTTGATTGTGATTCAATTTTCTAATATTCAATTTTTAATCTTTTAATTTTCAATTCTTGTTAATTTGTATATAACTCAATCTTGTTTTGTGTTGAATGTTATATTTTTATTGTTACTTTAATCCGTTTTAGAACCTTTCTTTTTATATTTTGTCAATTTTTTAATCTAAATTTCGTCTTTTGTTTATTGCTACATCTTGTTTTGGCGCAGTTTGTCCCAAGAGGATTTAGCGCCATTAAACTTCAATCAACCAACCAACCAACCAAAGTTATAGCGAATGTCAATATGTTTTGTGCGGGAGTGGTATACAGGGTTGCGCACCAGTTTTTGTGAAGACTGGTTATCACATAAACTAACTGTCGGTAAAGTTATAAGTTAGACATTTCACCGAGAAAATGTCCAACTTGTAACGTTTCTTCTGCAGATTTCGATAAGGCCATGTGTTCAGGTTCGGTTGCAGATAAAGCAACAGCACGCTGTTGCTTACGTATTTTGTTCTAGATTATCAAGCACTATTGACATATTTAAAAATAAAACGAGTTGAAGATTTTCAATGATTCACAGGAGATGTCCAATCATCATCAACAAATGCAGTTAAAAGTTTTTCATCTCGCTGTTATTTAAATCTTAATCTTGAGTACCTGTAAGATATCTTAAAATTCTTTTCGCATCCATCCAGTGAGTTTTATCTGGATTATTATTGAATTGACTTAGAATATTCACTGAATGTGTGATATCCTGTCTTGTTGCAACAGATAGATGTATAAGTGCTCCAATTAATGCTAATATTCCCTATGTCCTATCATGTACCGCTACTATAAATAACCGACCCGTATTCCGCTGAACTCCCCCGAAAGCCCATTGACCCTCAACTTTACGACCTTTATTATATTTTCTTTTAGCAAATTTAGATTTGTCTACATGAACAATCTTCCCGACACCCCCAATTTTTTCTGACCTGGTTTCTATGTAATATAACATTTTTTCTCTAACAAACTGACGCCAATCCACTACCGTGTTCTCTGAGAAAGAAAACTTCCTAAGTAAAGTTTCTGAACATACCTCCTTAACAATATTATATGCTAAAAGCATTGTTTCTTCCATTGTTAATTTAGATCTATTGAACCAAGAACCCTTACGAATCGACTTGGTAGCGCCACAAACTTTACCAGCTACAGATTTTCGACAAATCCAAACAAACCCATCTTGTAACCCCTTTTTTTGGTTTAATTTTTATATTTTCCCCACACTTATGATAAACAAAACTATTCTTCAACAATCCTACCTCCCTTAAAAAACTTTGAAATAAATCTTTTTTACTAACTAATACATAAAAAAATTCAGATTCGAAGTGCCGTCATCCCCACACACATGGCGTTTTGAGTTAAATGCAAAACCCACCACAGGCCTATGAATATCCTGATATTTCTTGACAATGTTACAAATAATTAGAACAGAAATAAGTATACCCGGAATTACTAGATTACTAAATAACTAAAGAAAATGAGAAGAAAAAAATACCTGACCGAGGCGACACCTTACCACCCCGCGTCTGGAAGCCAAAAGAACAGCTAAGAATATTGAAAAAAAAAAAAAATTTCTCGAATAGTGCCGGGTGTGGATGTCAGAAATTACGTGCACCAATGCAGTTCAAGAACACATCGGAACAGCAATATCCCACCACCGAAGTCAGAGCAAATAGAGAGCAATAAATTTTCCCTCATTTTAAAAACAGAGGTTCACATAGGTCGATGTCTTTGATTTCGAAGACAGCTGCATTTCTTAATCTGTGCTCTGGAAGAGGGATGCTTATGACTCCTAATGAACGAATAGAAAATCTTCTGCATGTGCAGTTTCTTATCGCCCCACGAACGTCTTTCTGCTCTTAGCCAATAGTATTCCCTGGGGTAGGACATCAATGTTTGTGTTCCTGCATGTTCTAGTTCGATATGTTTGCTCATTATTAATTTTTCGACCATCTAATGTTTATTTGGTAATAAGACGGGAAATCGAAATGTTGCTAAAGCCTCCCGCGATGCAATTCTCAGTTCGTAAGTTTTCGTAATTCACAGTTCGTAAGTTTAGCTTTTTTTTTTTTTTTCTCTAAAAAATATTTGTATTTCTTTCAAAGTATCGTTTTCTGACATTTCAATTTCTTTTACCTCCAATTTTCCACTCTTTAGGTCATGATTTTCTGTCATATTGTTACAAATTCGAATTACATACGCCATGATTATTACAATTTTGTTAAGAGAAGATATTTTTTTGAAAGAATGCAAATTTGTTTATTACCAGTGTTAAATAATAATTGAAGAATAATGGTTGTAGATTTATCGATGTATTATTAATGTTGTAGTTGAATATTCCATATTTTCACTTAGCCGCAATAACCTTTGATCGGTTCTTTGGTGGAACAAAATGGCGGCAGACACACTTCACTGTCTTCATATTGAATGCTTCAAAACTTTATGACAAAGGAAAATGCAAACTGACGAAAACAAAAATAGTCCAATTACTAAATAGCTATAAGGAGTCTTTATTTATGACTATTCCTTGCTGACTTTGTCAAAAAATACTCGTCCCTCGACATGCATAAAAATCAAAGAAAAAGGAGCAAAATGGCTCAAAAGAAATATTTTTTCCTCATAAAATGATGCGGGTGAACTCTCCCCCAATTTCGGCCAGAATGATGTCCATTCAACCCCGCGAATGGCGAGGTCAGTGGAAAAATCCCGCCAGCGGGAACCCAAGACGATCGCCAAACGTAGCTTGAATAGGAACAACAGCCTAGGAAACTTAGGGCGCCAAGCAGCGCTCAAGCTGGACAAAAGATGAAAGATGGGGAGAGCAAAACGGCAACCCACGGATGGTCAGCGCGGGAAAAATTCAAGGTGACTCGGACATGGACAAGCCCCATTCCATAAAATAAGGGGTCAGGAGGCCGGCAATTCCTGGCATTCCCTTTTACATAGAATGTGGCTATACCACATCCACACCTAGAGCCAGAAAAAAAAAATTTTTTTTTTAAACCAGAAGAAACAAGAAATTTTTTTTTTTTTAAATATCAGTCGAGGAACGGTAAAAGTACAATGTAGTTAAGTGTGGCAGAGGAAAAATACAAAAAAAAAATCCTGCCTCACAAACAATGATGATGATCACTTTAGTTGAATCCAGAACAGATATAAATTCATTCACAATAGATAATTTTTAAACTGAAAAAAAAATTAAAGTTAAGATTTTCAATGATGTACTAAGTGGGTAATTATTGACATAAATTCACAAATAACAAATATAATATTTAAAATCAAATTAAAACAAATGCTATTAAATTGCATTTTGTATAAGCAGCAAGTTGAACAAAAATAAATAAAAACAATCCTATGCTATCAAATTATTATTATATATTTCCTATACATAGGTTGGGTTGGTTTTGATTGAAGTTTAATGGCGCTAAATCCTCTAGGGACAAACTGCGCCAAACAAGATGAAAAAAAAATTACAGGCTCAAAAACAGATTAAAGCAATAAAAAATAAAAAAACAAACAACATAAAACACAAAGAAAAAATTAAGTTATATACAGATTAACAAGCATTAAAAATTGAAAATTAGAAAATTGAAACACAATCAAAAATCAGATTTCAGAATAAAAACCAGATTGACGAAGAAAGGGAACAAGTTTGGATGGAGCTATTTTATCTAGACTTAATTTTATCTTTACATTTATCATGTTACTTGCAAACCATCTAGACTATATTTGCAAAGAGCTTCAATACGCCACAAACATAACGTATGCATAGAAAAGCATTATCTTTTATACAGTTTTCTTGTTTGAGATCTCAGTTATCTGCCAAGACATATAATTTACCCTTACAGAGGATGTTACATTTTTTCTGAGACCCTACTTACTCAACATTTCCCTTGGTTTTTTCTTGATTTTTAAGAGCATTATACTTTAGGGTTTTACTGCTGCCCCTATTACATACACTAAAACATTTTACATTTTTAATTTTGAATTGTTATTGGATTTTTTATAGCTTTTTTATTGTATTATATTCCTAGACGCTTTTTGTAGACTTCTTTTTTTGAAATGATTAAATTAGATTCGATGGATTACCAAAAAATTTTATATACATAGATCTAAAACAAACAGAAGAGGTTAAAATATGTGCGACTGTGTACAGTGTCTTGCAATACGCACACTGTGGAGGAGTTTCACCCAGCAAGAGATGAGCATGGGTGAGTCTGCAATGACCTACTCATAGACAAATGAGTATTATATCATGTCTCCTAGAAGGGAGTTGAGGCCACTTAGTTATCTTGGTTTTAATTTCCCGCAGTTTATTTGAAGGAATGTTATCCCAAGAGATCTGCCATTTATCCTGTAAAAGATCTTTAATGTAATTTTTCAAATCAAGATAAAGAATACCAGTGTTGAGAAAGTCGCTTGCAGACCTGGTAGCCATGTCCACAAGTTCATTACCTTTAATGCCGACGTGAGAAGGAACCCAGCTAAAAACTAGCGAGATTCCCATGGAAGTAAGGTTAGTTATTGTTGTAAGAATTTTGAAAATAATAGGATTATTACAGTTATTTGATTGCAATGAATTAAGAACACTTTGGGAGTCTGTATAGATAATAAAGTTTTTACTATTGTGATTCATCAATTCTTCTAAAGCCTTCAAGATAGCAAAGGCTTCAGCAGAAAAGATGGAGAGTTTAGGATGAAGTCTGTAGCTATTGATTTGATCTTTAATAAGGTATGCACAGCTGACATAGTTAGTGGATTTTGAACCATCTGTGAAAACAGAGGTGTAATTTTTATAATATTGCTTGTGATCTTCAAAAAATTTGTTGATAAATGATATTGCTAGTTGAACTTTTGTCAAATGACTTAAAGGGGTTTATTATAGTAAAAGTAGGAGTCTGCCAAGGATGTATTCCAATAGCTGAGGGTATTGTATCTATATTGTCTAAGTTAAGATCTCTTAAAATTTCATTTATCCTTCCCTGAAACGGCAGAACACAAGATGGTCTAGCATTGTATAATCTCTTAAGGTAATAATTGTGTGTATGTTGATGAATGGGATGGTTGATATAAGATGACGTTCTGAAGTAGTACTGAAGAGATAACATCTGTCGACGTAATTCAAGAGGAGCGTCACAGCAGTCAACGTAGAGACTTTCTACAGGAGATGTTCTAAAAGCTCCGGAACACAATCGAAGAGCGGAATGGTGAATGGTATTCAGCTTTTGAAGGACAGAAACGCGTGCTGACCCATATACAGGACATCCATAGTCCAGTTTTGAGCGGATGATGGCATGGTAGATCTTAATTAGGGAAGCACGGTCAGCTCCCCATGAGGTCTTAGAAAGGATTTTGAGGATGTTGAGCTTCCTTTCGCAATTTTTCCGCAAGTTTGTGATATGGGGTGCAAAGGTTAGTTTTTTGTCAAAAATGACGCCGAGAAAATTCACCTCATTCACAATGTTGATGTTATTTCCAAGAAACTGGATCTCTGGGTCAGGGTGCAGACCTCTTTTTTTGCAAAAATGCACACACAACATGTCTTTGAACTTGAAAAGCTGAAACCATTCTCGCTCGCCCACTTACTGATCTTGTTGACTGCAGTCTGGAGTTGTCTGTTAATAAATCTCATATCCGCTCCTTCACATGATATATGGAGATCGTCGACATACAAGTTTCCATTAACAGAGGGAGGTATCTCGTTCAGAATCCCATTAATTGCAATAATGAACAGGGTCACACTCAAAACGCTTCCCTGAGGAACTCCTTCTTCTTGAATAAAAGTGCGAGATAATATATTTCCTAATCTAACACGGAAATTTCTTAAGGCCAAAAAATTTTGAATAAAAAATAGGCATATTGCCACGCAACTCTAAATTGAACAGCTGCTGTATAATTCCATGACGCCAAGTGCGGTCATATGCCTTTTCTATATCGAAAAACACCGACACCAAATGCTTCCGTTTAACGAAAGCATTCCGAATTCTGGTTTCCAACTCTATGATATTATCTAACGTGCTCCTTCCACGACGGAAACCACTCTGAAAATTTGATAGGTAATTATTTTCCTCCAGGTAGTATATCAGACGAACGTTTATCATTTTTTCAAGAATTTTGCATAAACAGTTCGTCAGAGCTATTGGGCGGTAACTGAGAGGATTCGATGGGTTTTTATCAGGTTTTAGAATGGGGATTACAATAGCCTCTCTCCACGAGGAAGGGAAGCTATGTTCTCTCCATATTCTATTGTAAAGTTTTAGAAGGTTGAACATGGAAACTGAAGACAGGTTTTTTATCATTTCGTAGGAAATATTATCGGGACCAGCAGAAGATTTATGGACTTTATGCAAGGCTCTGTTTAGTTCTAAAATGGTAAAATCAGTATTGTAGGGAAAGTTAAGCTTAGTTTGAAAGTTTATGGGTTTATCCTCGGCCAGATTTTTAAGTTTTGTAAAAGATGCAGAGTAATTTGAACTTGAAGAAATATCAGCTAAGGATGAGGCTATTGTGTTGGCTATGTCATCAAGAGAAGTTATTAGGTTATTATTATAATTTAAAATTTGGATTTGGTTGTTTGGGTAAACGCCTGAACAGCGCTTTACTTTTACCCATAAATCTTTACTGGAAATGGAGGAAGTGATACTGCTTATATAGTTCACCCATGAATCTCTTTGGCTACGTCTTAAGGTGCGACGGAAAATACTTTTGCATTTCTTATAATTTATAAAATTCTCCGTCGTAGGATGTCTTTTGAACAATTGGAACGCTTTTCTCTTCGCTTTATAACAAATTTTACACTCTTGGTTCCACCATGGCTTTGTTTGCTTTTGAGGACGACAGGAAGATTTTTTAATGGAAATATCAGCTGCAGAAATTATTGTTTCAGTTATATGATTTACTGCTTCATCAATAGTATTATTGTTGACCATGTCTGTAGAGATATTGGCTAGGATACGAAATTTATCCCAATCAGCGGAACCTAGAACATAACGAGGAACACGCTGATTGGCATTAGAGCCACTATTGTGAGTTAGGATAATAGGAAAGTGATCACTATTGTAAAGGTAAGAATCCACTGCAAAATTCCAGAACGGAAAAATTTGAGGGCTGGATATTGCTAAATCAAGGGAGTGAAAGGTTCTTGTAGGGGAATGTAGGTAAGTAAGTTGTTTTGTATTGTAGATGCACAGATCATGATCGGATATTAGTTTTTCAATTTGTCGACCCCGTTTATTAAGGTTGGGGCTACCCCACAATGGACTATGGCCATTCAAGTCCCCAACAATAATAAAAGGGACTGGGAGTTGAGTAATAAGGTTATTAAGAGTGTTCTGGAGATGATATTATTTGGAGGTATATAGAGGTTACAGACAGTTATTAGAGAGTGTAAGAACAGCTACTGCTTGGAGGTCAGTGTTAATATTTAAAGTTCTGAAAGGGTAGTCATGACAAGTGAAGAGGGCAACACCACCACATACCCTGCCCCCTTCTAGGTAATCTTTTCTAATAGTACTATAGCGTTTTAATTTGGCTGACTTATTGCTGTCAAGCAGTGTCTCTTGAAGGGCAAAACAAACAGGATGGTATTTATTTACGAGGTCTCTGATATCAGAGACGTGACTTTTGAAGCCATGGCAGTTCCAAGACAAGAGCGCCATTGTAAAAGTTAGGGAGGAAAAGGATGGAGATTATGTAGGTTGGGTCTTAGCCCACATTCCTTCTGAGTCCGTGGGATGTGTCAACATATCCTCTTCGGAAGTAACATAACCTTTTATTGAATCGTCCTCAGCAGTTGGACGATTTTTTAGGAAGTCTTTGCTCGACAATTTAGATTTGAAAGGTTTTTTGGAGGTTTCGTCATCGTCGAAATCCTCCAGTAGATTACTTTTATTTTTTCTTTCAGTCTTGCAGCTGTAAGTTTTTCATGTTTGGGAGTCTTTTTCTTAGATGGAAAACTAGTAATCTTTGCCTTTGATAAAATCTTACTTGATGCTTGAGTTTTAGGAGTTAATTTGTTTCTAGGTACGCGTTCATTTAAGGGTTTTGGAACAATTACATTTTCAACTGTAAGAGCTTTATTTTCAAATTTTGAGAGTTGATCACGAGGAGATTTAGGGCTATTGGGTAATTTTGGAATATTTTCAGTTTGTGTGCTTATTGTTTTGCATTGTTTTACAGCTGCAGCGAAAGAGATTCCAGGTTTGGGTGTTCTTTCTTCTACTAGTTTCCGAGCGTCTGGATAAGAGATGTTATTTTTTCACTTTAAGTGCCTGTCCTATACATAGGAAAGAGTGCAAAAACTTATTTAAATTAAAACTCGAAGTTCTATAAAATTCCACCTTATAATTTCAAAAAGATATATTCAATATGTAAATACCACACGTCTGTGATATGGTGGATTACTTTCAATAATGCTAATATTTTGATGCATTTGAAAGAAATATGTTGCACAAAAATTTAAAACGAAGAATTTTTCAAAGAACTCAATTCACTATAAAAATACCTTATTATAAAAGGTTCAAAGTAAAAACTAAGGGCATGAATGCATAAACACAATATTTTTGATAATAATTGAAAACTTTTGAAGACGCAGAAAAAAGATAAGTCCTTGGCATGAAAATATCATTACGACAAATCAGTTCTTTTGAATAGACATATAAAGTGTATGGTGCAGTTTTTGTCAGAAGAGCACTTAAGGAGGCACAAAATTATGGAATATTATCTTGACATCAGAATAGCATCTGAACTTAATTTTTCTGCAGTAGGATGCATGACGATAAGTTCTTTGTGAGAAAAGTTCATCACATTTAGATCATCTTGCTTGAGTCGAAGTTACTTTATTTGTTTCGGACTTTCGTCCAACATAGACCGTAGACTGTAATGGAGACGCAAGAACTAGTAATAAAATTGAGTTTGATGCCTGATGAGAAATCAGAGTCTGTAGGTTACCATTATACCTTCATATTGGTGCGATAAATTTTGTTATGCACGTGACATAGTGTTAACAATACAGCTCAGTAACAAATTTCTATTCCATAAACATACACAAATATGCAAAACAAAAAAAAATGCGTATTATATAAGTATCAATCCAATCATATTAATAAACACAGAATAATATTATTAAAACAAGAGTATTCTTTTGATGTAAATACATCAATAAAGCGTTAAAAAAACATGTTGAAGGAACTGCAGCATAGAAATGGATGAAAACAATGACTAATTGATCAGATTAGCCATATCAGACAATAGAAGCGTCTGAAATGTTACCCAAATTATGACATTATGTCATGTAATTTAGTAGGATGAGCATATAAATAACATATTCTTGACTATAATATACAAAATTTGAACTATAATATAGTAAAATCGACTACAATACAGAAATATCATGTTTTATACATATATTTCGACACACTTTAGCGTTCATTTTCTCTTTACAGCATTACAAATATTTTAAATAAACAACGCTCGAAATACAACCATTATGTTATTAACTACGTGGTCTTAGAAAATACCTTTTTTCAGGAGAGGGAACAGTTTCCTTACAGTTTTTACCCTCTATTTCCTGAAGATCAGATCTCCTTGATTGAATTTTTCTCAAACGATCAATATGCACCTTTAAAAGTGGTGAGAAGTTGTCATTTAATTTTTTAATACTATATGTTACTTTGGAATTACATTCAACAATTTCAAATGGACCATTTAATTTTTGGTTGAATTGTTCGCGGGATTTTACATAAACAATATCACCAATTTCCAGAGATCTTAATACCTTATTTTTATTGTAGTTCTCATTTTGCTTTGATTGAGAAGCTGTTAAGTTTTCATAAGATTTTTGAAAAGTTTTATTTAGAGAATATAATAAATTAGATACATAAAAGGATTTATCAAAATTTAAAATTTCTATATCTTTTTCAAGAGTATCAAATAAAAGAGAATGTTCTCTACCGAAATGTAACATATTTGGAGAAAAAACCTGTTGCAGGGTGAGGTGAGTTATTATACATATGCTTATGTATAAGAACTGCAGACTTAAAATTATGACCATCACTTAGTAGGGAATATATAGATGCTTTCAAAGACGAATTTACACGCTCGCTAATTGCATTACCTTGTGGATGGTAAGGAGTTGAATGTGCAATTTTAATCCCTAACATTTTATTAAATGCATTAAAAGCTTCAGCTATAAAACATTTTCCATTGTCACTTAATGTGACTGATGGACGACCATAGATTGAAATGTATTCAAATAAACATTGGGTTATGGTCTGTGACGACATATTAGAAATAGGGAATAATTCTAAGTGACGTGTAAAATGATCAATTATGGTTAGTATATACTGATTATTTTGAAACGGATCAACAAGATCTAATGCTATCACCTGAGATGGAGCAGTTGGAATGTAAGACTTTTGCAAGGGAGCAGGATGAATTGCATGATTCTTTTGAGTCATGCACGTATGACAGGAGTTAATATAGTTCGATGTATCGGAAAACATACCTTTCCAATAATAACGTGCAGAAATAAAATTATATGTTTTATGAATTCCAAGATGATTATAGTGGTATAACTTAATAATTTGTGCATGAAGTGATTTAGGAGCAACAATGATGTGAGCTGAATATTTTCTATGTTTGGTGACATTGGTCCGACATAGAATATTATACATATCATGCATGTAATACTTAGATGTTGAATTGTCTAATTTCTTGTTGTTTAACTTTTCAATGATGTTAGAAAGTTGTACATCTTTCAATTGTTCCTCTCTAATTTTATCTAATGAAATTTCATTATCAGAAGAAAAAGAAGTCACATTACAGATTCCCTGGCTTTCTAACTGATTATCCGAATTTGAAGTTTGCATGGAGTGGCTATTAAAGACAATTGGTAAAATTTGGGATGAATCTTTTAAAATAGATGGGTCAGAGTTTATATCTATTTTAATTGGTGACTCCTCAAGTCTAGAAAAATAATCAGCAAGGACATTATGTTTACCTGGGATATGCTTAAATGTGAAACTATATTCACTAAGATCCATCAACCAACGGGTGGTTACATTAGCAGGAGAAGAAGTCTTTTTATAATATTGCAAGGGTTTGCAATCTGAGAGGACAATAAATTCTCTATTGTATAAATGCTGTTTAAATGCCAATACTGCACGATGTAATGCCAAAAGTTCCAATTTAATTTGCGGATATAGTTTTTCAGCTCCAGAAAGAGTTTTGCTGAAGTAAGCTACAGGACAAAGTTTGTTTTCAAAAGGTTGAAGTAATACACCTCCAATTGCTATATTACTAGCATCAGTGTTCAAATAGAAAGGTTTCGAAAAATCCGGAAGTCTGACAAAGGGTTCAATGAAAAAAATTTGTTGTAATGCATGAAAAGCATCTTGCTGTTCACTTCCCCAAATAAATTTCACTTTAACTGAAGTTAAGCATGTTAAAGGATAAATAAGTTTGGCATAATTCTTTATAAGGCGCGGGAATGTTACCAGCCATAATATTAGTAGATAAATTATGACAAAAAGTAAAATTCGAAGATCTTAAATTTGGCATAGAGGCAACTACATATATTTACATAAGACATAGAAATACTGAACATGCACATAACAAAATAAATTAAAAAAAATATTACTTCATATTATCACAAAAATAATTAATAATGGAATAGAGCTGCATTGTTAATACTAATTTAATGTCAGATTGAAAAAAAAAGGACAAGTACTAATTATTGTAGCATTGAATAATTAATTACACATTTCAAACCATAAAAATTGAATAACAATTTATATGAGGGAACTATTATTTCAATCTGAAATTGTCACATCATAAAATACTAAAAAAGAGCACCAATAATGTAATCACATACCAAAGTCCTGTGAAGTCAACTGCCGTCGAAAAATTCCACATCACATATATACACGGCGCCAGATGTTAAATAATAATTGAAGAATAATGGTTGTAGATTTATCGATGTATTATTAATGTTGTAGTTGAATATTCCATATTTTCACTTAGCCGCAATAACCTTTGATCGGTTCTTTGGTGGAACAAAATGGCGGCAGACACACTTCACTGTCTTCATATTGAATGCTTCAAAACTTTATGACAAAGGAAAATGCAAACTGACGAAAACAAAAATAGTCCAATTACTAAATAGCTATAAGGAGTCTTTATTTATGACTATTCCTTGCTGACTTTGTCAAAAAATACTCGTCCCTCGACATGCATAAAAATCAAAGAAAAAGGAGCAAAATGGCTCAAAAGAAATATTTTTTCCTCATAAAATGATGCGGGTGAACTCTCCCCAATTTCGGCCAGAATGATGTCCATTCAACCCCGCGAATGGCGAGGTCAGTGGAAAAATCCCGCCAGCGGGAACCCAAGACGATCGCCAAACGTAGCTTGAATAGGAACAACAGCCTAGGAAACTTAGGGCGCCAAGCAGCGCTCAAGCTGGACAAAAGATGAAAGATGGGGAGAGCAAAACGGCAACCCACGGATGGTCAGCGCGGGAAAAATTCAAGGTGACTCGGACATGGACAAGCCCCATTCCATAAAATAAGGGGTCAGGAGGCCGGCAATTCCTGGCATTCCCTTTTACATAGAATGTGGCTATACCACAACCAGATATGTGGCTGAAATTTCAGTCTTTTTCCTTTAAGAAATGACTACTTTTATATCGGGAATAATTTCACTTGTTGCCTGTTCATCGAGTGGTAGTTTTAACAGGATTTCAATAAATCTCTAGAATTACACCCTCACGAAGAAAAATCTGCAGTGTTAAATTTTCCGCAAGGATGACTCCAAGTCTCTGGATTCGTCAACTTTCGAATTTCGTTGACTCTGTTGTCTATAAATGTGGCCCAGTTCTCTTGCTTTTTTTTAAAAAAATCTAGTATAGAGCGTTCATTGAGTCAGTATAAAAGAAGGTGCGCACGCTTTTTATATTAAGTTCTTTCACAGTGTAAAAAAAAATCTGGCTTCTATGGTACACGCAAGAATTTCTATTTTGGTAATAGTAATTGTTTTGTATGGACGCTACCTTTGACCTAACCTGCAGTAATTGGCAGTTAACAACACCCTCACAACCATTTCTATTAAAAATGGAAGTTATCGGTGATACTAAATACTGCGTCATTACGACCAGTCAAGCTAGTAGCGACAGAAGAAGAGGGAGTAAGGCAAAGCGGCTGGTATTTAAAAGTTAACGTGGTGGCGTCAACATATAAGCTCCCACTGCTTTTAAAACCGAATGCTAATATTACCGACTTAAAATTTGAATAGTTCCATGAATTTTCGCAGTACCTAGAATGAACAGTAATACCTAGATAACACTTCTATTTATTTGTATTTCCATTACTGAATTTTTGGGAAAAAAGTCTTTGACACGCCTGTTTCAAGTTCATTTGGGAAATTTTCATTATCACCGAATCCATATCCGTTAAGATTTTTAAGAATATTTTCAGAATTAAACTGTCCTTTAAAATATTGACGCAAGGCATTGATTCCATTGAAGGCTTCTTTTTCATTCATTTTTTCAAAAGTTGGGCAATTTCTTCTCCGTCGTCGGAATCGCAGATATCTTCATTTCCGGTAATACGGGCAATAAAATCGTCCTCATTCAAATTTTCTTCGAAGCACTGATAAGTTTTGTCTACCGCAACTAACCCATCAAAAGATAATTGAAGTTCCGGAAATTTGACACTGAGGAGCTGGGTCATTTCATTATTGTCTGGAGTGTCATCTACCTAGGACATCAATGTCGTACGTGACGAAATGGTCTTTTTTAAGCAAACCCAAAGAGATAGAGTACAGGTTTCTTGAAGTTGCACTACAGTACAATAATTTTAAAATAGCCCACTTGCTCATGAGTACTGCGGTCTAAATTTGGCGGTCACTAAAACGAAAAATAATACGCTTGGGGTCGTTGTAATGATTCAAAATTAACATTATTCCTATAGTAAAATAATTGGACGTTCTAACGAAGGGGTCGTTGTATCGTGAGGTCGTTAAAAAAAGGTTCTACTGTAATAAAAAAGGTCTCATTGACTTATGAAAAAAATTGCTAGCTTGAAATAAAAATTTAAGAACCAAATAATAAAAAAGTTCGAACCGCTTAAAGAAAACCATCTTCCTTGAATAAATCCAGTAGGTACAAAACTATCAGCATTCTATCAAACATCAGTAACATGGGGAAACACCAGGTTGAAGATTATACTGCGTTTGTTCCAAAGGCCAACTTCCACCTTCACTGCTCTCTTGCAGCTTACATTCTCAAGCAGCTCTAGCAGGGCTGATCTCTGTACTCCTTTAGTGAGTTGTGTGTGGGGTAAAAGCATGCAGAAAGAAGTACCCATATTAGACCATACCAACTAAATATATCTGGAAGTTATTAAAGCTTTATCCATATCATTAATATGAAGTAACTAAGCACACAAAACCAAAATTTTGAAAAATATTTTTAATTGTTTAAGTAATTAGCTGTCCTATAAATAGGACAACTGTTTTATACACTACTAAAATTTAATAAATATCACTTGTATTGCATTAGGCTGATTCATAGGGAAAATATGGGACAACAGTCAAGGCAAAGTCCAACATTACATTTTAAGCACACTGTTGTTGGTTTTCTCTTGTAGTTCTTGATCTGACATCTTCTTTGTCGTCCCTCTTGGTTTTTCATCAATAGATGTTCATTGTTGAGACTTCAGAGCTCTCTGTTACTTTGAATAAGACCACGTTGTCTGATATATCTTGCAATGGTCACACCTACATAACTAGTTGTGACAGATCTTCTGAATTCTAAGAGGCCCTGTGCTTCATCAGGGCAAAAAAAGTTTTGAAAATTTTTCCAGACCACAATAAGAGCCGTTTCAAAGCAGTGTATGAAAAGTTGCCACTACCACCTTTCCCCTGTATGGAGGCAAAATATGTTTCCACTTGCGCGCCGAATAAATCCACACCGTTCTTATATTTATTGTAGGACGTGTCACAAAATGGAATATTAATTTCCTTCCTACCACCTTTCACTCTGCGCTCTAATTTGCTTTTCACTTTTATTCCCTCAAAATTTGTCAGCAAAGATACCACACGGTTATCGTTCCAACGAACTGCGGTTATTTCATTGACTGCGTCAAAACAAGCATTGGAAGAACCTCTTTCTGTTTTAGCAAACTGTTTCAAAGGCGGCGATTGACATTTCGCCATCCGATTATCACGCACTGTTCTGGCTGCTCAGAAACCTTTTTCGTCCTAGCGAACAAATAGTCCATGGGATGTGAAACAGTTACTCATATACACTCGATAAAGTTTCGGAATTTTCACTGCAGATAGCAAATTTTCTACCACACGTTGAGAAAGAGGATCCATACTCTTTTCTTAAGCTCCTTGGTAAGGGATAATAGAAAAAGGATATCCGCTGTAGGATGCTAACATCCATAATTTATATCCTAATTTTACAAGTTTATTTTTAATGAACACCTTGCAACTGTGCCTTCCAAAATATCTTACTATTCTTTCATGATGGTGTAACGACTTCAATGTTCTCGAATGAAGAGGTAGCGTGAAGAAGTATCACAGTCACGATAAAATTGGAGATCACTTTTATTTCTTGAGTAAATACGGCTATATAGAAGGGGATTCTAATCTCCCAAAACAAGTCGAAATGCAAAGGATTGTCTCCTGCATAACTTCACCACGACGATCACAGTCGGAAGAAAAGAGATTAATTAATCTCACACAAGTGGGGGCGCTTTTCTAGGGTGCAATGCAAACCCAATTTATCCCCCGTTCGGTATCAGAGACTCTGCCGCTCCCTATATGAGCGGAATTGACGAATCTCCCGAACATAATCACTAGAAAGCTGGCTCCGGTCAAAAGACTCGAAAGCCTCCACCAGGTCAAAGCACCTACGTAAGAAAAATGTCGAAAGATTCTAGGCTTTTTATACCTCGGGGACAGTTACGGTTCCAGTTATCTTTGAACTCCAACTAAGGTTACAGCTAGTTTTCTTTAGCTGAATTCTCAGGAGGCTTCAAATCATCTGATTCCGGTCGTTAGGTCTGACAAAGGGGATTTGTGGTTTGGTTTGGAGCGCTACGGTCTACGGTTTTGCACACGAGGGCTAATGAGACCGGGACATACAGTTTAACGCCGATTCCGAACGGCTACAAACATCCATGCCAGCAGTGGGATTCGAACCCGCGAACTCCGGTTTCGAAGAGCAGCGATCTACCATTCGGCCATCGTTCGGTCTGACAAAGGGGGAGGTCTTCGCAAGGGTGAGATTTTCAGAAAATATACCAAATTGCTTCTCGGCTATGTTGATTTTGTCATAAAGAGGTCGAATTATAATAACGATCTTGTGGATCAATTGAAGAATTCCACAAGCAGTATTATAAAGATTTTACCTCTGTTTTCACTGATGGTTCGAAATCCACTAACTACATCAGCTGTGCCTACCTTATTAAAGATAAAATCAATAGCTACAGACTTCATCCTAAACTCTCCATCTTTTCTGAAGCCTTTGGTATCTTGAAGGCTTTAGAAGAATTGGTGAATTACAATAATAAATATTTTATTATATATACAGACTCCCAAAGTGTTTTAAATTCATTGCAATCAAATAATTGTAATAATCCTGTTATTTTCAAAATTCTTACTTCAATAACTAACCTTACTTCCATGGGAATCTCGCTAGTTTTTAGCTGGGTTCCCTCTCATGTCGGCATTAAAGGCAATGAACTTGTGGACATGGCTACCAGGTCTGCAAGTGACTTTCTCAACACTAGTCTTCCTTACCCGGACTTGAAAAATTATATCAAATATCTTTTACACAATAAATGGCAGATCTCCTGGGATAACATTCCTCCAAATAAACAGCGAGAAATTAAAACTAAGATATCTAAATGGCCCCAACTCCCTTCTAGGAGACATGACGTAATACTCACTCGTCTACGAGTGGGTCATTGCAGGCTCACCCATGCCCATGATGGGTGAAGCTCCTTCACAGTGTGCGTATTGCAAGACTCCTTACACAGTCGCACATATTTTAACGTCTTGTGTTTGTTCTAAATCATTGTATATAAAATTTTTTGGTAATCAATCTCCTAATCTTAATTTAATTATCGGCGAAACTCCACATCCGAACTTGTTCCCCTTTCTTCGCCAAACTGGTTTTTATACCGAAATATGATTTTTGTTTGCGTTTCAATTTTCAATTTTTAATCTTTCAATTTTCAATTCACTCAATTTTCAATTCTTGTTAATCTGTATATAAATTAATTTTTATTCGTGTTTTATGTTGTATGTTTTATTTTTATAGTTGCTTTAATCTGTTTTTGAGCCTGTAATTTTTTTTTTCATCTTGTTTGGCGCAGTTTGTCCCTAGAGGATTTAGCGCCATTAAACTTCAATCAACCAACCAACCAACCACATCCAAATTTGTTCCCCTTTCTTCGACGTGCTGGTTTTTATACCGAAATATGATTTTTTGATTGTTATTCAATTTTCTAATATTCAAGTTTTGATCATTCAATTTTCAATTCTTTTTCTCACTTATTTCTTAATTTCTTAAATTATTTTCTAACTTTAATTCTAAATTCTTCACTCATTTCCAATTCTTGTTAATTTGTATATAACTCAATCTTTTTTTGTGTTTTGTGTTGAATGTTATATTTTTATTGTTACTTTAATCCGTTTTAGACCCTTTCATTTTATTTTTTGTCAATTTTTTTTAAAATCTAAATTTCGTCTTTTGTTTATTACCACATCTTGTTTGGCGCAGTTTGTCCCAAGAGGAATTAGCGCCCTTAAACTCCAATCAACCAACCAATTGAAAAATTGTCGTTAAAATGAATAAAGTGCTTGATGTCACAATACCGTTCAATTTTTCAGTTTTTTAATCACTGTTCCTAAAATATCGTTTGACATATATGACGTGAATACGTCTTTTAACAGTATCAGCAGACAATGAAACTTTATTTACTTCCTTAACTTCATTAGACCTGAGCATAAGTCTAACAATTTCCATGCATGCTGGTTTAATAAGTATTTCGCCGACAGTATTTGGCTTCTTCCGACGTGCAATTAGTTTTGCAACATGGTAGCCAGCTTCTAATGCCTTCTCAGAAACTGTTAGGGCCGATTTCATAAATTTCTTCTGTTTTTTATTTTGTTCTAAGCACCTCTTAAAATATTGTTTATCTTTGTTGGCTTAGCTAGGATGGCTTGAATATAGATGCCGCTTTAATTTATAGGGTACCATTGACTCGTTTGATAGCTGATCGCCGCAAATGATGTACTGTGGTCTTGGTGCCGTTTTGGTTACCACACCATGAGAATCCATATTTAATGTAATCTTCGTCGTACTTTCTTTTCACTATCTTCTTTAGGTCTTTTGTTGTAACACATTTGCGCGGTTCTTCATCATCTGTACGTGAAAACGAATCTTGTCGACGTAAAAATTTATCCAAATTTTGGGGTATAAATTTAAAAAAATTTTATACAAAGAACGTTAACCATACATATTTCAGTAAGATAATTATAATAATTATCGTTAGCGGTAGGAATGTATTTATTTAACTTAAAATAGTGACAACAATGACATACGAGTGAACATACCAGGCGCAAATGCAAATAACACTTGCGCATGAGTCTTCAACGACGCGCATAACGCTCATTTTGCTTTATTTATGTTGTATTACAGGCGCCTGGAACCCGGTATTCCACTCGGCCTTTGGTGATTGGTCAGTACATTGGCAGCGATTTTTTAAATTGGCGAAATATCTTGTCGGCGTTTGTGCGGAGTTAGCGAAAGAATTTACAAGCGGTGGACTGTATAAACCTTTATTTCTTTCTTTTTGCGTCCGCCTCGTTCGGCGGCTCTATTCCATCTGTCCACTTCAGAAAAAATCACAACAAAGTGAAGTGAAGTGGGCTCGCATTCCATTCGCCAAGGCTCAAGGCATCAGGCACAAGTACCGAACATCCCGCCCGGCGTTGAAATATTACATACTTATTTCAAATAACAAGAAAATGAACACAATATACAAACATTAACCACATATAGTAACTTTTACATGACAATATATAAACAAATTAAAATAAAGCAAAATACAAAGTAACACTTAATTTAAAAACACTAAAGAAATAATTAGTTTACAGTCGGCATATAGTTCTCTGTTGGTAATATACTAATTTTTGAAATGGGTCTTCTGAAGTTACCTCTTGAAGTTTTTACGTCTGCGACTCTGACCTTTCCGTCAGGACCTGGAGTCACATTAGTGATTCGACCCAATGACCAAGTACACGTTGGAAGTTGTGTTTCCTTCAATAGTACCAACATGCCAGGAACTATATTTGGTTTTTCAAACAACCAATTACTTCGTCATTGTAGGTAACTTAAATAGCTGTTTTTCCACCGTTTCCATATCGTTTGCGTAATTTTTTGAGATTTTTGCCACTTATTAAGGATGTTGTCCCTTTGATCAATTAAGTTAGGTTCTGGAATCGAATTTATAGGTTTCCCTACTAAGAAATGACCAGGAGTTAATACTTGGTAATTATCCATATCTGAGGATAAGGGACAAAGAGGTCGCGAATTGAGAATGCCCTCAATCTGAATAATTACTGTTAAGAATTCTTCTAAAGTTAATTTTGCAGAACCTACGGCTCTTTTTAAATGATTTTTAAAGGATTTAACTCCTGCCTCCCAACGGCCGCCAAAATTCGGAGCTCTTGGAGGTAAGAATTTCCATCTGATACCTTCGATGGATAACAGGTTCGAAATGTCTTCACTCTTTAATGCTAGTTCATGTAAACGTTTCAATTCCTTTGAAGCTGCAGTGAAATTTGCAGCATTATCACTGAAAATAATCGAACTTTTTCCGCGGCGTGAGAAAAATCTCTTTAAAGTAGCGATCAGAGATTCTGACGTCAAATCTGAAACAAATTCTAAGTAAACAGCTTTAGTAGCCATACATACAAATATAGCTACGTATATTTTCTGAAAAGTACCTTTTCGTTGGCCTTTATACTTTATTTGAAATGGCCCACAATAATCTAATCCTACATTCAAAAATGCGAAGCTCGGCGTTACCCTTTCAGAAAGGAAGATCCCCCATAATTTGATTATCTATTGGGTTGTTCGGAAAGTCATTTCGTTTTTTTTTGGGGAACATGAAAGACAGTTTTCGTATAATGAATAAATATTTTATTAAATTATATATTGGCCATTCTGGTCCAACACCTTTTGCCATCTTTCTGGTAGTAGCATAATTCCACGCTCATAAAATTTTTGGTCTTTGCTGGCAAAAAACTGATCGAGGTGGTTTTTGACCTCCTCATTTGAGGTGCAGGTTTTACCGTCTAAAAATTTTTGGAATGACCGAAACAAATAATAATCCGATGGTGCCTGGTCTGGAGAATTTGGTGGGTGTGGTATTGTATCCCATTTAAGCTGTAAAAGCTTTTGGTGAGTGACCAAACTTGTGTGAGGTTTCGCGTTGTCTTGGTGAAACAGTACACCTTTCCTGTTGATTAGTTCTGACCTTTTCTGTTGAAGTTCATCATTCATTTTGTCCAGCTGATGACAGTAGACTTCCGAATTAATCGTTGTGTTATCCGGTAAAAGCTTAAAAACAACGATTCCTTTAAAATCCCACCAAACAGACAGCATCACCTTTTTTTGGTGAATATCGACTTTGGAAATGGTTTGAGCCGGTCCATCTTTTTTACTCCATGACCTCTTGCGTTTGACGTTGTTGTATATAACCCATTTTTTGTCCCCAGTGATGATGTGCTTCAAAAACGGATCATTTTCGTGACGTTTGAGAAGCGAATCGCAGACGTCAATGCGGCGACACAGATTTCTCTCTGTGAGAATATAGGGAACCCATAAATCGAGCTTCGAGGATAATACCAGGCCTTTCAAGTGGTCATAAACTGTTGAATTTGATAAATTTAACCTCAATCTGATCTCACGTGTTGTTATTCGCCGGTTCGCATCAACTAATGCCTTTATCGCGTCTTTATCAGCTTCCACCGGACTTCCCGAACATGGTGCAGCTTCGACATCAAAATTGCCGGATCGAAATTTAGCGAACCAGTTCTGGCACTGGCGTACTGTCAACACACCTTCTCCATACACATCGGTCAATTTTTTTTCTGGCTTGAACAGCATTTTTACCCTTTCTTTAGTAAAACAGTAAAATATGTCGAAAATTCTGCTTATCGCTCTCCATATTTAAGAGGGTACCAACCAAAAACTACTGCGTAGAATTAATTGGAATTTTTCACACACAAGCCTTGCTATATGAGCTATCAAAGCATATAAAAATTATACGGCTTAAATGTGAAGTTGGGTGAAAAAAAATACAATTAAATCCTCTGAGGGAAAAAAACGAAATTACTTTCCGAACAACCCAATACAACTGGTTTCGTTTTAAAGTAATCTATACACTTATGCACAACCCTTCGTGCGGTGTTTCTGCTATTGAGTGGCTAATATTTTAAACGTACTGTATTTAGCAATGCTTGTGGTCCTACATGTAAATCTCGTTTGTGATAAGAAAAAATGATTTTAACTGACTTATTGCCAGCCGGCAGAACAATAGGATGTTTGCGATTATAACTCATTAGAGTGAGAAAGTCTGCCTCCAACTCTAATTAATCCTTGTGCATCTAGAAAGGGATTAAGAAATTTTAACTTACTTGACTGACCAACAGAAGTGTTTTAAATTCATTAATCTCTCCTAATTGTAATAACCCTATTATTTTCAAAATTCTCACTTTAATAACCAATCTTAATTCCATGGGAATCTCGTTAATTTTTAGCTGGGTTCCCTCTCATGTCGGCATCAAAGGAAATGAACTTGTGGATTTAGCTGCCAAGTCTGCCGAAAACTATCTAAACACTGGCTTTCTTTATCCTGACCTGAAAATTTACATCAAAGATTTAGTCCACTCTAAATGGCAAAATTCTTGGGTAAACACACAGTCAAATAAATTGCGAGATGTAAAAGACAAAATTTCTAAATGGCCTCAACTTCCTTCTAGAAGACACGACGTGATAATCACTCGTCTACGAGTGGGTCACTGCCGACTCACACACGCTCATCTCTTGCTTGGTGAGGCACCTCCACAGTGTGCGTATTGTAAGACTACTTACACAGTCGCACATATCTTAACTTCTTGTATATGTTTTAAATCTCTGTACATAAAATTCTTTGGAAATTCGTCACCTAATCTTAATTCAATCATTGGGAAAATGCCGCATCCAGGCTTATTCCCATTTCTTCGCTGTACTGGCTTGTATTTTGAAATCTGATTTGTTTTTGTTTTCTAACTTTTCATGTTCAATTTAATAATATTTAATTCTTAATCTTTTAATTCTTGATTTTAATTTGTAATATTATAATTAATTTGAATCTTTAAATTCTTAATTTTTCTTCTTTGTGCTATACGTTCTTCAATTTATTAGTTTCTCTTTTACATTTTAATCTTTAATTATTTAATCAAACTTTATGGATTTCCGTGTTAATTTTGTGTTTTTCTAAATTTTTTTGGTTTTAAATGTTTTTTCTATTAGATTTAGGCATCTTTCTTTTTTAACGTTATATCAAAATTGTTTTTTTAAATTGTGTTGTTGTTTTCTGTTTTTCGTCACGTTTGGCGCAGTTTGTCCCAAGAGGAATTAGCGCCACTAAATTTCAACCAACTAACCTTGTTCTGTAGCAACGCTACTCCGTTATCTAATTTAAAGGAAGCCGGATTATCACTCAAAATATATTGTTGGTTCTAAATTGTTTCTGCCTGGCGAACTGTTGTAATCGCTTTTTCAAGAGTGAGTTTCGTATCTATCTACAAGTTTTCAGAAATTTTCTTATCGCGGATACCGCACACAATTCTATCTCTAATCATTTCCTCTTGAAAAGAAGCAGGAAATTGACAGGTTTGTACCAATGTATGCAATAATGCGATAAACTGTTTTACCGATTCACCTTCATCCTGTATTCTCGTGTAGAACTTATATCTTTCATATATAATATTATGTGTTGGAATAAAATGTATTTCAAATTTATTCTTGACAACATCAAAATTTTTAATATTGCGGAAGTTGGATGTACAATGGATACGATAATATTATACACTATCTCCGACAATTAGATACACATGGTCATTAGTGAAGAAGGTCGACACTATAAATTATAACTTAACAAACATTTAATAAGAAATAAAGATAAATGTGCACGAAGGATCGTGCTACAGATAGAACTGTATACGATACACTAGATCACCGTAACAAAGCGGGGTGATTCCTTTACAAGTGAAAGTCAGTTACGGTTGCCGCACCGAGATTCCAGTCAAGCTGCAACCGTGTATTATAATTCCGTCAGGTCAGGAGTTGCGATATGCGGTGATGTAATTGTTCATAGACACCGCAATATCATCAGAACTTAAATTAAAAGATGTGTAATAATGAATAGAAAGAATTTTGCTCTGAATTTTAGTTGTTTTAAAGTCAATTAACAGAAATGTTCAGCACTAATGAATATGAAATCAGGTAATTGCTTATTTTCTTTTAATTACTTGTGATTTGCTATGAAGTATCTGTAGAAACCAAAATTATGGATGAAAACAGAAGTCTATTGTCGAACACAACTTTCTTTTATGCGACACATCACGCTGAATTCACAGTACACAAAATGAATTAAGGATTATGTTAGGTTTTAAATACATGTTTTCCAGATGAATATGAATAAAACACAGGTTAAATGAATAGAATTAATCACACATTCGAAAACACCAACCTAAACACCAACCAACAGCCATCTTTTCTGTCCTTGAATTATAATAATAAAGAAAAATAAAAGCCGTTGCAGGGTGATGCCATCTGTTGAAATACAAACAAATAGAATCGAACGCTGGCCGATTGGTTAGGGCGCTGATCGTCGGTACCGGAGTTCGTGGGTTCGAATCCCACTTTGGCATGGGTGTTCGTAGCCGTTCGGAATCGGCTTTAAGCAGTAGGTCCCGGTCTCATTAGCCCTCGTGTGCAAAACAGTAAACCGTAGCGCTCTAAACCAAACAAATAGAACAGAAATAACACACAATAAAGAATAAAAATGAAACAACTATTACGAATTATTTAAAAATTAAAATTAAAAATAGTAAGTCTTTTATGAAGACTGAACAATATGATATAATTTCTTCTGCCTGAAAACCCATTAAATAAACTAGAGAGTTTACCTGTTCTTCCCGAGGTTTTCATTTCAAATCTGACGTTGAGGCCGAACTCTGGCCGATTGGTTAGGGCGCTGATCGCCGGTACAGGATTTCGAATCCCACTATGGCATGGATGTTCGTAGCCGTTCGGAATCGGCTTTAAGCAGTAGGTCCCGGTCTCATTAGCCCTCGTGTGCAAA
This sequence comes from Pardosa pseudoannulata, assembly GCA_032207245.1. NCBI lineage: Eukaryota > Metazoa > Arthropoda > Arachnida > Araneae > Lycosidae > Pardosa > Pardosa pseudoannulata. The sequence continues at coordinate 96,039,706 of CM063507.1, read as the reverse complement.
ACAGTATACCGTAGCGCTCCAAACCAAACAAATCTGACGTTGATCGAAAACGTTCGAATCGAATCATCCATTTTTGCCAGTCATCTGAGGGAAAAGAGAATTTTTCAGGCACACGATTTTGATACATAGTTACAGTAATAATACACTGCCACCATGTGATGTTATTTATAAATACTCGATCTCTAAACTCTTTTATTAAACGACGCACACAAGCATGATCTACACGTATATAGCATAACACGAACCGAAAACTCAAACATAACATTAATCAAACCCTGAAGCCCGTGTCCCGGGTAAACCACTTAACCGCTTGCTTGATTATCCCGAGTTATCTCGGGTTCGTCTATACTGCAGTTAATTATTATTCAGAGAAAACTAGGATGAAGCAGAATTTGTCTATACGATTTGTTTTATCACGGTTTTACTCGGCCTGGAATAAATGAAAGGAAATATTCAGTTTTGATTGACAGTTTGCCAAGCTTTCTTGAATTCACGGTTCTTTTGGCGAGACTGGTCAAGTGTTTTCTATATTATATAGTATATAGTTGGCTTGTGGATTAGTAATGTGTAAAGAAGGATTGTTGTGAAAAATCATCGTGACGAAATTTTTGCCACACCAGAATAACCCAGCATTAGTCCTGAAGACATTTTCCAGGTGTTATTCTTGCTACTGCAAAATATCAAATCCAAAGAGACAGTGTAAACTGTGCTCCTAGAGATTCCAGAGAAAAAACCCAGTAAGAAAGAGACCAGATACCAGTGAACACAATGTCAGGTATCCTTTGTGTTGTCCCTTGTTTAAAAATCTACCATACAAAGTCAATTATTAAGATTTTTCCATGTGTCGAGATAACCCGAGATAGTTAACAAATATTACGCCTACAATATTACTTATTTACGCCTGTAGAAAATTGAAAAATCATCTTTAAACCTTCCACACCCAAACTTGTTCCCCTTTCTTCGTCAAACTGGCTTTAATACTGAAATATGATTTTTGACTGTGATTCTATTTTCTAATCTTCAATTTTCAATCTTTCAATTTTCATTTCACTCAATTTTCAATTCTTGTTTATCTGTATATAACTCAATTTCTATTCGTGTTTTTTGTTGAATGTTATATTTTTATAGTTACTTTAGTCTGTTTTTAAACCTGTAATTTTTTCTTTTGTCAATTTTTTTTTCTAAATTTCGTCTTTTTTATTTCTTCATCTTGTTTGGCGCAGTTTGTCCCTAGGTGATTTAGCGCCATTAAACTTCAATCAACCAATCAACCATCTTTAAACCTACACATTTTGTTTTGTTTCGTTTCCTCTGCTTAATAATAAAATTAAAAAATGTGATGATATTTTGCCATTTTTTTTTTTCAAAAGAATATGTAAGGGAAGCGGTTAACGATATGTTACCATTTACATCTTATTATCGGCCATTCCATTTTTTTCATGAAGCAAATTCACCACCCAAGGAAGCATTTTGCAAAAATTAAAGATTTTCCGTTTCTTCTTTACTTGTTTAAATAATTATAAATATGCTATTACGGGTGTTATTTTACCAGGTGTTACACATACGTTCACAATTATTAAATTTTCTGCGAATAGGTAATATCTATTAGTCATTAAAAAATTTTTATATGATAAAGATTTGGTTTGGTTTGGAGCGCTACGGTCTACTTTTTGCAACACGAGGGCTAATGAGACCGGGACCTACTGCTTAAAGCCGATTCCGAACGGCTACGAACATCCATGCCATAGTAGGATTCGAACCCACGAACTCCGGCTCCGAAGGCCAGCACCCTAACCAATCGGCCATCGTTCGGCTATATGATAAAGAAGGTTGGATGTTAAATACTACATATTACTTGTAAATTTTCAGCGACAAGTATAATTATCAGGTTTTTTCAAAAAACATGTTACGGGTGTGACAGTGTTACATGAAAAAATCTTACACGAAAAGTGCTGTTTTCAATAATAAATGAATAAACCAAGTCCGACATGTTTGCAATGGTTAAATCAATTTATTTGTTCAAACTTTTATCAATAAAAATGATATTGGCCTGTTGTTTCTGAGAATTGATGGCTTTATGTTACGGGTGTGACAGTGTTACATGAAAAAATCTTACACGAAAAGTGCTGTTTTCAATAATAAATGAATAAACCAAGTCCGACATGTTTGCAATGGTTAAATCAATTTATTTGTTCAAACTTTTATCAATAAAAATGATATTGGCCTGTTGTTTCTGAGAATTGATGGCTTTACTGTTAAAAAATGTGATGATATTTTGCTACTTTTTTTTCAAAAGAATATGTAAGGAAAGCGGTTAACTATATGTTACCATTTACATCTTATTATCGGCCATTCCATTTTTTTCATGAAGCAAATTCACCACCCAAGAAATCATTTTGCAAAAATTAAAGAGTTTAAGTTCCTTTTTTACATGTCTAAATAATTATAAATATGCTATTACGGGTGTTACAGTTATTTTACCAGGTGTTATATATATGTTCACAATTATTAAATTTTCTGCGAATAGGTAATATCTCTTAGTCATTAAAAAATTTTTCTATGATAAAGATTTGGTTTCGTTTGCAGCGCTACGGTCTATTTTTTTGCAACACGGGGGCTAACGAGACCGGGACCTAATGCTTAAAGCCGATTCCGAACGGCTACGAACATCCATGCCATAGTGGGATTCGAACCCACGAACTCCGGTTCCGAAGGCCAGCACCCTAACCAATCGGCCATCGTTCGGCTATATGATAAAGAAGGTTGGATGTTAAATACTATATATTACTTGTAAATTTTCAGCGACAAATGTAATTATCAGATTATTTTCAAAAAGCATGTTACGGGTGTGACAGTGTTACATGAACAAATCTTACACGAAAAGTGCTGTTTTCAATAGTAAATGAATAAACCAAGTCCGACATGTTTGCAATGGTTAAATCAATTTATTTGTTCAAACTTTTATCAATAAAAATGATATTGGCCTGTTGTTTCTGAGAATTGATGGCTTTACTGTTATTAATTTTTCTCTGCTTTCACATGACGCTTCTTTTACTTCTGGTCAGATCGATTATGTTCCAATTTTTTTTCAAGCAACTCTGTTACTTCTGACCTGTTTCAGAAAAGTTCAGTAATATCAACAAAAAATCTTTTCTTTTTATAAGCCATCTCGGCCATTCCATAGTTACGGGTATGACACATCATACGACTGTTATTCCCTTTTCTGTAAAGTATGTAATATTTCTAATATATATTTTTAATGAAGCAAACACATCACCCAAGGAAGCATTTGGAAAATATTAAAGAATTTCCGTTTTTTTTACATGTTTAAAAAATTATAAATATATATTGTTGCTGGTTTGAAAGTTATTTTACCAGGTGTTATAGGCTCACAGTTATTAATAGGTAATAGTTAAGAGTCATTAAATTTTTTTTTACGATAAGGACTAGAATATGTATAGGTTTAATACTATGTGTTATTTGTAAATTTTCAACGACAAATACAATTACCAGATTATTTCTAAAATGTGTTACTCGTGTGACAAAATGTTACAGGTGTGACTCAGTTCAGAATACTTTTAAAAAATCTTACATTAAAAGTACGTTTTTCAACAATAAATGAATAAACCAAGCCATACATATTTGTAAGAGTTAAATTAATTTATTTGTTATAACTTTATCAATAGAATTAAACTTTGCTTCTGTTGTCTATGAAACTTTAAGAATGGTTTCCATGCTTTCACATGACGTTTCCTTTTCTTCTGGCCAGATCTGGTATCTTCCAATTTTTTCATGTAACTCAATGTTACTTCCGACCTTTCTTGGAAAACTTCATAAATCTAAGGAAAAAAAAGTCATATGTGGGAGACTTATTCCCACGGTGGAAAAGATGCACCAAAGCTTAACTAACACGAACTTATTTAATGAAACTATTTACAAATTATTTACAAATTATATGGTGTCTATGGACAATTAAAATGAAACTGGACATCAGTGCCCGTCTGGCATAACATCAGTGCCGTCTGCACTCGGTACCGTCCAACTCACGTCAGGCCTCCGTCAATGTCGGCGTTCCACTGGGGAGGGTTGTTGCCATACCTTAAAAGTAGAACTTCGCTTGCTCGATGATCGCATCGAACCTGGTGTTCGATGTCAGCCAGGCAACCACATCGGCCACATGACTCTGGTCTGCGGCCTCGTAGCCATCGTCGTCTGTTTGCTGGAAAATGCACTGGAAAAAGGAAAAGAAAGAAAAAGAAAAGAAAAAGAAAGAAACAAAACAAAAAGTTGACAAACTATATACAGATAAAATGAAAAAAAAAATAAAGTCGTTAGTCCTTGCAAAGTCAAAATCAAAAAGAGTCATTGACCGGTGAAATGTCGTAATTAGGAAGAGTCAATTGTGTTGGCCCACGGCTTGATGTAGTCGGCTGCTGAACTGGTCATGTTAGGACCCTCGTGGCTGCTAATCTTTTCAACATCGTAACGATCGTTGTTCTTGATCTTGGTGATCTTGTAAGGTCCGAGAAATTTTGGTTTCAGCTTGAGACCCGTACCGAATTGGGTTCTTTGAATAGCGACCATGTTTCCGACTTTGTACTTTCTTGCCGTTTTTCTGCGACGATTGTACTGCATGCGGTTTTCTTCTTGTATTTTGGCTATGTTCTTCTTTCCTTCGTCTCTCATCCGTTCTCCATGAATCCAGGATCTACGAATGGATCTACGAATTCCAGGGACCCCTGGGTTTGTGGCCGGTGATTGTTTAACGCAGACCAATCCAGTGGATTGAAGGTGAGGTCATGGCTAGATGATCCAATAATGAAATTGTGGGTGAAACCCCTCCCCTAGAAAGAGACGAGAGAAGATTTTTTTAGAGAAGTTAGTTAGCTAGCAATCAGCTAATTCGGAGGTCGCCTTGACCAGTGTCTCTATCGGAGAGTTTTTTTTTTTTGCTATAATCCCACCTTTGGATCTTTTCCTTTAAGAGTAGCCAGCGTCGGCTAACTCGGAGGTCGCCTCGACCAGTCTCTCTATCGGAGAGTTTTATTTAGCGAAAATTCCACCTTGGAATATATCTCTTGCTGAGATTGAGAACGTTACCCTGTGCATTGGGTTTCCTTTTTAATATAATCCTCTTCAGGATTGCTTGCATATTTCCCTTAGAAACACTGTGTTTCGATATTCTTCGAAGAAAACCAGTTGTGATCACTTCTTATCCCGTCTAATTGAGAGTAATTTCTACCTTCATTACTTCAGTGAACTTTCGCGAGAGCTACCGAATTGTTTCTTCCGTCAGATCACCAATATTTCGGCAGAGGCAGATCTTAGATATTACACGTCTCTACTCAGGGCTACGCGTATCTAATCACAAACCTGTGATTGGAAATTGTTTTTTTTTTGTGTGTGTATTTATGAAATGATGCATATAGCAGAGGTGTAAATAAATTCATTAATCAAGACCATCTGATTCTTCATTGTGTCACTTAAAACAGGGACCGGATTTGATTAACGTCTTTTGGTTAAGTGAGTCCTCCTAATTTAGAAGCAGGAACCGAGCAGAAGACTCATAGGCTTGACCAGTTTCAAAGTTTTCATTGAGAACTTGGAGGACATTGTGACCTCAAACCTATAATTTAAAGGTGACTAGATCTGAATTCTGTGAATTTTAACTTGTATGTTAATTTTTATTTTCAATTTTCCATTTAACAATTTTTAATTTTCAAAAACTACACCAATCCATCTTGTATACAATTTCTATTTTATTTTTTTTGTTAATTTATTTTATGTACATTTAACATTTCCGATTTATTGTCTCTTTACGTCATCCTCAAAATTCCTTTCACTTGTGTTTTTTTTAATTAGTTACTTTGTTTATATTTTCATTTTGTTTGGAGCAGTTTGTCCCTAGAGGAATTATCTCAAAAAAATTCCAACCAACAAACCATTAACGAACACTCGGGATCCTAGGGCGGATCGGGCTCCGAACTCATTGTTATGTATCTGGCAACAGCCAGATTAGAGAACCTACCAAGCTGTGTGATGCGCTATAGTTCTTCGATATAGTTGTTGTTATGCTCGTTCGTGCCTGTGTATCTTAAGGCTAATAAATGTTCTTTGCGTGTATGTAAAACGAATCGTATCGTCTCTCAGTCTACCTGGCATACATGACACTCACAACCGTCCAATTACGAGAGCTTTGCCGACGGAGCTACCGCGGCTCAGTTTACACTACCGAAAGTGAACTTTAGTATTTGTTTAAATTAACATTTAATTTAATTTGAGCATTAAAATATATTCCCATAAATAAAATGTGTGTAAAATAGCCTGTGATATATTTAAAATGTCTAATTAATCGAGGGAAAAAATTGATTTATGCACATAGACAAGCTCCAAATCTACCTACCGGAATATCTATTCGTGCTAATGTAGGAAATTGGGAAAGCATGGAGTAAAATATGGTTGGTTGGTTGGTTGATTGAAGTTTAATGGCGCTAAATCCTCTAGGGACAAACTGCGCCAAACAAGATGGGGGAAAAAAAAAAAAAAAAAAAAAAAACATACATCATAAAAACACGAAAAAAAAATTGAGCTATATACAGATTAACAAGAATTGAAAATTGAGTGAATTGAAAATTGAAAGATTACAAATTGAAAAAAAGAAAAATGAAACACAAACAAAAATTATATTTCGGTATAAAAACCAGTTTGACGAAGAAAGGGGAACAAGTTTGGATGTGGAGTTTCCCCGATGATTAAATTAAGATTAGGAGATTGGTTACCAAAAAATTTTATATACAATGATTTAGAACAAACACAAGAGGTTAAAATATGTGCGACTGTGTATGGTGTCTTGCAATACGCACACTGTGCAGGAGCTTCACCGAGCAAGAGATGGGCATGGGTGAGTCTGCAATGACCCACTCGTAAACGAGTGAGTATTACGTCATGTCTCCTAGAAGGGAGTTGAGGCCATTTAATTATCTTGGTTTTAATTTCCCGCAGTTTATTTGAAGAAATGTTATCCCAGGACATCTGAAATTTATCGTGTAAAAGATGTTTGATGTAATTTTTCAAGTCAGGATAAGGAAGACCAGTGTTGAGAAAGTCACTTGCAGACCTGGTAGCCATGTCCACAAGTTCATTGCCCTAGCAAGATTCCCATGGAAGTAAGGTTAGTTATTGAAGTAAGAATTTTGAAAATAAGAGGATTATTACAGTTATTTGATTGCAATGAATTTAGAACACTTTGGGAGTCTGTATAGATAATAAAGTTTTTACTATTGTGATCCATCAATTCCTCTAAAGCCTTCAAAATAGCAAAGGCTTCAGCAGAAAAGATGGAGAGTTTAGGATGAAGTCTGTAGCTATTGATTTTGTCTTTAATAAGGTAGGCACAGCTGACATAGTTAGTGGATTTTGAACCATCTGTGAAAACAGAGGTGTAATTTTTATAATATTGCTTGTGATCTTCAAAAATTTGTTGATAAATGATATTGCTAGTTGAACTTTTGTCAAATGGCTTAAAGGGGTTTATTATAGTAAAAGTAGGAGTGTGCCAAGGATGTATTCCAATAGCTGTGGGTATTGTATCTATATTATCTAAGTTTAGATCTTTTAAAATTTCATTTATCCTTCCCTGAAAAGGCAGAACACAAGAAGGTCTAGCATTGTATAATCGTTTAAGGTAAAAATTGAGTGTATGTTGATGGATGGGATGGTTGATATAAGATGACGTTCTGAAGTAGTACTGAAGAGATAACATCTGTCGACGTAATTCAAGAGGAGCGTCACAGCAGTCAACGTAGAGACTTTCTACAGGAGATGTTCTAAAAGCCCCCGAACACAAACGAAGAGCAGAATGGTGAATGGTATTCAGCTTTTGAAGGACGGAAACGCGTGCTGACCCATATACAGGACATCCATAGTCCAGTTTTGAGCGGATGATGGCATGGTAGATCTTAATTAGGGAAGTGCGGTCAGCTCCCCATGAGGTCTTAGAAAGGATTTTGAGGATGTTAAGATTCCTTTCACAATTTTTCCGCAAGTTTGTGATATGGGGTGCAAAGGTAAGATTTTTGTCAAAAATGACGCCGAGAAAATTCACCTCATTCACAATGTTGATGTTATTTCCAAGCAAGTGGATCTCTGGATCAGGGTGCAGACCTCTTTTTTTGCAAAAATGCACACAACACGTCTTTGAACTTGAAAAGCTGAAACCATTCTCCATCTCCCACTTACTGATCTTGTGTCTGCACCCTGACCCCGAAATCCAGTATCCGCTCCTTCACATGAGATATGGAGATCGTCGACATACAAGTTTCCATTAACAGAGGGAGGTATCTCGTTCAGAATCCCATTAATTGCAATAATGAATAGAGTCACACTTAATACGCTTCCCTGAGGTACCCCTTCTTCTTGAATAAAAGTGCGAGAAAATGCAAACTGACGAAAACAAAAATTGAACAGCTGCTGGAGAACCCCATGACGCCAAGTGCGGTCATATGCCTTTTCTATATCGAAAAAAACAGACAAAATTTAAAACGAAGAATTTTTCAAAGAACTCAATTATCTAACGTGCTCCTTCCACGACGGAAACCACTCTGAAATTTGGACATCAGATTAGCCATATCAGACAATAGAAGCGTCTGAAATGTACTTGAGAAAGTTTAGGTTATTATTATAATTTAAAATTTGGATTTGGTTGTTTGGATAAACGCCAGAACAGCGCTTAACTTTTACCCATAAATCTTTACTAGAAATGGAGGAAGAGATACTGCTTATATAGTTCACCCACGAATCTCTTTGGCTACGTCTTAAAGTGCGGCGGAAAATACTTTTGCATTTCTTATATTTTGTAAAATTCTCCGTCGTAGGATGTCTTTTAAACACGGAAAACGCTTTTCTTTTTTCCTTATAAGTATTTTTACACTCTTGGTTCCACCATGACTTTGTTTGCTTTTGAGGACGGCAGGATGATTTTTTGATAGAAATGTCAGCTGCAGAAATTATCGTTTCAGTTATCTGATTAACTGCTTCATCAACGGTATTATTGTTGACCATGTCTGTAGAGATATTGGCTAGGGTACGGAATTTATCCCAATCAGCGGAGCCTAGAATAAAACGAGGAACACGCTGATTGGCATTCGAGACATTATTGTGAGTTAGGATAATGGGAAAGTGATCACTATTATAGAGGTAGGAATCAACTGTAAAATTCGAAAACGGAAAAATTGGAGGACTGGATATTGCTAAATCTAGGGAGTGAAAGGTTCTTGTAGGAGTATGTAGGTAAGTAAGTTGATTTGTATTGTAGATGCACAGATAATGGTCAGATATCAGTTTTTCTATTTGACGACCCCGTTTATTAAGGTTGGGGCTACCCCAGGGGGGGGGGAATTTTTCTTATGTTTTTGGTATGTTTTAAGTTGAGTAATAAGGTTATTAAGAGTGCTCTGAGAGATGGTATTGTTTGGAGGGATATAGAGGTTACAAACAGTTATTAGAGAGTGTATGTGTACTTGAACAGCAACTGCTTGGAGGTCAGTTTTAATGTTTAAAGTTCTGAAAGGGTAGTCATGAGAAGTGAAGAGGGCAACACCACCACAAACCCTGCCCCCTTCTATATAATCTTTTCTGGTAGTACTGTAGCGTTTTAGTTTGGCTGATTTATTGCTGTCAAGCAGGGTCTCTTGAAGTGCAAAACAAACAGGATGGTATTTATTTACGAGGTCTCTGATATCAGAGACGTGACTTTTGAAGCCATGGCAGTTCCAAGACAATAGCGCCATTGCAAAATTTGGAGAGGAAAAGGATGGAAATCATGCAGGTTGGGTCTTAGCCCACATGCCTTCAGAGTCCGATTGATCTGTCAACATATCCTCTTCTGAAGTGACATATCCTTTGATTGAATCGTCCTCAGCAGTTGGACGATTTTTTAAGAAGTCTTTTTTCGAAAATTGACATTTTAAAGGTTTGTTAGAGGATTCGTCCTCGACGAAATCCTCCAGGAGATTAAAACTTTTATTTTTTAATTTTTCTTTTAATCTTGCAGCCGTAATTTTTTGATGTTTGGGCGTCTTTTGCTTGGATGGAAAATTATTAATCTTAGATTTAGCTAAAAGCTTATTTGAAACTTGAGTTTTAGGTGTTAATTTACTTTTAGGTACGCGTTCATTTAATGGTTTTGTTACAATTACGTTTTCTACTGCTACTGCTTTATTTTCAATTTTTGAGGGTGACTGACGAGGAAGTTTAGGACTATTGGGTACAGATGGCTTATTTTCAGTTTGTGTGCTTATTGATTTACATTGCTTCACTGCTGCAGCAAAAGTAATTCCAGGTCTTGGAGTACGTTCGTCTATGCGTTTTCTAGCTTCTGGATAAGAGATGTTTTCTTTTGCTTTGATTGCTTGTATTTCTTTCTCCAGAAGCCACTTAGGGCAAGAACGGGAATAGGCAGGATGGTCGCCTTTGCAGTTGATGCATTTAGGTGTAGATTTGCAATCAACGCCGTCGTGGCCAACTTCTGCACAACGAGGACAGGTAATTGAACCACGACAAGATGTTTTTGAGTGTCCAAAACGTTGGCATTGGAAACAACGCAATGGATTAGGGACAAATGGACGCACAGGGCATCGTAAGTATCCTGCATTAATGTGGGATGGTAGCGATGGTGTGTTAAATGTCAGAATGACATGTTTTGTGGGCAATATTTTCCCGTCACGACGGATGGTGATACGCCGTACTCCACATACATGCTGCTCTTTTAGACCTTCTAATATCTCTTCATCGGGTACATTATAGAGTTCTCCCTCAGAGATAACTCCTCTACTGAAATTTAATGTTTTATGAGCAGTGACTAATACTTCAATATCTGCAAATTTGGTACATTTTAATAGATTTGACGCTTGTTTTGAATCAGCTACTTCAATAAGTAAGACGCCTGATCTTAATTTTTTAACGTTTTTAACTTGGCCAATGGATGTCGAAATGCATTTATGTACGAGAAAGGGAGAGACAGCCGAAAAACTTCCCTCCTTTCTCTGTACAGTGAAAAACCTAGCTTGACTTGTTTCTACTGATACATTTTCGTGCCCCTTTTGACCCAAGGGGAGAGGTTGTGGGGGGGTTGAAGATTCCATATTTTAAAGGAAGTTGTTCAGATCCCGGCGGCACCACCCACCATGGAGCCCAACAAGGGGATGCTAAACGCTCCCAAAAAGGGACATAAAGTCCCACCAGTGCTAACCGGGATCTATACGCGCACAGCTACCCCTTAAGCAGCCTCGACCCATTAAAGTGCTCAGCAGGTAACCGATTGCTTGGCCCAGGCCAGTGACAAAAGTCGTCCGACCAGCCGATTGATGTAGACGGGACCATTCTACACCTCCCGTTTATCCGAAGCAGGGGCCAAAGTAATGTGTTGGTTTTCCTCAATTACCAGGATCCCCCTTTCCGGGGACACGGGTCTCCACGCACGGCAAACACGTGGGTGGTTAACAAATCGCGAGATGTTGTGTTCAGAAAGGAACACAACATATCGCGATAAGCCCTCACCTCCGAAAAGGTAACCACAACGAGGGAGAAAAAGGAAAAAGGAAGAGAAGAGAAAAAAGGAAAGAAAAGGAACAGAGCAAAAGATCGCTGGGGTACCTCGGGATTGCGACACCCGTGTTTACCTAAAGTAGGTAAACCCCCTGAGGGGGAGTAAAATATGATTTCTCCATTTTACTACAGTTCATCCAGTTCCAATTTATGGACAATGCTCTATTGGAAAAGAGAGCTGATTTTATTTGTAGTTCTAGTGAAGGAAAGATGTGTGTAGAAACCAAATATCTGATGTTTACGAATAACATTCTAAGGGCCGATGCCACCAAAGTCGTTTAACGCTATCCGCGATTAATCTCGGTTTAAACGGAGAATTGCGTTCCCCTATTGGTTGGCGCCAGGGTTAATCGTGTCTAATCGTAGTTAGCCGTTAAACGACTTTGGTGAGATCGGCCCTTAATGCTATAAAACCAGTGGATTAAAATTGTTATAGAGCTTTTTTTTTAACAAATTTTAGTATAATAAAACCCAAAATGGAAACGAATGTTGTAATGGAGTAATATGCAGAAAGTTCCGCAAAAGACCACTGTCTTGCAACTGTAAAAAAGTTAGGGTGTATGATGCTGTTCCACAATCTAATGAAGGTTACCAGGGTTGCGTAAAATATGAGATAAACGGAATTTTAAAAATTCATACTGTTTTACTATCTATGGCCATAAGAAGTTATTAGATAGGGCTCCAATTAATGATTTTTTCCTATTTCATTATACCTTGCCATGTTTAAGGTTTTTTTTAAATTTTGCTTGTAATGTCATGAAACTTTCTTATATATTCTATGGATATTGATTCAGTATTTGATCCTCTACTGTGAATATAGTTACACTAATTTTTAGATATTGTGTTTTGCCACAAGTTTTCAAGTCATTTCAATATTTTAATACGTTAACTTGTACACTTTCTTAAAAATGTTATTGTAATAAGGGAGGATTATTCTCTTTAAGTGGTTTAACTAATCATAATAAAATTTACAGGGGACAAATATACTGACTTAAACTTTGTCTTAGTTTTTATGTATTGAGACAAGTGATAATATATTACAGTACTGAATCATAAAATATCATTGGATCCCTGTAATTCACCTAAAATTTTCTGCAACCTAGGTCGAAAAGCTCAGGTTTAATTATTTTTATTAATATGAAGTGATCGGAAATATTAGCTACATATATATATCCATTTAATTCCTATGTATGATAACTGTTTTATGGTTTGGTTTGGTTTGGTTTTGGAGCGCTACGGTCTACTTTTTGCAACACGAGAACTTTTTAATGAAAAAACATTTAAACGATGTCTTTAATTTGCGCTACTTTTTCTGTGAATATTTCACTCATAGAGATGATTTCACTTTTAAATTGTTTAGTTGGCAACACATTTATAAGTACCGGGCTGTGGGAGTTATTTATACCTACTGCCGAGGAATGAGACGGCATTACGTTAAATCGTTCCAAGGTGTATTGAATGATGCGGAAATATTAAAATTTTAACTCAAAATTTTTAGGCAAATTCAAATATCTTTATAGCAGGTTAAATCGTGACAAGAAATCATGTTTTTTCATAGAACACTGCTATCGTTTGTAGCAATCAGTTTTGTTGAAGTTGATTTTAATACGCAATATAGAATACCTGAATCAGAACAGCGTTACGGTGAAATGTTATCAACCCATGTTGAAGATCCTGGGTAAGTTTGTATTACTTAGCACAAAATTAAATTTTGTAATAACAATAAAATTATCTTATGTTCTTGATGCTTTTAAGATGTTAATGGTATTTAATAGTGCCTTTTGAAATTTCGCTGATAGCTTTTTTCTTGCTAAAATACATATTTTTTCTTTACTATTTGAGTACATTTATCTATACAAAATTGAATAAATCAAATATAACAATTAAGTTTTAAATATTTTAATTTTAAAGGAAGTGTATAAAAGTTTAATAGATTTGTGTTGGTGATGGAATATTTTTATTTATGTATTTTTAATATATATATCGAGTCTTATCGCAAAAAAATTTCTGGTATGTTTTGAAATAGGGATATGAAATTTTATTTTTGATTTAATTTGTATACTATGATTTTTAAAGTTTTCATATTATTGATATTAGATTTACAAATTACCATTATCTACTTTCTCCTCCAGATAAGGTGCCAAACGATGGCTGAATGGTAGAGCATTGTCGAATCCTGCTGTGGACAAAAGTCATTCAGAATTGGCTTTAAACAGTAAGTCTCAGTCTCATTAATCTTCATGTGCAAAACATAGAAATGTAGCGCTCCAAACCAAAACTCCAGTTATGGAGTAGAAATGATCACTATGTTTTCATTTAATGTTAAAAAAGTGCTTTTCTCATTTATCTGACTGAATCTGGTATTCAGTAAACTAATATTAATTTCATCCCTAATTAGTACATAACTTGCTTTCCAGTAATTTATGAGTGTTTATAGTTATGTAACTTGCTGTTAAACTTCGTATATAGTATCTTTGATATTTTCAGATTGAAATGTAATATAAAACTCATGAATTGTACAGTTATCAACAAAACTTTCATCTAGTGTTTTTGAATTCAAGAAGATGTAGCCACAAATACAGTTTTTTTTTTAAATTCAAAATTTTTCTTGTCTATATATATTAATTACTCTGCTTTTACTATATTTAAGACTATTTCATATGTTTAAAACAGGGTTGGTCATTTTGTCGGCAAAAAGGTATTACCAAGGAATAGACCATGGTACTATCAACCAACCTACTATCAATATCCAAGCTGCTTTTGGCTGTAGGTTCATTTACACACAGTTATATGAAAGTTTTGAAAATCTTATCAATAAAATCATCTAACATGAAACAAGTACCACTATACACATACTGACAGCATAGTTAAGATGTCAATTATTTTTTGTTTTGAGCAAAAGACTAACATAACTAAAAATCCTTATGTATCCTGGTGGCAAAGTAGTATTCAGTGATTTTCATTTTATAAAATAAGATTAAAAAATGTATGAGCTCCTTTAGCTGTATCTATACAATATATCTTAATTTTATATGTAGTATCTTAATTCTACATATAACATATCTTAGACTTTTATATACATATCTTAATTCTACTTATATCCTGTATATATATATACCCGTCTTATGTAAATTAAAAATAAATAGAAATGTAAATAAATTAATAATTATAAATTAAAAATTATGTATAAATTGAATATATATGCATAGTTTCTGCACACCTGGAAAATCATGGATTTAGACAATGGATTAATTTTGTCATGGAAAGTCTTGATTTTTCAAGTAAAATGAGTAAAAGTCATGGATCCGCTAAACTACCGATTAAAAAAAATGCATTGAATTGTTTAATTCTATTTTTACTTGTCATTTGAAGTTACTGTGTTTGGTATTTATGTATTATCCTATTGACCATATCGCCAAGTAAAATTTGTTCACCAGGGAAACTCAAAGCAAGAAAGCTTAATGGGTGGGTAAATGTATATTATTAAATTGTATATTATTAAATTGTATATAAACATTATAGGGGTTATATTTGGCTATTATTCATGGTCACCTGGATAATACCAAAGTACCCTGAATTGGAAACATTTTGATTGAAAAATTGCTATATGATTAAACTTAGGTATGTAGATACAACAATTTATTATTAATAACTGAGTTTATTAACACTCATAAAGTAAGTTTATAGTTTTTTTATAAAATTCCTGTAATTTCTCTAAAAGCATATATTTTATTTGTATGTACATCAGAAGTTTTATTCATACATACTTTAACGAAAGCTTTTTTTAAGTCATGGAAAATGGTCCACTAAATTGGGAAAAGTCATGGATTTGAAAAATTTTATTTTGGCAGATACCCTGTATATGTCTTATGTCAATTAAAATTACATAAAAATGTAAATAAGTTATAAATTTATAATTATTTAAATATATATCTGAATATAAATTATAGAAATTTATAAAGTTAATATAATTATTTAAAATTATAAATAATTATAATCTATCTTAATATAGATTATATAAAGTTAATATAATTTAAAATATTTATAAAATAGTAATTCTTTTCTTTCTTTTCAGATTTAAATTGGAGTTGTTAAACTAGAGTATCCAAGTTCCAATATCACAGCTGAACCCTTTGATAATGGTATTGGATTGTGCAAGAAGAGCGAAAGCCACGGTTGCCGCAATTAGGGAACCCAGAATTAATACTTTATTGCAAAACTTGGTTAGTAGCAAGGTCTATGACTAATTGGGTTATGTACCATGTATTTTTTTTTAATTTTTGATACAGACTAGAACAACCTTTCCTACATATTTATACCATTTAAATTTCTTTCTCTAATAGATTTAAATCTGTCACTTATATAGTAGTTGCTTATTTGTAATAATACAGGGTTCCCACGGTCATGAAAAATCATTGAAAAGTGCTTAAATTTTCTTTTTGCTTTTTATGGCCTTAAAAGTTTTTGAATTTTCTTTGAGGTCATTGAATTTGAGGTCTGGTGCTTGATTTTTCTTTTTTAAGTCACTGCAAAATGTTATGTAGCCTATACACTATGGCCAATTGTTCACCACTTCCGAATGGGGACCTTGAACGATGGTTCACGGGTTGCATCCACATGCTGGGCCACTCAATGAGCCGAGCTCGTGGATTCGTCCA
This sequence comes from Pardosa pseudoannulata, assembly GCA_032207245.1. Classification (NCBI taxonomy): domain Eukaryota; kingdom Metazoa; phylum Arthropoda; class Arachnida; order Araneae; family Lycosidae; genus Pardosa; species Pardosa pseudoannulata. The sequence continues at coordinate 96,023,444 of CM063507.1, read as the reverse complement.
TTGATTCTACTGCACACTTTAGTTGCGCATCTGGCTGCCTTTGATCTTTGGGGAAAAACTGCCTCTGAAGCCATTGTTCGTCAAGGTTTTTGCCACCATCAACCACGATAAGTCATACCCCCTCCAGATGGTGGGGATGGCTTGCAGTGGACCATAGTGTGGAGGGACCCTTAATTCATGTCTGCATTGGAAAATTGAGTAGGATCGTTATCGGCAATTGTGGGCGTGTCACGCGACTCATCTTTCATGCACTGCTAACTGCACTAGCTACGGTCACCAGCTTGATAAAATATAATTTAAAAAGGGATGTAACAATATAAAAAGTTTGGAATTGCTATAAAAAGAAACTATTTATAAACCAGTATTCGTGTGCTTATAGCCCTTCCTTTTTTTACACCATTTCAAAAGCCTGGTTTTTTTTTTTTTCTGGGAAAAGAGTGAACATTATATATATATAGTTCTATTTTTTTGGGGAGTTATTTTAATTTTTTTCAATTATGAACAGCATATCAAAGTGGTGCTTGAAAAAAATATGCTTTGGAGAAGTCATTAAAAAGTGCTTGAAATTTTCTGAAGCAAAAGAGTGGGAACCATGTAATAAGATGTGTTTGTGAGAGGTGGAAATTAATTTCCACCTTTTTTTTTTAATCAAAAATTTTGGGGTAGTTCTCTGTCTTTCAGACTAGACTCCTCAATGATTGGTTAAACTTGCCAAGAAGTTCATATGAAGTTGCCATTTTACTTTACCAAATTTCAATGGAATTTTTAAGTCGAAAATTTGTGACTAACCTAATTGGAATTCAAAAATTTTCTAAATTTTTAAATATTGTTATATTATTTTTCTTGATATTTCTTCCATTTTAAGTGTATCATATATATTTTGGCGATTATTTTTGTGCTTTAAAAATTAAATCAAATGCCTCTATTTGGCCATGCCTATATCTGTTCTTAATACTGTACCAGACTGTGATGTTCATGTTAACAGAATTATTATTTACGTGTCATACAGGTTACGTATAATTTTGATCAATGTGTAAACAGCCAGGTAATTTGAAAAAAAAAAAAAAAAAAACTCATGGTTAAAAACACCTGGTTACAGTCACAATAGTTCCAAGCAACTGAATAAAGGTTATTTTTACAGTAAAACAATATTGTAATAAAAATGCAATGAAGTACAACAAATTGCATGAAAAGTTTTAACATCTATTTTAAATAAATATATAAATGACTAAAAGAATATTAAGTAATTTGAAAATATTATTTCACTTTTGATTTTAGTCGATTCTTCACCAATTAAAAAAACATTCAGTTGCAGCCTAAGCTATTTGTGATGTGCTGCCATCTAGGTAATAGCAGAGGTGATATTTTTACTAGTGAAAATAGTTTAAATTGATGGTTATTATGATTTAACTTTGTAACATTATTACTATCTACTACAGAATAAATGGAATAATAAACATGGTTTCCGCGCACTTGGAAAGTCATGGAAAATTATAGATTTAGACAATGGAATAGTTTTGTCATGGAATGTCTTGATTTTTCAAGTAAAATGAGTAAAAGTCATGGATTCACTAAACTACCGATTAAAAAAAATGCATTGAATTGTTTAATTCTATTTTTACTTGTCATTTGACTGAAGTTACTGTGTTTGGTATTTATGTATTATCCTATTGACCATATCGCCAAGTAAAATTTGTTCACCAAGGAAACTCAAAGCAAGAAAGCTTAATGGGTGGGTAAATGTATATTATTCTGTTTTTTTCTTAAATTTTAGATTAAAATTTCATTAATATAATAATTATTTTTTAATAAAAATTAGTTAAGATTTTTGCACAAAATATAAGTTTATCTCCAGGGATATTGTATATAAACATTATAGGGTTATATTTGGCTATTATTCATGGTCACCTGGATAATACCAAAGTACCCTGAATTCAAATTAGAAACATTTAGATTGAAGAATTGCTATATGATTAAACTTAGGTATGTTGATACAATTTATTTTTATGTGAGTTTATTAACACTTATAAAGTAAGTTTATAGTTTTTATGATAAAATTCCTGTAATTCTCTAAAAGCACATATTTTATTTGTATGTACATGAGAAGTTTTATTCATATATACTTTAATGAAAGTTTTTTAAAGTCGTGGAAATGATCTGCTAAATCAGGGAAAGTCATGGATTTGAAAAATTTTATTTTGGCAGATACCCTGAATAAATGAATTATTTATTTTATTGCAGGCATTAACTTGTTATTAACTAAACGAAGGATCTATATATAGTTTCCACCTTCTAATAATATAACAATATCACTACATTCTTTACACTTAAAAGGCACTTTTTAGATTTGCTGTTTAGTCAAGAAAGTCTTTAAAACAGTGTTGGTTTGTAAAAGTTAAAGAAACAAAAATATATTGATCATATGTAAATGATGCACATTTTTACACATACATGCTTTTGCAAGACATGTATGTGAACTTTGATTTTTTATTTTTACTGTATTTTGCACATTTTGTTCAGTTTGCATAGTAATGTTATATATTTCAATAATAAATTTACCGGAATAAATTTATTACATGATTATTCCTTTTTTAGACTAAAAACTAATTTATTGATTGAATAACACTGAAAAACTTTAATGATTAATGATATCATAATATTTGGTTAGTTGTAAAAGTAAAATGGACTAAACTATCATATACAGTGAAACCTCTCTGAGTGGCCACCCCTCCGCACCAAGAATATTTGGCCGCTCTGACGAGTTTTATCTACTATCATAATATTATTACTATAATGCGTAATATAAACAAGTCTGGCATGTATTTCTTATGTAAATGGAATTTAAAACTTATCTAAAGAGAAAGTAGTACTTTATTTCATGCTTCTTTACATTTTTTTAAAAAAAGGCTACAATTTGTTTTTGTTTGTTCTGTAGTTTTCGTACCCCTTCAAAATCATTCTTTTTTTAATGAATTTGTTGATTTACATTTTTCCACAGTTAATAATTCAGCTAACTTTCTGGCTGATTTGACATTCTCATATTCACGCAGAACATCAATGCTCTACTTGAGATTTAGAAAAATGCATTTTGACATCATTGCAACTGAGATCACTGACCACCTAATGAAATGAAATTGGTGTGAATGACATTTTTTCTGACAGAGGTGCAATTCTTCCTTAACTGTACCGATTGGAATTCCAAACAAAGGCCCTAGGACACCTTCAACGCTTGATTGTCCAGTTCCTCCCGCAGTTTCTATGGATTTTGCAATAGGAATTCCTTATTGAAGGGTGTGGTGAGAATACAAAAGAGATTACAGATTTAATTTTTCTTAGAAAAGGGGGGGGGCACAGGAATGGACTTCTCAAGTTATTCCTTTGTCTTATATCCGACCATAAACCTGACCTTGAGTTTTTTTTTTGCTTAAAATTAAAGCATGGAGTAAATAGAATTTCCTGAAAAATGAAAGGGGCAATCCCACTTGGTGGCCGTTTAGAGGGGGTCGGGTGGCTGCTGATAGAGGTTATTTTACCATTAGGTCTATCAGTCGAAAAATTCGTGCCATGAAAAATTGGCCATTTAGAAAGGTGGCCGCTTGAAAAAGTTTCACTGTACTTATAAAATTATTTGCTTATAAGTTACAGTGAAAAGAGTACTGTAGATAACATAATCTGCCAATTTGAAGTTCATAAAGGACAGTCCTTTTAAAATCTCAACTATCTTGCATGGTTCTGTTTTTAAATTTATCTTCTCAAACAGCTTGTGTAGTAAATTAAGAATGTTTGACAGCCTTCATATTCCTTGACTTAAAACCCTTTGACTAATTTTTACTGTGATCATGCAACAAGTCAGATAAAAGCTGTGTGCCATGGATTTGAATTGACATGCATGTTAGCATGATATTATTAGCTATAACTGTCTAATTTTATAAAATCTTTTTTACAAATTTACAAGTATGTTGTGATTTTTTAAAATTTTCTATATACCTATTTAAAATAAATATTTCTTTATTTAACAGATGCTATCAAGAGAAATAAAAAGGTTTCAATGGTACTCATAATAGCATTTCTCTTCATAAAATACTAGAAGACAAAGAAAATAATATTCTGATAAACTAAAAGCAGGTAATGTATTTTTTTAAATTTATTCATTTACTAGGTATAATTTTTAATTGTTGCACCTGCTGCTGAGTATTACAATGCCCTTTTATTTTATTTTGCTATAAATGCTATTTACTTTATTCTTAAGAATATGCTAATTAATTAAAAATCTGAGATAATAAAAACCTTGTACATATATTATACAATGTTTTTATATTCTTGAAAATTACTGATACTTCACCCCCCTCCTTCCCCCTAAAAAACAAAAAACTTGAGGAATAAAATATTTTTAAAATTACTTTATGAATTAATAATCTTAGTAACTGTACTAGTAATTTAACTGAAATAGCCTAGTACTTTTAAAAACAATTTTAGAATGATAAACCTTATTTACCTTGTTTTCCAAAGTAAAGCAATCATTTATAAAACCGTAAAAAACATTATAAATAGTAATTTCTGTATATTTCTTTTAGTTTGATAAGATAAAGTATTGCAGGAAAAAATTGCATTTTAAACCAGAGTTTGAAAGAGAAATCTCTCTTTATTTATTTTATGAACCAGTCTGGATTTTAAGAATTTTTTTTCTAACAATAATACAATGAAAACACATTAAATTGAATTCAAAACTTATATCAGGGTTCCCACGGTCCTTAAAAGTCCTTAAGAACTCCTTAATTTTAGCTTTCATTTTTAAGGGCCCTTAAAACTACTTAATTTTCGTCAAAGGTCCTTAAAAACTCCTTAATTTTTAAATTGGAATGCGATCAATTTCTCCATCGATGAGATCCACAGTCTCATGTGATTTTCCTATCAGTTTTCTTATATGACAAACATATAATCTTTTGTATACTTTTTTGTATGTTTAAAGTCAGCTGCCCTTTCCTAATAGCTAACAGTCATGCAGATTTTAATTAAACGAAGCATGGAGGATGGGTGTTTGTAGATATTTCAGTTACTTATGGAAGTTTAATTTTCCTTGCATTGAATGTAATAGAAAAGTCAAACTTTCTTCTTTCCCAGGCAACGCCGGGTATAATCAGCTAATTAATATATATATATATATATATATCAGTATTTTTTAAACCCTCAGGAAGTACTGTTTATAATATTGTTTTTATTCACAATTTATTTTTAGTTTGATCACTCAAAAAACTTTAGATGTACATTTTTCAAAATTAAGTTTTGTCAAATAGATTTATCTTATATTAATTTTTAGGCATTTGTAAAAACTTAATTCTGAAATATTGTAGGGCATTTATTGAACATGCCATGTCTGGTTCATAATCATTAAAATATGTTTCTCAGGAGATAGGGTTTATGCCGTTATGTTGTGTGTTTCAAGTAGGTCCTTATAAAAAGTTACTTTTGTCTTTAGAAAGTCCTTAATTTTTGTTCTGGGAAAAGAGTCGGAACCCTGTATATGTTTAATAGCTATCTATCATTATTGTTATATAGACTATTCAACTGTACATATTTACTACACACATTATTGAATTATTATACAATATTCATGTTTTAAAAAGTTAAAGCTTCTTAATTGTGATTACATATATTATTATACTGCTTTCTTATTCACAGGAATAATGCCACTCTAGGTGCCACCTGGTATATGCTTACAACACTCTTCTTCAACTGTGGATCATGATAGACAAACTCTTTTCTTCAACTTTGGAGCGTGATATGCAGAATCTTACTCTACCAGTTAATGCACTTGAGGTGTTGAAATATATGTTCTTCAGTTCTATGTGTAAAAACCTCCCTATATTCAACTTTATAGAAAAAAGGAACTTTTCCTTTCTGGAAAAGTGTACGCCAGTTTTACCAGTTGTAGGTCAGTGTCAGCTGTATCCCTGTGTGTTTGAAACCGCAAGCAGTATGTGTCTCCAGTGAAGATAATTCTAAACTAGTAAGGGAATAACCCCTCATCGTTAGCAGCCAGAATATGTTTAGGACATTTCCAGTCGGCATGTGTACATGGAGATTTGATTGACAGCTCCATATTTGTAGAACTAAAAAAGAAGTAAATTGTTTGTGTACAGGGGGACTCCAACAACAGCTCCATTTTTGTAGGACTACAAGGAGGTAAAAAGAAAGTATAGTGTTTGTGTACAGGGGGACTGTGTGGACAGCTCCATTTTTGCTGGACTACAAGGAGACGAAAAAGTATATAGTCTGTGTACAGGGGGACTCCATCAACAGCTCCATTTTTGTAGGACTACAAGGAGGAAAAAAAAAAGAATAGTGTCTGTGTGGACAGCTCCATTTTTGCAGGACTCCATCAACAGCTCCATTTTTGTAGGACTACAAGGAGGGAAAAAAAGTATAGTGTCTGTGTGGACAGATCCATTTTTGCAGGACTACAAGGAGACAAAAAAGAAGTATATTGTCATTATACAGGGGGAATCCATCGACAGCTCCATGTTTGTAGGACTGCAAAGAGAAAAAAAGTATAGTGTCTGCGTACAGGAGGATTCCACCGACAGCTCCATTTTTGTAGGACTACAAGGAGGTAAAAAAAGTATAGTGTCTGTGTACAGGGGGACTCTGTGGACAGCTCCATTTTTGCAGGACTACAAGGAGACAAAAAAGAAGTATATTGTCATTATGCAGGGGTAATCCATTGATAGCTCCATGTTTGTAGGACTACAAGAATTAAAAAAAAGTATAGTGTCTGTGTACAGGAGGACTCCATTGACAGCTCCATTTTTGTAGGACTACAAGGAGATTAAAAAAAAAGTGTAATGTCTGTGTACAGGAGGACTGTGTGGTCAGCTCTATTTTTGCAGGACTACAATGAGACAAAAAAGAAGTATATTGTCTGTGTACAAGGGGAATCTATTGACAGCTCCATGTTTATCAAAATCATATTTGACAACTGAACATTCAACCAAATTAAATTGACTAACTAAAAATCAAACCAACCAAAAACGAAAGAATGCAAAGATGATTTAATTTTTATTGTGACTTCATTCAAATCAAATAAATTTTCAGTCAGCTAGACAGATTTATTGACAGGAAAAACTTGGAAAAAAAAAAAAATACTGCTAACTGGAGCAAAGTCTTTCAAGATATGAAGCCTATCAAGATAAGTTTTTTTCATTTTTCAAGGTATTATTTCCGATAGAACTGGTGTTTTCTTGATAATTGTTTTCACAAAGACAGTGCTAACTTTTCTATTAGAAATTAATGTTGACTCCATGAGTGGAGGAATAATTACATTTTGAAAAATATTATTTCTACAACTGTTATAGAATGTGTTGTATTGGTATGCACGATGATGGCCCAATGTAATTTTATCAAGTTGTGCTGCATTAAAAGTATTGAAAATTTTTATTTGTGGAGTTTTTATGTTTGACTGGTGAATGTTTTGTTGGGCAACTCATACAATATAAATATAAAGAAGAGATAATTCATGACATTGTTTAACATCTCATTTTTAAGTAAACTATTCTAAAGCAATATTTGACTCCTGGACTATTTTTGCCAATGCTTTCTACAAAGTATGAAGTTGTCTCGATTGTTTTCAAGACATTAGTATTACACTTTATTTTTCAAAGATACTATTTTAATAATGTTTTATATTTCATCCATGTATTAATCTTTAAATTATCAATCTAAAACACAACATATGCATAAAATAATGTAAATACAGTTGTTAAAACCTACTGATTTCAGATTCTTTCATTTGTACAAATAGAGAAATAGACTCTTGTCGATAATTCTGGAAAAATAAATACTCAGTGTCTGCATCTGATTGTTGGAAGAGATAAGTAAAAGACAAAACATACAACATAGTTGAATTTTGATATGTGGACAACACAGAATATATCTTACCTACCCGTGTGGTGACCGGGTTTGGAAGAATAGTCCCAATGTAGCTCATGCATGACGTAAGAGGCGTCTAAAATGGGTACCCAGTGTCTGGGGGTATAACCGGATACCCTGCCCCTGGGGATTATATCAGGGGACTGCCCTCAGGGGTTTACCTACTGTAGGTAAATACGGGTGTCACAAGCCCGAGCTATCCCAGTGATCTGTTTCTTCTTTTCTTCATTTTCTTTTCTTCTGTATCTTGTGTTTGGATTATGATAGACCTCTGGTTGAAATCTCCTGCTGTTTGGAAACTGTGAAAATGTCTTCATTAAGGTCCAAAAATACATTTCTTTTATTAGTATGCAATCTTTATATTGAATTACATAACAGGCAACTTAAAAAAAAAGAAAAAAAATATAATGTGCTATACACATACTTTTTAAGACAAAGTATATTCTACACTAGAAATATCAACTACTACTTTATCTTGTGTGAGCATGATTACTGATTTAATTTTATTGCTTACGAAAAAGAAAATTTATTCTGGATATAGAAAACTCTTTATATGAGAGTAATTTAACCAACCCTCTGATTGCCTTATTTGAGTACCAAAATCGCTTCAAAAATTTTTTTCATATTTTAAATCCATATAATATTGGAGAATTGGAATGTGCATTTTTTCTTACTAGAAAAGATTTTTTTTATATAAATTTTTATCATGAGAAACTAAGCTGTCAGAAAAACCAATTTTAGATGTTATTACAAAATTTTTTTTAAAAATTAATTCCAATTGAATTACGGTTAATTTCTATTTATTACATAATATAAAAAAGTAAAATGTATAATACTTAGGAAAATATAATGCACTAAGGAAAAAATACCTCAAATGTTGTTTAGTATGATTGAGTTCGAAACAGGGTTCAATACGAAGCCTTTGTACCAGGTTCTGTCTCTTTGCTATTTTTTTCAAATTTGCATCTTTTCTTAGATATCACACTGTCATCGATGCTCTCTTTTTATGAGGTTAGGTGGTTGCAAAATGAGCTGTCAGTCTGAGATGGTTCAGAGTAGAACTGTCTTATAGGGCAACAGCTTTTATCTCCATCAGAATACTTTTGGATACTTTCTTCAACCACTTGCAAGCGAAATTCCAAAAGCTTCATATTTGGTGCTGAGTTTTGCTTTTTGTAAAGTACATAGGCATTCCACTACGATTGATCTAAAAATTGCCAGGAAATTTCGATATAATACTTCCCTTGTTGTTTTCGGAGTGTGGGACGTTGAATTATTATAGTAACAAATGACAACTGATTTCATAAGTCTTGGTTAGATTTGTTTCATGAATAGTACTCATAAGGCACACACTCTTCTTGTCATGCCACTTCAGGGGTATAATTTTACCTCTTTGCTAAGCAATACTTTCACATTCCTTGGGGACTTTCTCTTTTTAAAATTGACAGGAAGGTTGTAGGCGTCAATGAATTTGTTGGAGTTTCGTATAAAATAGAGTGCACATTCTGCATTCTTTGGTTGTTTATTTTTGTTTCATGGTAAAGTAATAAGTTATGCCTACGTCAAATAGAAAAAAAAAAATGCTTGGAGTTGCATTCACTTGCTTTATGCGGAGTTGTTTGGAGCAATCGAGAATTTACCTGGAAATCTTTCCTGCTCCTCTTCTCCTTGAGCGGTTATGGTCTTTTCTGACTCAGAACATCCCAGAGTCTTTTCTACTCTCAGGCGCATTGAGCATACAATTGTCATGCTGTCATCCGAAAAAAACAAAAGGCAAATGTCCCATGGGAAATGAGAAAAATTCTCTGACAATGAACTTGCTTTGATGGAAACACGATAGAAAGTTCCATTTTCGTAACATTGATTTCGTAAGAAATCAGATTGTCCTATTAAGGAAATATATGTTGAAAAATTGATTTTAATATTAAATGTTAGTTTTAATTCTGGACTTCGACTAAGATCACTTTACTTTGGTCGAATCTTCTTATTTCTAACTTTTCTATTTTACACGAAACATTCAGTTTGGGAAAAGTGAAATTCAGTCTCTGTATGTGGAAATCTGTGTAAATTCCAACCCCAGACCGTTTATTTCCATTCGGAGACAATCGCATGCGAGAAAAAAAAGTCAAATATCCTGTGTCAGATGGAAAAATTCTCGGACAATCCATGTAATGTTCATTTATATGGAGACTCGATTGAAAAATCCATATTTTCTTCAGATCGACAACACAAGAAGGAAAAGCAGATTGTTCTTTTAAATAAATGCACTACTAAAAATCTGAACTATAGAATTAAACGATTATACGAGAATTGTCGCATTATTATGCTGAACACAAACATGCAAATCTGCTCTTTTTCAGACAGTGTGAAACGAGTACAACGTTGTTGGTACTTCAGCCAATTTGAAAAAAGACAGAAGTTGTTCGGAGCAATCGAGAACTTACTTGGAAATCTTTCCTGCTCCTCTTTTCCTTGAGCCGTATTATGGCCTTTTCTGACTCAGAACAGCCAGTTTTTTCTTCTCTCAGGCACATTGATCATACGATTATGAAGCTGTCATCCGGAAACAGCAAATCTTTTGATATGTAACGTTCATCCTGTCCATCTTCGTTTCTTACAAGTTCTATAAAAGTTTATAAAAAAAAACATTCCTTTCGGGAGAAAGGAAAGTCCCTTCGACACTTGTACTCCCCTTCGGTATAATTCCATAATTTCTAAGTATGGCAAATATCCAGTGCAGAGGGAAGGATTATCGCACAATCCATTTGATTTCTTGGAGACGCCATTCCAAGTTCCATTTTTTTGTAAGATCGACAAGAAGAAAAAGCAGATTGTACTAGTAAATGAATATTCTGTTGAAATGTTCTTATCAATTTTAAAATTGTATACCAACAGTATTATTCTTGGATTCTGTAAAAGTTTCGTTATTTTAGTCGAATATTGCTATTTCGAATGCTTTTTCATTACACGAATTATTCCGTTCGGCAAAAGTGGAATTTCACCGCCATACCTCGTACTCCCTTTCGAGTACAATCGTATGCGAGAGTAAAAGACAAATGTCCCGTGGAAAAATACTCTGACAATGAACTTGCTTTGCTAGAGACACGTTAGAAAGTTCTATTTTCGTAACGTTGATTTTTCGTAAGAAATATCAGATTGTCCTATCAAGGAAATATTTGTTGAAAGATGGATTTTCATTTTAATATTAAATGTTACAGTTTTAATTCTATATTTGGACTAGATTCACTTTACTTTGGTCGAATCCTTTTATTTCTAAATGTTCTATTTTACACGAAACATTCCGTTTGGGAACAGAGAAATCCAGTCTCTGTATGTGCAATTCTGTATAAACTCCAACCAACCATACCGTTTATTTCCGTTCGGAAACAATCGCGTGAAAGTAAAAAAGTTTGGTGACAGATGGAAAAATTGTCGGATAATCTATGTCGTGTTGATTTATATGGAGTCGCGATTGTAATATCCATGTTTTCTTCAAATCGACAACACAAGAAGGAAGAGCAGATTGTTCTTTTAAATAAATATACTACTGAAACACTTAATTATAGAATTAGATGCTTATACGAGAATTTTTCGTAGCAGTTTTCACCTCATTGCAACGACACATCAATCAGTATTCTATTAAAATCAGCAGCAACTCCTGACCGTGTAACGTCGCAACATACATATACATCTGTGTTTGTGGGGCTCAGTAAAAGCAATTTCTTAAAGTCATAGACTTTATTTAACTCGGTTATCTACAATATGTACATGTTATATAACCAATATCGTTGGGAGAGAGAAACAACCTTTCTCCTCCAGCCCCGACAACACACTGCCTTGTTCTTCAAAGACCCCTCGCAAAAAGAGGGGGGGGAGAGAACCAGGGCTGAGAGCAAGGGAGTGGTCAGTGGACGGGACTCCTGCCTTTTTCAGGGGAATAAATTCCCACGGGTCCTGAGAATGACCGACCCTCTCTAGTTCTCGTGTGACCAGCTGCCACAACCGTAAGCCAGCTTCGTATCGGGGAAAGACTCGACGATACACATTCATGTAGTGTCCACCCCGCTGCAGGAGGTTGCAGTTGAACACGCAAAACTGCTGTTTTTCAGTCAGTATTATACGAGTACGACGTTGTTGATTCTTCAGCCAATCTGAAAAAAATTTGACAAGTTGTTAGGAGCAATTTAGAACTTACCTGGAAAATCCTTCTTTCTCCTCTTTGCCTTGAGCGGTTATGGCCTTTTCTGACTCAGAACTTCCAGAGTCTTTTCTTCTGTCAGACTCATTGTGCACACAATTGTGAGGCTGTCATCCGGAAACAACAAAAGGCAAATTTCCCGTGGGAAATGGAAAAATTCTTTGACAATGAATTTGCTTTGTTCCATTTTCGTAGCATTGATTTCGTAAGAAATATCAGATTGTCCTATTAAGGAAATATTTTGTTGAAAAATTTTGTTTTAATTTTAATATTAAATGTTACTGTTTTAATTCTGGGTTTGGAATAAAATTACTTTAATTTTGGTCAAATTTTCTATTTTGCAAGAAACATTCCGTTTGGGAAAAGAGAAATTCAGTCTCTGTATAAACACTAACCCCATACCGTTTATTTCCGTTCGGAGACTATAGCATGCGAGAAAAAAAGTCAAATATCCTGTGGCAGATGGAAAAATTCTCGGACAATCCATGTTGTGTTCATTTATATGGAGACGCGATTGAAAAATCAATTTTCTTCAGATTGACAACACAAGAAAGAAAAGCAGATTGTTCATTTAAATAAATGTACTACTGAAATTTTTAATTATAGAATTAAATGCTTATACGAGAATTTTTCACCTCATTGCAACGATACTTCGATAAGGATTCTAGCAAAATCAGCAGTTGCTTCTGAGTATAAGCCAGTTCTTCATACCCAGGAAAGACTCCTAGATACACATTCATGTAGTGTCCACCCCGCTGCACTGGAGGTTGCAGATGAATCTCTCGTGCTCGTTTACCTCTGCAATATTGGAGCAAAGCGCGCAGACAACTATCTATAATTGTGAAAGTAAGCATCTGGCCTCTTCGTAATTAAATACTTACACCATTCGCTGACGAAATTTTCGATTGTCTGAAAGGTGATGAAGAACTCGGTCTTACTGTAGTTGGTGATAATTAGAGACTAGACGGAGATTGAAAAATCTATTTTCGTAACATGGAGAACTTGGGGAAGAAAAAAGAAAAAAAAAAGCGGATTATTCTTTTAAATAAATCCTGAATTAAAAAATGTATTTTAATTATAAACTTAAATGCCTACTGTTATTATTCTTGAATTTAGAAGAAAATTCTTTACTTTGGTCTGGTCTTGTTATTTCGAATATTTCTACATTACATGAAAGATTTCTTTCGGAAAAGTGGCACTCAATCTCTGTATGTGGAATTCGGTGTAAGCACCACATTTAGACCTTTTATTCCCGTTTGGATAAAATCGCGTACTAGAAAAAAAGGCAAATATCCGGTTGCAGATGGAAGAATTATCTGAAAATTAACGTCGTATTCGCTCATGTGAAGATGAGATTGAAAGTACAAAAGAAGAAAAGCAGATTATTCTTTTAAACAATTGTATAGGAAATTTTAATTTTAGAATTAATAGCCTGTTGTATTGTTTCTGGGTTTAGAAAAATGTTTCTTTACTTTGATCGAATTTTGTTATTTCGAGTGTCTTCACTTTACACGAAGCATTCCGTTTGGGAAAAATGACACTCATTCTCTAAGTGGAATTCGGTGACAGTTCCACTGCTATTCCTGCTACTCCCAGTACATCACATATTAGAAAAAATATTCGATGGTAGATGGAAAAATTCTCTGATAATCCATACAACATGTTGGAGACGTGATTGAATATTCCATTTTTGTAAGATCGAAAACAAAATAATATATCTTTTAACAGCACAGTGATTGTCTTGGCCTTTCTCTACTCATTCTTTAACTTGTTTCATAAAATTCGCAAATTTCTTCAGGTAAAGCGTTATTTCGGAAGGAAATCGTTATCTACTAAAATGTGGAAATCAACATCATCGGTAGTTGTTAATTCACAACCAAATATTAGATATGCAGCCTGTAGAATCTGATTTTCGTGTGATGAGAGCTGACCTATTGGCAGCTCACCCCTAGAACTGCTAGATAAATGGATGATGGCAGAGCGCTTAGCATTTAGAAAAACGTTGTTCATGAACACAAATGAGTCGTATTCATTAGGCTGAACACAAACACGCAAAACTGCTGTTTTTCAGATAGGTTTAAACGAGTACGGCGTTGTTGGTACTTCAGCCAATTTGAAAAAAGACAGCGTGAGAAGTTGTTCGGAGCAATAGAGAACTTCCCTGGAAATCTTTCCTGCTCCTCTTTTCCTTTGAGCCGTATTATGGCCTTTTCTGACTCCGAACTCTGTTTTTCTTCTCTCAGTCGCATTTAGCACACGATTGTGAAGCTGTCATCCGAAAACAACTAAAGGCAAATGTCCCGTGGGAAATGGGAAAAACTCTCTGACAATGAACTTGCTTTGTTGGAGATACGATTGGATGTCTCATTTTTGTGTGATCTAAAACAATAGAATAAAAAATCATATCATCCTAATAAATATTTTATTGAAAAATTGAGTTTAGTATTAAAAATAAATGCCTGCATTATTCCTGGATTTGGAAAAGTCTCGTTGCTTTGGTCGAATGTTGTTATTTCGAATGTCTGTACACGAATTACACTCAACAGATAAAACATGATCACATGTAAATAACGAGTTAGTCCACCTTTCGCGCGCAACACAGCTTCAACCCGCCGTGGCATGGATGCCACAAGTCCTTGGTAGATGGCCTTACACAGATTGTACCAGTTGTTTAAGCAGTGGTTACGCAAATCCGAGATATTGCGAATTGGTGGTCTTTAAAATCTGAGCTGCCATTCCATAACATCCCAAATGTGTTATGGTCCATCGAATTGTGATCTGCTGAGTTAGGCGGCCAGGCTCCTATTTATATTCGGGTACAATCATATACTAAAAAAGAATTGAAATATCTAGCAGGCAGATCGAATAATTCTCTCACAATCCATGTGATTTTTTGAAGACGCGTTTGAAAGTTACATTTTCGTAAGATGGATAATATAATTTTAAAATTAAATTACTACAGTATTATTCTTGAATTTAGAAATACACTTCCTTACTTAAGTCTATTCTTGTTATTTCGAATGTTTCTACATTACACGAAACATTTAAGTGAAAGTTAGTAATCGTATGTGAAATTCAGTGACTATTCCGCCGTAACTCCTACTCCTATACAGGTACAATCGCGTACTAGAAAAGAGTATCCAGTGACAGCGGGAAAAATTCTTTTACGATCCATGTGACTTGTTGGACATGCAGTTGAAGATTTCAATTTTGTAAGATTGACATCACAAGAAGAAAAATCAGATTGTTTACATCAGTTTTTCAGATTTTAGGTCCAACGCTCCATCCGGGATCTAATTACAAATCAAATAGTGCTGTGCAGCTTCTAAACGCATCAGTAGAATCGGTAATAATCTTTATAATGTTTCTGAGAAATTAGATTTGAATATTTTTCGACGGAACATGTAAATTCTGAAGGTACTGTTGGCGAAACAGTCAACTACATTTTACACCGGTGATCTGCCTTACAGTGACATCAAAAAAGCCATTTCCTGTAGCACAAATGACCGCTGGAATTCCGAATGGGCATTGGAAACTTTAAACAAGCTTCACGTTCTTAGACCATCGATCTCCTTTTGGCCATGTATCCCAAATCGCAAGTTGGATGTCATCTTGACTCGTCTTCGCATCGGTCACACTAGACTCACTCATAAACATTTACTTTTGGCTGAACCTGCTCCACAATGTTCTCTCTGTCATACTCATCTCACTATTAATCACATTTTAACTTCATGCACGGCATTTACACCGATTTTATAATATATATTTTAAAACTTTTCATCCCAGTTTGAGCGAACTTTTGGGTGAGACTCCCCACCCAAAACTATTTGAATTTCTCATCCGTATTGGTGTTTTTTAACCTTGTTTAATTTAAAAGGTTTTTAATATCAATCTTTTCGTTGTTTTTTACTTATGTTCTTTCTTTTAAATATTTGACTAATAGTTACTTCTGCTTGTAAATTTTATATATAAGTATACATACTTCGGTTAATATTTTCAATCTTTGTTTGACGCAGCATATCCTTGCTTGTATCTTGCGCCAAAAAACTCCAACCAACCATCTGAAGGTACTGCTTGCAGATAGACCTTGGCTCTACTTCTATTTTTGTAAGATCGACAAAGAAATCAGATTGATCTATTAAGTATTCTATTATTAAAAATGAGATTTTAATTACAAAGTTAAATGCTGACACTACTATACCTGGATATAGAAAAGTTTTGTTATTTTAGTCGAATCTTGTTATTTTGAATGTCTCTTCTTTACAGAAAACATTCCTTTCGGTAAAACTGGACATCAGTTTGCGTATGTGGAATTAGATGAAAGTACCTCAGCATACATCCTACTTCTGTTCGGGTACAATCGTTTAGTAGCAAAAGAGGCAATTATGTAGTTATAGATGGAAATCCGTGTTACAATATTTTGGCTCAATTGCTTTGACGAACTGTCTATGCAAAATATTTGAAAAAAAAAAAAAAAAAGGATAAATGTTCGTCTAATGTATTTCCTAGAAGAAAATAAGTGCCTATCTAATTTTCAGAATGCTTTCCGTCTTGGAAGGGCCACGCTAGACAACATGATTGACCTGTAAACCAGAATCCGGAATGCTTTCGTTAAACGAAACCATCCGGTTTCTGTTTTCTTCGATATTGAAAAAGCATATGACCACACTTGGCGTCATGGAATTTTACAGAAGCTTTATGATTTAGAGCTGTGTGGAAATATGCCTATATTCATGCAAAATTTCTTGGCATTAAGGACTTTCAAAGTTCGGATCGGAAATCACTTATCTCGCACTTTCACTCAAGAAGAAGGGGTTCCTCAGGGAAGCGTTTTGAGTTTTACTTTATCATAGCAATTAATGGGATTCTAAATGAGATACCACCCTCCGTAAAGGGGAGTTTATATGTTGACGACCTCCACATCTCATGTGATGGAGCTGATATGAGATATATAGATAGACAACTCCAGACTGCAGTTAACAAGATCAGTCAGTGGGTGAACGAGAATGGTTTTAGCTTTTCTAGTTCAAAGACCTGGGAGCTTTAATTCCCCTTACGATCAAAGAAAAGAATTAATCGTTACAAAACGTAACACAAGATTATAATGACTAGAAAAGATTGGGTAATTTCCTATCTCCCAGGGTGGTGGACACCAGAATTATTTGGACACATGGACACCAAGGTTTTCAAAAACTTTAATGCGACTCAGATTGAAAGAAAAAGCGAATTAGACTACCGACCTTCTCGTCGGGCAATTTTCTCCGAAGTGAGTAAATACATAGGTTTTCGAGCTAGAATAAAAAAAAAAAAACCGCAAGTCTGACTGGCGCCTCACACCTCGGAATTAGAGTTCTGTTTTCGCCCAAGACCTGCGTGCATTTTTGTAAAAAAAGAAGTCTGCACCCCGACCCTGAAATCCAGTTTCTTGGTAATAAGATCACCATTATGAATGAGGTGAAATTTCTCGGCATCATCTTTGACAAAAGACTTACTTTTGCACCCCATATCACAACCTGAGTGTTTGGGGTGCGGCCGTAACATTTTGATACAGGAACACTTCCCGTTGGACTTGTTTCCTTGACTGGACTCTCGAACATGTTCCGTCGGACTGCCGAATCCCTTCTCTTGGACTCTCGAACCCTTCCTCTTTTTAATTTTTTCTTATTTTATTCATTTCATCCTTGTCTCCTCTTCCTTCTTATCGTCCAATTGGGATCGTTGTAAAAATCTAATTGGTCTGCTTAAATCCCGTCTTGAGACCGCCTGGAGCGCAGTAACTCAGAGTGGATTGTATGAAATGAATCAACACGAAATTAATTCCCATCAAAGAACATTTATTTATAGACGCCATACACACTCTACATAACCGTTTGAGGTTCACATGAACACTGGTATTTTTTCCATTCAAGTGCAACCATGGCAACAGGTCACCAGACGACAATAAATGAGAAAAGTCGGTTGCCAAGAAGGGAGAAATTCTCTGAGATGAAACTCAGAAGTCACGACAAAACTCCGCCAACGTGGAAAACCTTATCCCTTGTAATTGGGCACTGTCCCTTAGGGAATCATAAATAACTCCGCAAAGGTACATTCTTATTTACTGTAAAGTACGGAGACGGGATTCTAATCTGGGACTGGGATCAGAACCCCGCCCGAGACCACCGTACAAGACAACAATATCTGTAGAATGTAATTTTATGGTCCTCTGTCTTTTACTAAGATGTGATGAGGTCCGATTTAGATCCCGAGCATTTTACTTCTTGTATGAATGAATCAATTATATTACTGATCTAAATCGCCTCATCACACTAATTATTAGTGATGCAGCTTTATATTGCATCATAGTTAAATTTATTCGAATCTTATTTTTTGGGCCTTTTTATACGCATCACAATTCCAATTAGGCTGCCACCCTGGTAAAATAAAGGGTAACACATAGGATCTAAATTATTACACAATATGTTGATATTCACAAATTGTTTTTTGGGGGTTATTTGGATAAATTCTTAAATCTCGTTTAAAAGGAGATCATCGTTGACAAAAATTGTTGCGATTTCATTATGGGTTGGTTCATTATAACGTCGTCTGTTATTGCCTATCTCGCCTGTAAACCAAATTTACTACTGGAACATTTTCAGCTGCTTGTCTTTCCTCTTCGAGTTCTTGAGCTTCAATTTTTCGTAACGTGGTAGGTGTGGCACAGTCTATTGTTCTGGCTAAAGAATCGATCAATGCTATCAAGAATACATGTGAAACATTGCTCATTAGCTTGAAGAGATACTCGAAAATTTGTAGCTTTTCAATCATAGTCGAGCAAATTATGTTTTTTATCTATAGGTGAATTTGTCTTGATAATATCTGTCCATTTGAAACATACCAACCACTAATTTTTCACTTTCACCCAATGACAAAGGATACAGCTGTTGTAGGAAATATTTTGTTTGAATTTTTTGTGATGTAAATTTTCATTGACATAAGATCTTGTAGAAAAATTGGATAACTTAACTCCTTTCCTTGAATATCCAAAGGTTTGCTGAGTGCAACTTAGACTTTTCGACAACAACTTATAAATATCCCATCTTGCGGTTTTTCACGAACAAAATGTTTAGCTTCACAAAACCCACAAATAACATTAAGGGGTCCGCAGTCGTGTGTCAATCTGTTGTTAAATTATTTCAAGTTGATGAATCTTTAGTCTTCGTTTGTACGTACGTTGCTGACTTGCATCAATTTTATCTTCGTGGATCATTAGTTTTTTATTTCACATGTATGTTTAGCATCTTTTTGTTGATGAACCTTATTTTCGCATGCAATTTTCTTCAGGTGTTTTGCTTCTTTTACGAGTTGCATCTTTCTCTTTTAAAATTATATGTTGATTCGTAAGTCTTTTTTCACGTTTACGTTCAACATCATTTTGTTGGCGAGCCTTTTTTCTTCGATTATGTGTTGCATCTTTCTCTTTACGAATTATTTGTTGATTATACTTTATTATATTTGACACAGAAGAATCAAAGTAAACGTCAAAAATGGCCACTTGACAAATCATTGGAAAAGCGTAGCCGTTTAATATGATTTTCTTCACTACCAAAAGTTTAAACATGTAAACCTCTAACACATACTCAGAAGTTTCACCGGCTGCATTCAACTCGCAAAATCCTGCAAAAGTTGAACATCGCGACATTTCGGATAAATAAACTGCAGCCGAACTATAATTATTCCCTTATGCATCATGTGACATAATACTAATTAAGCTCCCAATTTTGAATTATATGTTGATTCGTAAGTCTTTTTTCACGTTTACGTTCAACATCATTTTGTTGGCGAGCCTTTTTTCTTCGATTATGTGTTGCATCTTTCTCTTTACGAATTATTTGTTGATTATACTTTATTATATTTGACACAGAAGAATCAAAGTAAACGTCAAAAATGGCCACTTGACAAATCATTGGAAAAGCGTAGCCGTTTAATATGATTTTCTTCACTACCAAAAGTTTAAACATGTAAACCTCTAACACATACTCAGAAGTTTCACCGGCTGCATTCAACTCGCAAAATCCTGCAAAAGTTGAACATCGCGACATTTCGGATAAATAAACTGCAGCCGAACTATAATTATTCCCTTATGCATCATGTGACATAATACTAATTAAGCTCCCAATTTTGTACCACGTGAGTAACAATTTGTTTTCGAATGTCACTGCTAAAAGATTGTTCCAAGCATAAGATACGAAAGCGATCGAAATAAACATGATCCAACTATTGAAACAACAATATGGGGATCCATTTATATTTAATAAATGTTCCATTTTACAATTATGCATTTTACAATATCAAACTTTATGGATTTTAGTTAATTTTTAACCGAGAGATAAATATAATTGTGAATTTTTATAATAAATTGTATAATTTTGTTTATTGTTTAAATTAGGTACCAATTTTTCATTATCAAATTTTTTTATTTTGAAGAATTTTGATAATTTGTGTTGGAGAAAGAATTTCTTCACAAATTTTAATTTTTTCGGGGCCCAGAGAATACTCATTATGGGCATAATGCAAATCATGAGGATATTCTAAAATGTTTCCCTCCTGTCTGTCATGTAGAATAGACAGAATCTTCTTTTCATTGATACTTTTGGGCGACATCCACTGAAAATCACCGTAGGGTAGATATTGCAGCCTCGCTCACCCACATAAATTATTAGCATCCGAATACATAATTTATTTAGGTAGAGCAGATAGATCACAACTTTTTAAGTATTCGGTATTTGCTATGACATATCCCTTAGAAATGGTAGATATACTACTTTGAATACCCTTTTCAATAAATAAATATATCTAAATAGTTCGAGAGGCTGTTGATACAGTTTTAGACAAGCCTGCCATGCCAAACCGAGAGAAGTCAAGTGTGTCGTGTAGTCCTCGTTTATATTTGAGTATTAACCCGTGATCAAATGTATAGTGGTGATTATTTTGATTGCGTTGTGTAAAAGTATTTTAGTACTAAATTTAACCACAGGTTCTGAGAAACTACAGACATAAGATAATGATAATAAATTAAAAAGCTAAATTAACAACAACCGAAACTAGCTTAATATAAAAAATGTAAATTTATTATAATTTATATACATCTATGTATATACAAAACTGATGCTAATTTTCATAAAATAAGCTTTGTCAACATCTTCTAAATTAGAACTGACAATTTTTCAATACTTAAGTAAATTTTGTAAATAGAGAGAGGACCTAATCTCAATTTCAAAATGTATGTAAAAGGGCGTACCTTTGGGGAGTGAAAATGGTGTGCCCGGAACACTGCTGGTTGATGGGTATCTATGGATCTTTCGTCGGTCTGGTCAGGGTCTTCTTCCTGAGTGTTTGGGGGTGCGCCCGTGCTATTTGATGCAGGAACCCTTCCTGTCGGACTTGGCTGGACTCTCGAAATCGTTCCGTCGGACTTCTCTCCTAGTCTCGACTATCGAACACCTTGTGTCGGGCTCTTTCATTGTCTCGACTATCGAACACCTTTTATTGGGACTTCCAAACACCTTCTCAATTTCGTCGAATCGGGATAGTTGTAAGAATCTCATTGGTCTGCTTAAACCTCACCTTGAGACCGCCAACGTGAAAAACCTTATCCCTTCTAATTGGGCATTGTCCCTTAGGGACTCATAAATACTCCACAAAGGTACATTGTATCTCTTATTATCAAAGCTACACAAACCTATTTTTCTATGTTTCACAGTATATAGATTATGATTATTATTTGCAATCTTTATTTGTTCGATTCTGTTGTAACTACATTGTATAAGACAGCTATAGTAATCCTCATGGTGTAGTGTCCTTTTCACCACATTCTTACTAATACCTTTAGCAGTTTTTTCTCTTCTCGGTTAATTTTTAAACTATACATTTTAAGTTCGTAACCTAATGAATTCTTTCGCAGGAATTCAATTAAGCTCATCTTTCATCTTCCCAATCACCTTTTTGTTTGCATCCGAATAAAAGAGGTGGGTTTTTTTTTTGGATAATCAGAAAAGTCAAATTTGTCAGAATGTTACAATAAATCTTGATACAGTCGTCTGTTTCAATTTCATAACATAACGAATATGTATCAGTGATTAACAATTCAGCTTTATGTTTATACAGTTTTCGAATAATATTATAGGGAAATTCGTACATGAGGATTTTACTCATGACTAAAACTGAAAAACCGACATATATAGGTCTAATTTTAATTTAGTTTTATGCATGTGAACGGCTGTTAAATCTGAAATAAATAAAATGCGGGGAAGATGTTTTTTAAAATTTTTTTCAGCCTGAACAAGTTTAATATTTACTCTTTTCCGTAAATTTTCCATTGTTTTAACGCAAACAGCATTATTTATGAGTTTAAATAGATCTTTTTCAAATGTATTTTTAGCTAGTTTTCTTTTTTCCGCGTTAAATTGTAGGATTCTATGAATTTTTACAAGTTTCGTACCGAAACTTAAATACAGCTTAAGGTTTTTACAATGAAGAATGTATTTTGTTTTATTTCTTAAATTTGGTACTAATTTTGTTTGCGATTTATTCATTGGTATTTGCATTACCTTAGCAAGATTTTTACAATACTCTGACAACATTGATGTTTCAATATCCACTCTCTCTGGTGCTAGAGGGTAATCATCGTGATCGTCGTGGATATTTTCGGGGTATTCTATATCGGCTTCAATGACATACGCCCACTGCACTATCATCTTCGATCTCAAGAGGTTTATAAAAAGTTATTAATTTCCTTCGCTCTTAACTATTTGAAATCGGAGACGGGAAGCGGTTGACTTAACTCCCAACCGTATAAATTGTTAGCATCGAGGTATATTATATATTTTCTGGGTTTTTCAGGGTTGAAATCGGGTAAATATTTGTTGTTTGCCTCGCAAAATCTTTTTGAAATAACGCTTATCCCCGCTCTAAAACCATCCTCTTAAAATAAGTACATATTAGGATTAGTCAAGAGTTCTAAATTAATTTTATTTTTTTTCAATGCAGCGTTCCATGCAAACAATGGTAACGTAATACAAGGGGCCGGATCCAAATCATTCTCCTTAATGATACTGCACCAACCTGCTCTTACTTTTATTTGCCTATCACTGTCTTACATCTTTTAACTTCGTGCTTTTGTTTTTACCATTTGTATCATAAATTTTTTTAATTCAAAATCACCTAATTTAATTGACCTTGTTGGAGATGATCCCCATCGGAATCTTTTCAAATTTTTACATGTTACTGGTATATTTCATGAGTTTTTATATTAATTTTTCCACTTCTCTGTGGTTGCTGTTTTTGTCATCTGCTTTTGTCAGGTTTTAATATTTTGATCATTCATTCATTAACTTTTGCTTGTTTACCTTCTTGTCTTTTCTTCCATCCATGTGCTGTTTTACTCTTTTGTCTGGCGCAGTATGTCCTTAGTTGATTTTGCGCCATAATACCCTAAAGAAACCGGATCCAAATCATAATAATCGATACATAACTCTCTGAAATTTTGAAATATATCTGCTAAAAGTAAAATGTTTACAAATATAAATCGTGAGTCTCCTAAATTTTGTACGTTTAACGTTTCCCATACCATTTGCGCGTACTGGTAATTATCATCGGATATTTCCTGACAGTTCAAACCATCATAGAAAGCCTTCTTAGGGGATAGTGAAGGTGATTGCCGGCCCCACCGGTAGCGGAAAATCTTACTTTGTGTGTGATTTGATGAAATACAAACAGGAAATGTTTTCGATGATCCCCGATAAAATAGTGTGGTTTTACGGAATTCATCAATCCCTTTATGATGGAATTTTATTAATAGTATCAGATATAAGTACTTTTACAACATCAATTAAACAGTCAGTAAGAATTTTCTCACCTAGAATTTCAGCATTAAATTCTTGTACAGCTGAACACTCATTATTGGGAAGTTCTTTCATCACATAACTCTTGAACGTATTCCCGAAGAGTTTACGCTCGGCAAGTTTAGTTACATCACTTAAAACTTTTTTCAGTTCTGAGAATTGCACAGTGTTCAAACGCACATGAGTTCGGCTAAGCTGAACCAGTCCTTGAACAGTGTAGGCATACTGAATAGTAACACCCTTTATTTCAAATTCTTCATCATACTCTGTAGACACAAATACCTGTTTTTCAATTAGTTTACTGGATGGTTGTGAACATCTGAAGTATTCCACACTTTTCTGAAAAAGTACCCAAGTCGGTCAAGAACTTCTGTGTAGAGCTGTCCATTGATAGCCATGATAGGAAGAAAGCGATTAACATGACCTTGATTTTGGACTTTCCAAATCAAAATTTTTTCTTCCTTGGTGAACTTGGAGACCGCCATTCGAGGCTTAGACACTTGGTTTCTGGGTCATATGGATAACACCAAGACTCGTCTCCCGTGACTGTCCTATCTAGGACGTAAGGTCGGCGATAAGTTCGCCTCATGGTTCCAGTCTCAATTACTTTTGTTCGTCCCTTAAATGGTGAGGAACGAATCTGGAACAAATCTTGCGTTTGCATGGGGCTTGCGTCAAAATTAATCGAACCGTCTCTTTGTCCATGTTCAATTCATTGCGAGTACTCGAATAGTCAACTGACCATCACATTTTACCATATAGCGAACTTTTTCAATTGCTTCCGGCGTGCGTACGGTGTATGGACCTGTGTATGGATTATCTTCGACGCTTTCACGCCCGTCCCGAAAGCGTTTAAACCATTCTAAAGTTCTTCAGCGGGATAATGCTTCCTCACCGTAAATTTGTTTTAATATTTCGTAGGTTTTCGTAGCTGTCTTGCCCAATTTGAAGCAAAATTTAATGTTAATTCTTTGCTCCATTTTCACTTCGACAACAGGAATTTAAGAGCTTCGTCCTAATGCGCCTTTCCAGGAAAACGACTTACTTAAAAATGACGCCGATTGCACTGCACATGCGCAAGAGAACGCTCTTCAATATGCAAGCATTAGCGCCATCTTCCGGCTTTTCGTTCTCCTACAGTTACTTCAGTCCTGGAAATTAATAGGCGACCTTGTATATAAAAAGACAATTTAAAATGCTAAATAACATATTATAATCCTGCATTGTTAGTTCTTTCACTTTATCAAGATTAACGTTATTAATCATGAATAAATCATTTTCAATGTCAGAAATATTTAGTAACAGCCATGCACGCCATTCTAGAGATTTAAATCTCTTACCAATGCTTAAACATATGCAATCGTGATTGTATTGAGAAAAAATTTCTATAATGCAACTCTCTCTATGATTATACACTTTTAATGCTCCTATTGATGTTATTTTCTAAACATGTGACTAATTCTACTGATGCATTGTCATCATTAGATGTTGAAGGGGCATTTATATTAGTTTGACTAAGTCTAGAAATTTTATAGGGTAAAATACGTAACCAAATCAATTCTATTAAAATAGTTGTTTTCCATTTCTAATAGTTTAGATATTTCTTCTGCATTTAAGATTATATTTCTGGCATATAAACAAATAATATTATTTTTAGAACAAATTTTGTAAGCGTAAACCATTTGAATGAAGCCCTAACAGTGTGTTATTAACAATGAACGAAGAGTCTCTATATGCGAAAATATAAAATTATACCTCTTATCTATAAAATAGTCCGATGTAATAGAAATAATTATACCTGTTTTGGTTGGTATCCATCTGTGGTTGATATATTTATACCTGTGGATATATGCGCGAGGTGCATTTTGGAAATTATTTACTTTTCAGATAATATTCTCTCTTAGATGAAAACTTTTTAAAGGGGAACTTTATTAAAAATGGAGGAAGAGATGCTGTTTATATAGTTCACTCACGAATCTTTTTTCCCAAAATTGATTCAAAATTGTGTTGTTATATTGGGTTTATCGTCTTGGTTGGTTGGGAGCACTACGGTCTACTTTTTGCTACACGAGGGCTAATGAGACCGGGACCTACTGTTTAAAGCCGATTCCGAACGGCTACGAACATCCATGCCTCAGTGGGACTCGAACCCACGAACTTCGGTTCCGAAGGTCAGTGCCCTAACCATTCGGCCATCGTTCGGCGTTTATCGTCTTGTTTGCGCAGTTTGTCCCATGAGGAATTAGTGCTACTAAATTTCAACCAACCACGAATCTTTTTGGTTACGTCTGAAGGTGCGACGGAAAATACTTTTGCATTTCTTATAATTTATAAAGTTCTCAGTCTTAGGATGTGTTTTGAACAATGAGAACGCTTTTGTCTTCGCTTTATAACAAATTTTACACTTTTGGTTCCACCATGGCTTTGTCTGGCTTGAAAATCATCCTGTCGTCCTTTGAGGACGACAGGATGATTATTAATAGATATATCAACTTCAAAAATTGTTTCAGTTATCATATTCACTGATTAAGTGGTATTATTGTTGACCATGTCTGTAGAGATATTAGCTAGGATACGGAATTTATCCCAATCAGCGAAACCTAGAATATAATAAGAATTACGCTGATTGGCATTAGAGCCATTATTGTGTGTGTTTTTAATAGGAAAGTGATTACTTTTATAGAGGTAGGAATCCACTGCAAAATTCCAGAACAAAAAAACTTGAGTGCTGGATATTGCTAAATCTAGGGAGTGAAACTTTCTTGTAGGATAATGTGGGTATGTAATTTCGTTTGTATTGTAAATGCATAGATCATGGTCGGATATTAGTTTTTCAATTTGGCGACCCCGTTTATTGAGGTTCGGACTACCCCACAATTGACTGTGGCTATTGAAGTCACCAACAATAATAAAAGGGACTGTAAGTTGAGCAATAAGGTTATTATGAGTGTTCTGGGAGATATTTGCTTTCCATCTTGTAGAAATGTTTTCAAAATTGTCGTAGAAGGGGTGGCAAACTCTAGAAGACCAAACATGCGTGCAATGGTAGATAATAACTGTCTTTTCGCTGAAACATTATCTGAAGGAATTGCTTTAACTTGAAATCAATTTATGGTTAAGTCGCAGAAAAAAAATCTAGAATTTTTTTAGAAGTATTTTCTTGAAATGAAGACGTAAAAGTACTAGCCTTTAATGTATCTGGTAACTGTGCCGTGACTTCTGGAATATTATACAACCATTTTGTAAGCTCAAAACGACCAGAAGACAAGGTCTAAGGAATCGACTGAATGAATTCTAGCTAACAAATCATCGAAATAAAAATGATTTTGAGTTAACTTAGTTGTTTGTGGAAATTGTTCTTTTTTATCATTGTATTATTGTTGTATAGTACAAATTGCTAAATATAATCTACATGCTGTTCGATAAGTGACAGTATTTAATGTATAAATTTGGAAGTCTGATTTGCGGATTTTCTGCAGAAAATTTGTTGGAATGACGTGTCATTAGCTATCATGATTTGGCGGTATATTTTTCTGATATCGGCAGAAAATACCTCAGGGAAAGTTCTGAATTTTATCAATATCGCAAAACGTCTGGAGTTTTTTCCCTTTCAATAATACAATATTTAGTGATTTCCCATCACTCGTTTTAAACGATTCACCAAAGACTGCTTGTTATTTCGTTGTTGAACTATTTTCATTTATTACACCTTGATGAGGTAAAACTTTGAGAGGCTAAATCAGATGTGAGAGGAGTTATTTAAACAAGACTTTACTATTCTTCCATAAGTTCAACATATATTTGCTTTAATTGTTTGTAATTTCTTTTCAAAAGAATAAAATCTTCCTTTAAGATTCTTCTTTACTGTCTCCGTTTCGAATAGGCTTAAGAATCGTTAGATTAGAATGCAAATTGGTTTAAAAACAGAATTGAAAAGATTTTAGGGTACTTACCTTCAGATCTCTAAAACAGAAATCCACACTGACACTGCATGACAAAAAAAAGAAAAGGCTTTAACAATGGAATTTAATGGTTATCAGAATTCGAATACAGAATTGGTGAGAAAAAAGAGCTCGAGCTTCTCTATAGAAGATATCTGTTAGCTCCTGCAGCAACACCATTCAAAGAAGGAGTATATGGAAGAGCAGGATCTATCATGACTCCGTTCCTCTTACAGTAGCGAGCTAATTCACCAGAAACATATTCTTTTGAAATTATCACACCTTATTTTGTTGAGATCAAGATTCTGCTTTATGGACAATTTGAATCCTCCAGGAATAGCACTTTTGTGCTTTAGGGGGTGCACTTAAATTCTAGAGAAAGAAGTCATCTATGATAGTAAATAAGATATATTTTTCACCGTCCTTGGAGAGGGGATCAATGGGACTGCAGATATCAGTTCGAATCATTCTCATTGGCATATGCTCTCTGCTCATTGGAGTGTTGTAATGGTTTACTATAATATGTCGGAAATTGGCAAACCCATTTCTTTTAATACTTTGTTGGATGAATGCCCCATGCTTCTGTGCCATAAATCACCATCATGATTTGCAAGAAATGTGAAGCTCTAATGTATTCAAATTGACTCACATACTGTCCATTTTCATTTAGTCTGGCTAATTCAAACTTTTCACTGCTCTTCTCAATAACAGCTACATCATTAGAAAAATTACATTTGACTTCTTATTTAGGAATTAAATGACCATACTTCTTACGTCTGAAACAAGGTCCAAATTTAGATCCCTTATTATAATTTAGATTTTTAGGTACAGGTATATTGGATACACTATCCCTACTATTATCATTTCTTTTACTATTGACATTAAAGGCAACATTTAAAGATTTATCAGAATCTACCTTACATTGTTGTAGGCGATTCTCTTCACAATGAAGTTCAGCAAGTTTTTATCCGGATCTGTATATGGTTTGAATAATACCTTGATATTCCATTGGAAGGTATATGAGGAGTTGAAAAGCTTGATATATATATCCTGTAAGGGGTTCCAGATTCTGCTAATTGTTTCACTATACGTCATAGTCTTGCTGCAAAAACGCAGACTGATTCTCCGGGATGAATCCGAGTGTCGAAAAATTAGTCTAACAAGTTTAAAATCCTCGCTCGTGTAACGGGTTGAGAAAGTGATTCTTTAATATTACCCAGCCTTCTTGTCCACTCGACATAGATGAAATTAAGGCTCTATAATGTTGACTCACATTCAGATAGATAGTAGAGTAAGCTCGATCTGGTCTGAGTTCAAAGTCTTGCTTTTCTTTGGTTGTCGCTTTCGGATAGAGTTCATTGGTTACGTTAATAAACTTCCATGATCCCTTTTCTAATAATAACACCTTTACATTATCAGCCCACGTAGAATAATTCTCCGAATTCTGTGGCTCGGTTAATTTTTAGCTGGGTTCCCTCTCATGTCGGCATCAAAGGAAATGAACTTGTGGATTTAGCTGCCAAGTCTGCAGAAAACTATCTAAACTCTGGCCCTCCTTATCCTGACCTGAAAATTTACATCAAAGATTTAGTTCACTCCAAATGGCAGAATTCTTGGGTAAACACACAGTCAAATAAATTGCGAGATGTAAAAGACAAAATTTCTAAATGGCCTCAACTTCCTTCTAGAAGACACGACGTGATAATCACTCGTCTACGAGTGGGTCACTGCCGACTCACACACGCTCTCTTGCTTGGTGAGGCACCTCCACAATGTGCGTATTGTAAGACTACTTATACAGTCGCACATATCTTAACTTCTTGTATATATTTTAAATATCTGTACATAAAATTCTTTGGAAATTCATCACCTAACCTTAATTCAATCATTGGAAATATCCCACATCAAGGCTTATTCCCATTTCTTCGCTGTACTGGCTTGTACTTTGAAATCTGATTTGTATTTTTCTAACTTTTAATGTTAAATTTTGTAATATTTAATTCTTAATTTTTTTTTTTAAATCTTTTTAAATTAATAAACTTTATTGTTGTGTTGTACTCTTTTTCAATTTTTTCAATTTCTCATTTTCTGTTTTACATTCTTAAAAAATTAATTTTAAATCAAACTTTGCTGATTATCGTGTTTTATTTGTCTTTCTAAATTTTCTTTTTATGTATTTGTTTTTAAATGTTTTTGTTTGGTTTTGAGTATCTTTCATTTTTACGGTTTCATCAAATTTTTTTTTCAAAATTGTGTTGTTGTTGTGGGTTTTTCGTCTTGTTTGGCTCAGTTTGTCCCTTGAGGAATTAGCGCCACTAAATTTCAAACAACCAACCAACCAACCTGTGGCTCGGTTAAACTCTCGATAGTGTACTTAAAAATAAAGCTTTATTCATTTCGGTGAGTTCAGGAATAGTTGCTTGATTAGGGCTGTAACTGGTCCCCCATCGAGGCAGATATAAACTTGCTTAAAGTACACTGTTCAGGTTAATGGGCCATAACCAATGTTAGCTTATTTAAAGATATAATAAAATAAAAGTTGAAGTAGAAGCATTTTGCCCTATAAATCCTGAACAGTATTAAGACAAACGTTAGCATCACTTAAAAACAGATTTA